>CM077165.1:133787814-134144529 GCA_039583875.1 Platanthera guangdongensis
AACAAAAACGCAAAATTTTTTTAAAAAAATACAATACGACAGGTCAAAACTGTAGTGGGGATAACAACGCCCTATTTTATGCGAAATTTTTGGGTCCGGGATTCGGATGGAACCGGAACCAATAGAAAATGTGAATGCATGGGTCCCACGCAAAAATGTATGTCAGACTCCTAAAAATGCGTGGGCCCCACATGCCCTTTAACGGTAGATCCGAGCTCCCGGATCCAGATTTGGAACCGGGAGCCGGACCCAATAATTTGCCCTATTTTATAGGGCTTTGTTTGTTTGGTGTTTTAACTCTTTCGTTGAGATAGTAATGCCAACAGAGAAATCTGTTTTAGCATCCATTTTGGAGGCCACGGTGCCGTGGTAAAGGCCCCCCCAAAAATTAATTCAATGTGAGCTCCATTTTCCATCGCCGGAGGGGAGGATCCGCCACCACTGTCCCAAACGGAGCTAGAGAATCTCCCCAAATCAGCACTAAGCTGACATTAATATAATAAAAAAATAAAGAAATTGAACAGAGATTCACAGGTTCATAAACCAAACAAGGAACATGAGAAAATTGGAAGAAAGCTGGAGGAGAAATACTCACGGTATCGCCTCAGGCTGCCTTGTCCATAGTTTGCCTAAAAATCGCAAAGAGAAGAAAAAAAATTAGGTCATTAGCCGCAGATTTGAGCATTTTCGTGCAAATCTAAAGCAGCGTACCTTGTTCTGACGATATGCGTCCTCTTCATGGCTTGCCTTATTAGCCAAAATCGTCACCAGAATGTGGGGGAGAAATGGCAGATTCAGTATAAATCCGGCTAGTAAACCCTAAAAACCAAACTCAGATGTTATTTAATGATAATTTGGTTTAGAAGACTCGCCGCGGAGCTGGATTCGGCCATTAAAATGGCGAAACAAGCTACAGCGAGGAGAAGAAGGAACTTGACTGCAGTGGCCATTGCTGCTCAAAACCGAGAGAGTGGGAGCTTTTTTTAGAGAGGGATGATGAATGGTCTGAGTAATGGTGGTGTTGAGAACGTGGGTTGGAGTGGAGGCGTATAAATAGATGGAAGGAAGTCTAGGCTAGGACAAAATTTTACACGTCCAGAGTCTGGATTTAGATCTAGGTCCGGGGCCGTACGATTTTTACATAAAGGGTTGTAGTAATTGCCCTCTTTTTTCATATGCACCCGGATTGATTTTGAAAGTCACATAATTTATGGTGACATCATTTTTGGAATCAAATTTTTGACGGTATCTTTTTTAGATTTTTTGGAAGCCGCACAATCTCGCCTAACTGTCTCGCCGGATGGCGGGGCGATTGGCCAGATGGTAAACAACTCGCGATCCGAGAGCTCTCTCTCGCATCCTTATATCCTTATATCCTTCCTAACCCGCTGACTCGGCGCCTCCTCACCCAGGAAAGACTTGGTGAGTACTTGGACCGCTGGGGTCGAGCTGTAACACCCCAAAACTCGTTTATGTATGGGTAGTGTTTTTGAGAGCTTTGGAGCCATTATGGTTTCGCACGGCCTGTGACACGGGTGTGTCCAGAGCCGTGTCCTTTTCTGGAATTGGCTGAGTTTTCTTCGAGTGTTGAACACGGACTGGGACACGGGCGTGTCCAGGCCGGACACGGGCGTGTCAAGGGCGGGCATGAGCGTGTCCGAAGCCGTGTCCTGCTCTATGTTTAACGGGCTGTGTCAAGTGAGCAACACGCCCTGGGACACGGGCGTGTCCAGGTCGGACACGGGCGTGTCCAGGGCGGACACGGGCGTGTCCAGGTCGGACACGGGCGTGTCCAGGTCGGACACGGGCGTGTCCAGGGCGGACACGGGCGTGTCCAAAGCCGTGTCCTGTTTGGGCGTGACGGTTTCTGTGCCGATTGAGGCATACGGCCTGTGACACGGGCGTGTACAGGTTTGACACGGGCGTGTCCAGAGTTGACACGGGCGCGTTAGAAGCTGTGTCCTGATTCGGAGATCGACGAATTATTATACGAAAGTGAGACACGGCCTGTGACACGGGCGTGTCACAGGCCGTGTGCGGACCCAGGAAGACAATTTTAAGGGTTAATCAAGACCTTTCATTTTATTTAAGAGTGATCTGGCGGCCCAGAATCCTTCCTGTTGGTATATAGCTGGAAAATGAGGGTTTAGACCTCATTCTATTTGGCCATTTCTCTTTCTAAGAGTTAGAGAGAGGGAAGAGCAAAGGGAGAAGAAGAAGGAGGATTCCGACCATTGTTGGAGCTTCGGAGCTCTGAATCGCGAGCCGAGTCCAGATCCGCGGAGGCGAGTCCGTTGCGATGCTTTTCATCCGGCTAGTTTTCCATGGTGCCAAAGCGAACCTCTAGGGTAACGATTCTCTACTTGGACATGTGAAGTCCTCTTCCTTTTTGCATAGGAAACTCTCTCCCGCGAGTGGGTGGTGAGTGTGAGGTATTCCTTCGGGTAGATATGGTTTATCCCCGTAGTTTTGCATATATAGTCCAGAATCGAAGTACGGACGTAGGCATAGTGTGTGAAGCCTATCCAGACATGTTGGTCTGGATCGGTGATGTTTTCATTATGCATGTATTGCCGGAGAAGACTCCGTGCCGCTATGTTTTTTTGGATTTCTACGCGGTAGATTGCAGCAGGGAGCCTTGGGGACTAACCCCAAGGAGCACCCGGAAAATTGGGCAGAAACGTATTTCTGCCCGGTACCGCTCGACGTTAGTAATACCGTCGGTGGTTACTCTATTATTGTGAGGCCTATCTCTTTGAAACCTGGGGGCGAGTGTTGCGAGACTGTGTGCTCTAGGAGCCCAGTTTGTTTGGTCTGTGAACCAACTTTGTGCATAACCGGGTTATGCACTATTGTATGATCGATTTGGGACTCAGGGAAGCTTAACCCGCACATATGGCTTAAATTGACGTGGCGGTGTGAGCAACTAGTTGTGTGGAACCGTACCCGCTCTGTGTGGTTCGATTAAAGAGACCTAAGGTACATGACACTTACCGTTGGCATAGAGGGCGAGTCTGTAACGTCCCCACGCCCCAGTGTGTACTCTAATTTCCATCTGGTCCGGTTTCGTTTACCGGGCTGCAGCCCAAGCACCCCAACCCCTCTCCAGCCCACTTGCAGGTTGTTGGTGGCCACAACCTCCCTTTGATGAGCGAACTCGACAGTTAAGCTGGGCCGTACGGGGACTTCCCAGGAGGTCACCCATCCCAGTACTATTCTTGCCTAAGCACGCTTAACTATGAAGTTATTTCACTATGGATCGGCTGGGGGCGTTACAATAAAAAGTGCACTTTTATTATAACGTCCCAGCGTGTACTCTAATTTCCACCTGGTCCGGTTCCGGTTACCGGGCTGCAACCCAAGCACCCCAACCCCTCTCCCTCCACAGGCGGGTTGTTGGTGGCCACAACCTCCCTTTAATGAGCGAACTCGACAGTTAAGCTGGGTCGTATGGGGACTTCTCAGGAGGTCACCCATCCCAGTACTACTCTCGCCCAAGCACGCTTAACTATGAAGTTCTTTCACTTCTCATCACCAATTGAGCTGCAGATGAGAAGTGAAAGAACTCCATAGTTAAGCGTGCTTGGGCGAGAGTAGTACTGGGATGGGTGACCTCCTGGGAAGTCCCCGTACGACCAAGCTTAACTGTCGAGTTCGCTCATCAAAGGGAGGCTGTGGCCACCAACAATCCTCCTGTGGAGGGAGAGGGGTTGGGGTGCTTGGGCTGCAGCCTGGTAACCGGAACCAAAACAGGTGAAAATTAGAGTACATGCTGGGGCGCGGGGATGTTACAGAGTCTTAGGCATCGGCCAAAAAGACTAAAATGCTCACGATGTTCCCGTCCTATGGTGGTGGTGGACTGAGTTCACCGAGAATGTGCCCTGAGAGCACGGGGTGTGTGGTCGTGCGTGCCTACGCCTGTGGTGTAGTGTGCTTAAATTGTATTTTCACTATCATGTTTGATTATACTAATGAATTGCAGGGAAGGAGCACTGCCGCCCTGATTAAAGGGCGGGGTCGTTATAATTTGGTCAGCTTTAGCTGACCGTTGTCTTGTTTTGCCACCGTGCGGTGGATTATTCTTATGCAGGAACAGGTGATCCTAGTGGCAAGTAGCGGGCTGAAGCCCTTGATGCTGTGCTGGCTCTTAAAGGCCAAAGCGAATTGTTTACTTTATTATGTTCATGTGTGGCCGGCCTGCGAGCCAAAGTATGCAAGACACTTTTATTGATCAAACTATTGTAAGGCCATAAGGCCAAAGTATTAGTGTATGTTATTTCATTCCTAATGTGGTTGTAGTGGACATTCATGTGTTGTATGTGTTCTTATAACAGTTTTGAAAACTTCCGCTAGAATGCTCTGAGTTAGAATGCGTATTCCTATGCTGTTAATTTGGTATTCTTATGTAACTCCACTAACTGTCTGTGGAATATGGTGTGGGGCTCCGGCCGGACCTTCTGTTATATTCCATGTGACGGATGAGGGTGTTACACGAGGACTCGTCAACCCGCATTATGAGACCAGATTGAATGGTTTTGAGCACAACTTTCATGAACTCGTCAAACTGTCTTTGAGTCACGGGACTGTCTGCAAGTGGGGAGCTGCCTGGGTCAGTTCCTTGCCCTTCATCTCCAGTCATGACACTCGCTTGAGATTTTCATGACGAGCTACGGGTCCAAGCTCACCGCACCAAAAATGTTGAACCTGGAAACCACGGTTCAACGAGTTTTGGCCTGGGGGTAGCTCGCTTTTACTTCCCTCAAGCTAATGCCTCACCTCAGCTATGGACTTAGAGTTCAAAAACCTTCCCACCAGAACAACCTCAAACAAACATCGAGTCGCAGCGAGGAGGTCTCATCACACACCTGAAAGATCTTATATTGCTTCCCCTCACAAAGCAAAGCTGGACCGAGCACCTTTAGAGAGCCTATGGAGCTTCCAACCACACACCCGAAAACAACGGTAAATGAGTAGCAGAAGCTCCTGCCAACCAAAGTTAACTAGGGGAGAGGAAACCTCAGAAAGAGGTCCTCTCCAAAGGTGTCATTGTGGGTCTATTTATAGTTTTCTAGAGATGATCTGCCAATAGCGAGATCCCGCCTTCTGGAAACTGTTAAATACATCCCAATATGGTCTGCCAATAGCGAGATCCCATTGTCTGAAGCAGCTAAAGGCGGGCCAGAAACGAATTATCGGAAAAAAGAGAAACGAAAAAGAATATCCTCTAATGGAGAATCGGCGCATCTCGGCCCACTCGCCGAGGTGGTGAGAACACTATGTGACTGAGCTCTGGCCACTCGTCCGGTTGGCGAGCACTCGATGGAGCTGGGCACTCGCCACCTTGTTTTTTGCCCATAGGCGAGATCTTAACTCGCCAGCTCTGCTCGCCTATTACTACACTGGATAAGTAGCGAACTCCTGATAAAACTTACTTTTTGCTCTCTGTCTTTGGGACAGTCGGGCCCACTCGACAAATACGGAGTTGTACACATATATTGTCATTAAAAAGGGATAGGGTTATGGAGGTGATGTTTATCCTCATGCATTTCTCATTCATTTTTTTACAAAAATGATTTATAAGAAATAATGACATCATTATAAAGAAGATTTTTCATTAAGTTTAAAGAATCAAAGTGATCTTTCAGCCATAATGAGCTTTTTGAATTGAATAGCTTTTCAATCAAATTCAAATTTGTCATAAAATGCAGAGATCCATATTCAGATTCGTTCGATTATTTGAATTCGGATTCGTCCGAAAATCTTGTATTTAAATTTGGATTCGGGTTTGGATTCAAATTTGGATTTGAGTTTGGATTCAAATTCGAGTTTAGATTCGAATTTGTGTTTGGATTCAAATTCGAATTCGCTTCAAATGATGTACAAATTAGATTTTGATCAGGCGATCGGGATCATGTTTATCTATACTAATATATAAAGATATCCATTTGTGGTGTAATGGTGTGGATCAACAAAGCAATCATAGTTCTTAATTTAATCCCGAAAATCCGGATTGAATTAAGAATTATGATTGCTTTGATGATGTAGGTGGTTATCCTTTCAAATAATGCAGAGATACTGATTCAGATTCGTTCGATTATTTGAATTCGGATTCTTCCCGAAATCTTGTATTCTAATTTGGATTCGATTTTGGATTCGAATTTGGATTCGAGTTTGAATTCTAATTCAAGTTTGGATTCAAATTCGAGTTTAGATTTGAATTCGAGTTTGGATTCAAATTCGAATTCGCTTCAAATGATGGACCAATTAGACTTTGATCCGGCGATCGAGATCATGTTTATCTACACTAATATATATCCATTTGTGGTGTATTGGTGCGGATCATCAAAACAATCATAGTTCTTAATTCAATCATCTCTTATTCTCTCTGTTTTTTATTTCATTAAATAAAAATCTCTCCCTCCGATGCCCTTGGGACTGCAACGTGCCATCGGGGCTATGAGTGGCAGTAGTGCCATCGTACTGGGCACTATGACGGTCAGGGTACTATCGTTGGCCGCATGAGGTCCCCCGTGCAATGTCACTTATAGTACACACACGCGCGAGCGCACGCGCGCGCACACACACACACACATATATATATACAGTGAACGTCATTGTGCCATTTAAACAAACAGATAGCTTGCAAGAGAAGTGGTATATTTTTGGTGGAATTGTTGTATTTGTCATTCGGGCTTGCTTCCAGAAGAGTAATGGATGCCTGGTAGAGAGAGGGACCATAATTGGATTTCCTTCTAGTGTTAGACATCAAATCCCAAGAAATGAATAGTAAGAAAATTGGAGGTGACACTACTAAAAAACAGACTTTTAGCCACGGCAGATTGTCGTAGTTAAAAGTCAAAAGCCATGGCTAATACTTTTTAGCCACGGCTTACCCACGACAAATGGGCGTGGGCAATGCGAGCGTGGCTAATAGTATTAGCCACGCTGAATCCGTGGCAAAAAGAGTTTTAGCCACGAATTTTAGCCACGGTTTAGAATCGTGACTAAAGGGTCTCTTTTCAGCAATTATTAGCCACGGTCCCATTTCCGTGGCTAAAGCTCCTTATTTGTCACGGTTAAATTTCCGTGGCTAAAGGGGTTGTAACAAACGAAAAAGTTTTTGCCGGCGGCGGCCGCCGTGCCGCCGCCGGCCGCCGCCCGCCACCCGCGAGCCCAGATAATTCAAACATTCATTGCGGAATGTGTTATATAAACCCGAAATTTTTATTGAAATTGGCGGTGTGAGACTAAAAATGCCAGGTCTTTTTGCCACGGTTCAGGCTTCCGTGACTAATACTAGCTTATTAGCCACGGAATAGGCAAACCATGACAAAAAGTATTTTTTTGCCACAGTTCAGTCATCCGTGGCAAATACCCACGGTTCAAGTGTCGTGGCTAATACTTATTATTAGCCACGGTTTTTTGCCGTGGCAAAAAAAACCGTGGCTAAAAGTTATTTTTCTAGTAGTGTGGAGTGAGGGAGAAGAGATAGAGAGAGTGCCTTAATAAGTGCGACACTGCTCTGACGTAACTAAGGTAATTCTTGGCCAAGATTTGCCTGCGTTCGAGGGGAAAAGCCTTAGTGCTGATTGGAAGAAGGCGAGGGAGAAACCTCATTGGAATTCGGCGGACCCTTGGAGTTTTGTGGACCCTTAGAAAGGTGGTGATACACACGAAGATGCTAGCAGAGAAGGGGTTTTCTGCGGAAGGGTATGGCGATGGGGATGATTGTTGACGTCGAACATCGCCGATGGGGAGCACCAGTCGATGGGGGTCGATGCTAGCAGAACTTCACCAATGGGGGTTTTCTGCTGAAGGACCTGTGAGGCGCTAGGGAATGAGGGTTCTGGGAATGAGAAGAGCGAGCGAGAGAGAAATCCTCCTGCAGGAGAAAAAGGGGGAGCGAGAGAGAGGCTGTGGGAGAAAAAGTTTTTAATTTTTGTTTAAAATAATTTCAGTTTGATTGAGTGGAATGGAGTGAGGCCCGACTGAGGGCACCAGGTTCCTCTCTCGTATGAGATGGAAAGGGGTGGGGGAGAAAGAAAAAGAGGGGTGGAGAAATAAAGGGGGAGAGGGAGAAAAAGAGGAGAGAAATGAATAAAAAATGAAGGGAGGAAGTAAGACAACGGTATGGTGTGATAAAAATAATTAATTTTATTTTATTGCTAGGACTAAAGTATACAAACACTATAATTATAATACTAAATCATTTTATTCAAATTTTAATAAATTTAAATACAAAATATCTACGTCAACGCCACATCAGCTCTAAGCACCACCACATCTCTTAAAGATTAAAAGTTTAAGAGAAGTTAGTCTTATGACATATTTTAAACTTAATATGTAAGTTCATGAAGAGGCTCATATATGACCCACATACAGTCATGGAAACAAAGTTCAAGAGAGTGAGAGAGAGATCGGCGTTCATCCAAGAAAAACAGTGAGCGGGAGAATGTTAGAAGTATTGACTATGTGAGCGTAGAACAACTACCCACACCTAGCCTTGAGCCACACTTTTTCATAATGCGCACTGAATTGTGTAATTGACCGCACATGATAACTTGTTTAACAAAATGACATTGAAAACCAAATTACATTAAAAAGATGGAGCCACATTCATATCATCATCAACATAGTTCACACAAAGGCAACCCAACACAAACATAAGTTACTTGCATCATAGAAGCATGCATGTAGTAACCATGCACACATTTTATTCTTCATAAGATCATATAACACACATACACAAAAACACTAGACCAAAATTCATCTTCTTCCTTCAAGTTCATCTCACTTGCTGGTGCAGGGATCATATGTGCAGTTGGATCCACACTTGCATCCATTCTCGGACCCCTCAGTCATCTCAAATTCCTCAAATTCTATAAAATTCCCAATTCAATGCAAATTCATTAGCTATCAACAAATTTTAGATCAAATATCACATTTCACCCCGGTATATCGGATTTGAGATTGCATAAGCGCAAGTGAATAATAATTTCGATGAAAGAAAATATCAAAGGTTAAATTCCAATAAAAGATCCATGCTTGTGAAAAAGAAGTGAATTTTATAGAATTAAAAATATTCTTTAAAAATTACAAAATGCATAACATTTGTAAGTGGATAACAATGTGAGGGTCGAGTTGTGGCTATTCAACCCACAATACTTTTGTCTGTGGGGCATGTTACCAATATGATCACAAAAAAGTGTAATAGAATAAAAAAAACTAAGCGGAAATAATATGGAGTGTTATAATTAGGTGATTGTTAACCACAACCCGTAATTGGCTAGTCGCACTCCAAAATCTTCTAATTTTTCGCGCCTTTTCGAAATATGTCTTGTACATGCAATTTCAGGAAACGTGTTCAACACGAAAGTTGTAGATATCGACGAGATCTACAACTTTCGTGTTGAACACTTTTCCTAAAATTGCATGTACAGGGTGTATTTCGAAAAGGCACAAAATCTGGGTATATTTCCAAAGTACGCCTGTACATGCATTTTTAGGAAAAGTGATCAACACGAAAGTTGTAGATCTCGTCGATATCTACAACTTTCGTGTGGAACAATTTTCCTAATATTGCATGTACAAGACATATTTCGAAAATGCGCGAAAAATTGAGAGATTTTGGAGTGCGACTAGCAAAATAACAGGTTGCGGTTAACAATCACCTATAATTATTGAAAATAGGAGTGCAATAAGGGATCACGGGTACACTCAACAACAATATAATAAAAAATGCATGTAAAAACAATATGACATAAATGTGGAGTGTAAAAATAGAGCAATGTTAAGTGCAAACTATTTTCGCTATGTTCAAATCACGGTTAAGTGCAAACCCAAAAAATTCAAGTGCAAACCAAAATGTTTGGTGTATACTAATTATAAAACAAAAAAATTCATTCGTTCATAAGTCCATGTTAATTAGTACAAATTCCATGATATTTAATACAAAATATGAGTCCTTTTTGACAAAAATTGATGCTAAAATTTGAGTTCCAACACCATTGTGTGTTTTCAAGCAATCAACCTACATGAAAATTAAAAATTTATATTAGTATAAATAACTCCGAAGCATAAAATAAAATATGTTAAATATACGCACCATAGCATTCAACACCCATTGTGTTAGACTTGATTCCAGTCGTAGTATAGAGACAAAAAACTGCAATTTACAATACAAAATATTCGGTGAAACTCCGTAGGCTAGTAGAATGTAAAATTTAACAAATTTTTGGCAAATGCAACAAAGTGGTACCTTTAGAACTAATTTATGGCTTAGTAACCTCCTCATTTGCAATAAAATTGTCCCATTGCGCCACACTTTCTTCCCGATATCTTCTCCAAATTGATATTAGTGGGGGTAATTAAAAACCTTCACGCACTTGCAGTTCTACGAAATGATTCACATTTATAAACCCAATGTAAATTATCTTGTGAGGCAATGATGGTGGTGAATGCAACAGTAACAGTGTGAAATACTGATATGCAGATAAGTGAACAAAAACAATATTGTAACAAGAAGTAACCACCAATCCAATATCAGGCATTGACATCCACTTGTCCAATGGAGCTGGAGTTACAACACAATCCAGTGAGCTAAGTAACTCTGCTCTTCTATCTCTTTCAAATATGTCATGATACAAGGTTTCTTTGTGATGCAGTTCCAAAGATAGCTCAATACGTACATTTTCTCAATATTGACCCATGCCCATAGCATTACTAACAACTTTGTACCCACAGTGACCATATGGAATTACATCAACCATATCTGCAATATACTCGGAGACATATGAAGGCATTTCTTTACGCATATTCCGTAGCAATCTGCTCTCTTTCGGCACCACCTTACATGTCGATCGGACTTTTGTCGTTCTGGTTGATACTTGCTCGGCCATCAATACATGCTCAAATAAGGATGGCTCGCGCTTTGTTGTTTTTGTGTCATCTCTAAACTTCTTATAGCTACCCCTCAGTCGACCCTTCAATGTCTTTGGTACCAAAGGCTCTAATGTTTGAGTTGCCGAGGATTCCATTAATTCACGTAATTTTTTCTTCATTTCTTATTTTTATAATGTTGTTGTACTCTTGTATCTTTTTAAGATTCCTTCCATTTCAATGTCAATTTCATTGTTCGATTCATCTTCAACCTTAACGCTCTCATTTTTTACGATCTCTTGCAAAACTAACTGCTTCCAATGATTGTGAACCATCCATAGTGGGAAAGAGTTTGATTGCTGCATATAGGGAAGTAAATCATGTGCACATGGTAAACCTAATGCATTTCTATTTTTATGTATGCACTCACCCGCATCCGTACAACTAGATTTAGCCAAAAGTTCTTCCTTTTTTATCAACTCTAAAACGGTAAAAGAAATCCGCCCAACAAGTTCAAAATACAAGGCACTACCAAACTCTCTATTCAACTGAATTGTGTTTGGGCCAAATGCACGTTTAATCTCCGTGTGCTATAGAGTAATCATTTGATTAAAAGTTTTCCAAATAGTTGTAAGGTTGCCGATGGACACTTCAAGAAATCGTTTTAGATGACTGTGTCCACTTTCTACACGATTAGTAGTTGAATTATCCAAATACAAGAACATATCCACCAATGCAGAAACAAAGTATACTTTATACGGTTCAATCCAAGTAGTAAGTACATAAGCACATGCCTCCGGATATTTTGCATTGTACTCTTCTAACATGGTGTCAAGACGATGTTCAAATTCTTTATGTGTGTGCGCATCCACAATATTTTTCCATACAAGCAAAACATTTTCCCATTTCTTACCACTTTTGAAATTATTTTTGCATTTGGCCAAAATATTTCTACTAATGTGAACCTTGCATAGAATATTTTTTTGCTTTTGGAAATAAGATTGCAACAACATTCATAAGTGCAATTTCTCTATCAGTCACTATTACTTGTGGCAACGAATGTTTGTTAAAGAAACATCTGAAACAATCAAGAGCTTATACATAACTAGACTGTGTTTCATTTGAGATGAATGCAAAAGCCGAATAAAATGTTTGGTTGGTTGAGGATGCACCCATAATGCACATCAAGGGCATTCAAAACTTGTTTGTCTTATAGGTACAATCCATGATGAATACTGCAGGAAATATTTTGGTAAGTTGTATGGATATGAGGTGTGCAAAAAACAAACATTCCAAATTACCGCTATCTTTTGCAACTTTATTAAAACTAACATAGCTAAAGTCCGTAATACATTAATACAAAAACTGCATTTGTGTACCTCCTTGTAACTCTTTCAATTGCATTTCCACTCTCTCATTGTATATTGTGCGTAATACAGTTTTGTTGGAAGGATCTCTTTGTTTCAATGCTGTGATTATTTTTCGTGGCTTAACACCGGCTAAGTACATTCCGTGCACAACTGTTTGCTCATTCGAATCTAACCTTCAAGCATATGAGTGAGCTTCCAAGTGCACCATCTCATGGTTGTGAACGATGCATATAACTTCAAGGTTCCACTCATTTAAATTTAAACCTTTTGCCCTTTAAGTGAGAACTTGCAACCACACCTCTTCGAGCTTGATTTTCTCAAATTTTTCCTAACCCATCCTTTATTACGTTGATTCTCCCGATAATATCCATCTCTGTCTCAACCAAGTATAACTCTGGGTTTGAGTCTGCTTGTAAGTTTGTCTGCACTTTGTATGGTGATGACAAAACCCAAACCCGTAGCAATACTCCGTGCCCAATCGACCCTATCATCTTTGCTAGAAAACATATTTGATGTAACAAAATGCTTGCTAACATCAATTTCAAATTTGGGCTTTGCCTCTTCATAGGATAATGAAAAAAAAACCTAGCCTCGTCAACAATATCTAAATTGTACACAAGTTTTCAAAAATAAGGTTGACGAAGAGACGATACCTCCATCTAAAGGTGGTTGGGGAGAGTGTACCTCGACGGACAATTCCCTATCATATGATTTGTTCTCCATTAAACTACAAAGATATGAAGTAAAGAGACACAGTTAATCATAAATCATACCAAGTTACAGGCCAAAGAAAACAATGACATAAGCTTTAATTCACAAATTTCATGAATTAGGGGCAATGAAATCATATTTTCAATTGTGATTGAGCCACTGTTAAATAGAGCTGTTGACGGTTTCCTAGTTGAACCACTTCTCAACAAGTATCAATTTAGGGTCAAACACAAATTCCACCCACCGACAGGTATCACTTGGTCCAGCATAATTACAAAGATACATGTATATAAGAATAGAAATTAGCCATAAACTCCAATAACATTCACATTGACAGGTATTTTGCCCCAAGCCTGCAATACAATACATAAACAATGATAAAATTCATGAAATATATATGTAAACAGACCCTAAACTCCCCATAACAGTGGTTGCATTATGAATCAAAAGGTCATGAGAGAAGAACGATTTCTAGTTTAATGAACTATACCTAAAGAAGAACGATTTCTAGTTTAACAACAGCTCTATGAATTAATACCATAGAATGCCTTCTCTTCTCCCCATCCTAAATGAGCAAAATCATAAATCGAAGAGCAAAAGATGCCATGGGAGAAGAGCGATTCCAAAAAAATGAGTTTAAAAAGAATCCTGGAAAAAAACAGCACTCACTGGACTGCAGTAGGGTTTGGGAATGACGACACTTCACCGGCACCGAGCGGCATTCGGGAGGTGGAGATCGGCGAACGGAGAATGGCGGTCGCTGGGAGGAGAGCGGCTCGCAAGCGGTGTTCGGGAGGTGGAGATCGGCGAACGGGCGCGAGCAAGCGAGGAAGAAGCACAGTACCTGGTCGCTAGGGCACGGGCGAACGGTCTGCACTGAAATTTCTCGAGAGAGGAGATTGAATGATTTTGGATTTTTTTGAATGGTCTGCACATACCCATATACGGTTTGCACATAACATTGCTCTAAAAATATTCTCTTACACTTTCAATATGAATTAGTTCAATACCATCAATAAAATAAGAGAAAATTGTAATATTTTCTTTAGATTTCTGCATAAATGTCTTCACTGATATTAATTACATGAGATGTCTTGCTTATTCCCCCTTTGATTCAATGAAACAATCTATCAAAAACATCAAGATGCCAGTTGTACAACCCCATATTTGCTGAGTCGGACCAGGGGAACACCATCGGTCAAATGTCTAGCCAGAGGAGCTCCCGCCCTAAAGAAGTTCTCGCCCATAAGTGGCGGGAACGCTTGCGCTTGCGCCAAACTCCTGCCTTGGAGCTCTCGCCTATAAGCAGGCAAGACCGCTTGTGCCAGGCTCTGGGCAGGAAGGCTCTCTACTCAGAGTTCTCGCCGGGTGGGGCCCGGGCCCCAGGGTAAAATGACCTAATTACCCTCAGGTAAAATCACCCATATACCCTCAAGATAAACAACGGGATTTGGCTATTGGCAGATCAACTAAGGGTATTTTAGTAATCTCAGGTCAGCAAAAGGCTATAAATAGACACATAATGGCTCCTTAGAAAGCAAGCTTTCATTATCTTCCAATCTCCAGTGCTTTCTGAGGAGCTCCTAGCCCAGCGTTTGGCTTTAGAGGGGAAGCTCTCAGAGATCTTCCGGGTGTGAAGTGGGATCTCCCTGCTGAGGCTTTGGGTCAGTCTTAGGTCCTTTGAATCTAGTCAAGGGTTAAGGCTTGAGAGAAGTAGGTGTTGGTTGCACCCCTGTTTTGAACTCCCGTCAAGGTCATTTTTGGCTTCAACAGTTCTAGTGCAGTGAGCGTGGAAAGCAGCCAATACAAGAAAGCCTTGAGTCTTGTCCCATGGCTGGAGGTGAAGGTGAGGGGTCTGGTTCTGGAGGCTCCCCCACCCGGGGAGAAGAAGCGACGAGGAAGATGCTGGATGACTTCAGACGAGAAGTCCTGCAGACCATAAGCTTGGACTTCTCGGCCCGAAGCGAGTGGGCCACACCTCAGGTTCTGATAGAGGAGGTCCCGCTCTTGGGTGAGAATGCCCCTGGACAGTGCCCGGGTAAGGAGCTCCCGACGGAGGCTGGCGAGAGAGATGTGGCCGCGCGGGAGCTCTTCCCAGGCCAACGCCCAGGCAAGGAGGCTTTGACCGATTTAGGCGAGAGGGAGGCGGCAGTGTGAGCACTCTTCCCTGGGCACGGTCTCGCGGATCGGGCCAGCCAGCCGAGGCCGCTGGACGTACCATCTCGCCAGGCAGGAGGCGAGAGCCCTTTTAGCAAGCTCATCATCTTAGCTCCGGTACCGGAGGGGTTCCGGGAGCCTGACATGTCTCACTACTCAGGAAAGGATGACCCTGTACAACACGTGCAGTGGTTTGAAGATGTCGTTTCGATAAGTCAGATGACGGATGCTTTCAAATGCCGGCTATTTGCAATCACATTGAAGGAGAAGGCTCGGGACTGGTTCCACCAGTTGCCAGCAAGGTCAATCTATTATTTTGAAGATCTGCGAAGAAGTTTCCTGTTGAGGTTCTCAACGTCAAAGAAGCGGAAGAAGGAGGCAGAGTGCCTGTTTGCGGTGAGGCAGATGCCAGATGAGACACTGGGACACTACGTCAGCCGAATATTGAAGAAGGCAGAGCTCCGCTACCCCATCCTCGAAAAGTTAGCTTACGCTTTGGTCATCTCTGCAAGGAAACTCCGGCCATACTTTCAAGCACATTCGATTAGGGTGGTAACCGACCATCCTCTTCGCAAGATCTTTGAAGGGGTAGAGCACTCGGGAAGACTTGCCAAGTGGTCCATTGAACTAAGCGAGTTCAACATCTCTTTTGTTCCGAGACTCTCCATCAAGGCGCAAGCGGTGGCGGACTTTCTGATAGATTATGTTGTTGAAGTCGAGGAAGGAGAGCAGCAGCCACAGGAAGCGTGGAAGATGATGGTTGATGGGGCCTCAGGAAAACATTTGCTCGGGGGAGGAGTGGTGCTGATAAGCCCCCAAGGAGTCGCGATAAAGTAGGCGGTGGCTTACCATTTTACGGTGACCAACAACCAAGCAGAGTATGAGGCCGTGATCACCGACCTTCGCTTGGCAAAGGAGCTTGAGATCCAGGATGTGGAGGCCTTCACTGACTCAATGGTGGTAGCGTCGCAGATCCGAGGAGAGTTTGAGGCTCGGGAACCTACCCTCATAAAATACCTATCCAAGGTAAGGGCGATCATCGGTGGGTTCTGGTCATTCTCAATCCAGCATGTCCCCAGGGAGGAGAGCGCGACCGCCAATCGATTGGCGAAGTTTGGGCCTCGGGGAGGAGGAACCCTGACTGAACTTTTTCGGCCAGCCATTGAGGAAGGGGAGTTGATGGAGGTAGGTCGGCGATCCTCGTGGGTGGACCCGTTGGTAACCTTCTTGACAACAGGCAGGCTGACAGAGGAGGTTAAGGATGCAAAAAGCTTCAGACGCAAGACAGCTCATTACCTGATGATAGAAGGGGGGTTGCATCGTAAGATGTTGTCAGGGCTCCTGGCAAGATGCGTAACAGAAGAAGAGATCCCAAGGATCTTGGGAGAGGTGCACTCGGGCGAGTGTGGCAGTCATTCTGGAGGTAGGATGTTTGAGGCAAGGGTGGTCAGGCAGGGTACTTCTGGTCCACCCTAAGGAAGGATACCGCAGAGTTTGTAAGGAGGTGTCAAAAGTGCCAGCTCTGTGCCCCCTCCAGCTCTTGGCAGTTCAAAGGCTCTGAAGCATCGCGACACCGTGGTCATTCATTATCTGGGGGATGGATTTAGTTGGGCCTTTTCCTCCGGCTAGTGGGCAGAGGAGGTTCCTATTAGTCATGTTCGATTATTTCTCAAAGTGGTTGCAGGGTAAGGCCTTGTCCAAGGTCACCTCGCAAGTCATAAGGAACTTCATCTGGGGGGAGATCATATGCATACACGGGCTGCCTCAAGCGATAGTGACAGATAACGGCCCCCAGTTTGCCAGTGAAGAGTTCATCAGCTTCTGCGCCCAACTGGGGATAGACCTTAGATTTGCCTCTGTCCACTACCCCCGGAGCAACGACCAGGTGGAAGCAGCAAACAAAATTATTGTGAACTTACTAAAGAAAAAAGTGGAGAACTTGAGAGGAAATTGGGTGGAGCAGCTCCCCTTGGTCCTGTGGGCCTTACGAACGACCCCGAACACGGCCACCGGTGAGACCCCCTTCAAGCTTTCTCACGGGTGTGAGGCAGTCCTACCAGTGGATGAAAGAATTGGTTTCAAGATAACCTAATACACCTAGAGGGGGGGGGGTGAATAGGTTCAAATCCTTTTTATTCTAAGGCAGATAATAAACTCTAGTTTTTGTTGGTTATACTATTAACACAGCAAACACATCACAAAATTATATCCAACCACATAGTGCACAGGATTTATAGTGGTTCCCCAAGTATTGGGTACATCCACTTTCCCCCTTCGCCTATCTAGCAGTGTGCTATATTCGGCCTAACTTCTTCTCTTCACCTCAGATCCGCGGATCTTACAGCTCAGAACCCAATCAAGGTTCCTACAACTCAGAGTGAGTCCACACTCCTACAGCTCAGGAACACAGTCCTACCTCAGCCTTCAACAAGGCCTACACCTCAGAGATAACAATCTCCTACAACTCAGGCTCACAGCCCTACCTCAGCCTTCAACAAGGCCTACCACTCAGAGACCTAAATCTCCTACAACTCAGCCTTTATAAATTAGGCTTACAGCTCAGATATTAAAAAGATCCTACAGAAAATAGATTTAAGTTTGTAATTAACCACCACCCAGATAGAGAGAGAAGGGATGGATGGTTTCTTGATCAGTTCTTGGAAAAAACTGATGGCAGAGAACAACCACTCTTAGCTTTCTTCAAAGCTTCTTGAATCTGAACTCAGTAGGGTTGAACTCCTGTGAAGTTGATCTTCAATCAGCTCCTTTCTTGAAATTCAGATCTCAATCTGAATCCTTCTTAGCAGATTGGTTCAGGATCTGCACTTGAGGGACTTGATAATGAAAGCCCCTTTCTTCTTTAGAGCTCTCTCTCTCCAAATTCTTCTGTTTCTCTTTCTTCAGTACTCAGTATTGATTGGTATGAGTTCTTCTATCTGTTCTCATCTTCTGTTGAAGGATAAAGCCTTTATATAGTCTTCCTCCATGGTAACCGGCTGATCCGGTTTCTAACAAACTTCTGACAGCTTTGACAGTTGCAGTAGACCGGTTAGAAATGGCAGCTGTCAAGTCATCCAGTCACTTCTTGAACTCTGTCTCTGTCAGCAAAATGTCGAGACTGAACTTCTTCATGTGTCGACACAAGTAGACTAAGTGTCGACACAAGTGAACTAAGTGTCGACACAAGCCTTGGTGGTGTCGACACATCTCCTTTGTTGTTGTTAATGCTTCTCGATACAGCCTTCTGTAGAATATGTCGACACTGATTCTGTGTGTCGATACAAACACTTCTCTTTAACTTTGTTGAATCTCTGCTGTGTGTGTCGACACAAGTCCTGTGTGTCGACACAGTTGATGTCGACAAAGTCTTCAGTGTGTCGACACTGCCTCTTGGTGTCGACACAATTGATGTCGACTAAGTATTCCTGTGTGTCGACACTGACTCTTGGTGTCGACACAGTTGATGTCGACTAAACTTTCTTTGTGTGTCGACACAGCCTCTGTGTGTCGACACAGTTGATGTCGACTATGCTTCTCTATGTGTCGACACTGCCTCTGCATGTTGACACAGTTTCTTCTGGTGTTGACACAGCCTTTCCAAGTGTCGACACAATTAACTCCAAGTGTCGACACAGCTTTTCTCCAGTGTCGACACATGCCTTCATAAGTGTCGACACAGATTCTCCTGATGTCGACACATGGACTTAGAAATTTTTCTACATTCCTGCATTTACTTAACCTGCACATATAAACTCAAAACAATATCAAATACACTTTGATGCATATCATTGAGTAAGGTGAGGCTTCTTCAAATCTGGTACACATTTTCTAATGTACCCAACAATCTCCCCCTATTTAGAGAAGTCATAACCCTTAGTTAATGATATACACCATTCATAACAAATACACATTATGATGTATAACAACATTATATGACATGGTAACTTTTAAAACAAAACATATATAACAATTCATCACAGAATAATAATGCCAACACAATGAGCATTAAACATTATTTTGTTTCAACTTTCAAAAGTTTCTTTAATCAAAAGTTTACATAGATTTTAATAACTAAAGATTACAGAGTTGTAAAATCTAGTAAATCTAATCTAAGTCTGCTCTGGCTCCTTGATGACTATGCCTTTTCCTGATTGGACCTTGGCTTGTATAGGTGCATCAGTGTCATCAGCTGGCATCTTGCCCTTTAGATCTTTCTTCTTTTGCTCTTCAGCCCTTATTCTTTGCCTTTCAAAATAATGAAAAGGCTTAGGGAAATATTTGCTAGGCTCCTGAGCATTAGGAGGTAGCTTCCCAAGTTTTGCCTTTCTTCTATATTGAACAATGGCTTCATGCCTGACTTCATGCTTTTGCCATTCTTGCTCAGAGTACCATTTGCCCCTATCATGGAGACTTATCCTTTACAGCTTTCCAAGCAGTCAGTATAATGTTCCTGGAGTTTGTACTCCACTGCTCATAATCAGGCTTCAACTCTGCCTGTTCTCTGAATCTTTTCTTAGATAATAGAGTTTCTTGCTCTTTGTTCAAAACTTCCTCTGACACTGGCTTGTCTACTTTCTCAAGGATAATATTTTGAGCACCTTCTGGAGGGTTGTACATAGACTGTACTTCTTGGTGAATCATTTCAAAATCAGCTGGAGGATAGATAACTTGAGCAACTTCAGGTTGAACCCCTTCTAAGTAAGCATGTTGTATACCAGACTCAGCCACATTGTTATCATAACAGAGGGGTGGATATCCAAGGGTGGCTCTGATGCTATTAGATATCCATTTAGCATGATCAGAGCCAGCTTTGACTAATACTCTCTTCCCCTTTATGACTTCTCTGGACAACATGATCCCTGAGGTCATCCTTTTGAAATCTGATTTGTTTATCAAGAAAATTAACACCATCTTTATAGAATGCCTTTAACTTCAGCAACTGTCCAGAAATGGTCTTTTGAGATTGCTCAATTGCTGTTTGACAGCAGCTAGGCCTTGCTGTAATTGCTTATCAAACTCTGCCTTGGCTTTAGCCGGTTCCTCAGTCTAGGCAGTAGCAAGATTCTTCATTTCTGTAACAATCACATAATGTGATTCTGTCAGATTATCATTCATTCTAAGTTGATTCTCTAGAACATAGCCTTGCTTCACAGCTATATCATCAACTTGAGTCTTGATTTTCTCTTGATGTGTTGCTAGGAAAACCACAACATTTCCTCTTTTGTGAAAGCAATCAGTCATTTCTTTCTTATGCTGATTTACTTCAAATTGTATATATTTAATGTATGTAGCCAAGGAGAGTTGTAGATCTTTGTGGGTCTCATCCATATACTTCTCCATGGACAATCCTTTGTTCATCCAGCTTTACTTGCAATGAGACTAATAAGGAACTGTAATCAGTTACTGGGGCAGGTTGATGAGTAGTTTGTAATGCCCTCTTATAGATTTGACTCCTTCTTTTGAAAACCATCAGTTTTCTTTTCTTAGCTTGAACTTCTGCTTCATCTTCTGATGCTGATGTACTGGCAATATCAACTCTGTCCATAGGACTAGGAGGCAATTCCTGTGTAGTCCTAGGTAGCTCCTCCTAAGTCCCTTGCTCCTCCCCCATAGTACTTACTTGCTCCTTCTCCACAGTACTCACTTGCTTATTTTCAATTTTAACTTGCTCCCCCTCAAAATCTGCTTTCTCCCCCTCAAACTCAGTCTACCCTAAATCAGGGAACAACTCTTCAAGAGTGAACTCTTGTTGAGTAGGGACTGGAGATACTCTTATCTCTAAAGCATGATCAGTAGCAGATGTATCTTCCATAATAATATCTTGAGCTTGACTGTGTAGTTGAGTTGGCTGGTCAACATCAATCAAAGTTGAAGTTAGAATTTCATCCTTATCATTAAGAATTGATTGATTAATTTCTTGAATTACCTCAAGTATGGTCTGTGTAGCCATTTCACTCTCCAAGTGGGTTGGCTCTTCCTCAAGTTGAGGCTCCCCTTGAAGTGGATCCAGGTGGATGGGGCTAGCAGATGGTTGCTCCCCCTGCCTCTGTGCATCTTCATTTCTTACTTCTATTACTGGTGACTTTCCAGCATTTTCAGCCACTTCCTCATTAGAACTGAAAGCTGCTAGCTCCTCTGAACTACTGGAAGGTTCAGGAGCCATTGTGGTTTTCTTCTGCTTCCTATGTGGAGGAGCTTCCTTCTTTGAAGGAGCTTCCTTCTTTGGAGTAGGCATGTCCTTAGTTAATACCCTCTCCCACCTGGAGATGATCCTGATGTCCATCCTTCTCATGTGATTTATCTTAGTCCCAGCTGACTGTTTCATCACTTCAGGTATTGTTCCAGCTAAGTATAAACTCATTATTCTTCCCAGATTTGGCTTCTTTATACTTTCTTTAATCTTTTCAAAAATTACTAATGACCAATCTGTAGTTAGGCTGTAGATGATCCTGGTCATCAGACTGAACATATATGCTGATATCTTATCATGCCCCTGGCTTGCAGAGTATGACTTTGCCAACTACTTCAGACAAGAACTTCCCTTGCATATTCATGCCTTTCCTGTTCAAAGCTGAGCCAATCTTCATCGTGGAATCCAGTCCACACCATTGAAGTGCTTCCCTTAGCTTAGATGCGGGTACATCTTCTTCTTCTTGTGTTCTTGGGAGGTGAAGAACTTTCCTTAAACTCTTCTGGGTGATTTTCACCTTTATTCCATGGACTGTGGATCTAATTTTGAGTCCAATTTGATATAGGGTAGCAGCACCAAAGAATTCTAGTGTTTCTTTCTTCCAAATCTTAGTTGGTTCAGAAACTAAGAATTCCAGACCATTATCAGCTATTAGGGTTAATACTTCTGTAATTTCTGATTCCGCTCCATTAAATGCGTTCCGAACCAGTTCGTATCCTTCATTGACATTATCCTCGATCTTTGGCGCCATGGTTGTTGAGAGAAATCTGGTGTGAGGGAATAGAGTTTGTCGACACTAGATTCTGGTCTCAAGAATCTGGAGAGCGTGTCGACAGGGTTTGTTTATGACCTATTTATACCTTTTTGAACAAAGAAGGTCAAAAGGCGCGTCAACAAAATGTGTCGACACTGTTGAAAAGTGTCGACACAGACTACTTAAGTCTCGACAATGGTGTTGACTTCTATGTGTCGACACCAATTATGATGTGTCGACACAAATATCCTTAACTGACGACTCAGTATTTGAGTGTCGACACAGACATCTGCATGTGTCGACACCACTTTCCTGAAGTGTCTACAACACTTCTCTGTGTCGACACAGTTTTGCTGGATATGTCGACACAGTTTTACTTAGCCAATATTGTTAAACTAATCTATGTTCAACATTCCTAATTCAATTTTAAACTTATTGAATTTAGTTTCATCTAGAGGCTTAGTAAACATATCTGCAATTTGATAATCTGTTTTGACAAATTCTAGTGAGATGTTCTCTTTCTCTACATGTTCTCTAAGAAAATGGTATCTAATTTCTATATGCTTAGTCCTACTATGTGAAACAGGATTATTAGCAATAGAAATAACACTTGTAGAATCACAAATCAAAGGTGTTCTACTTACCTGAATACCATAGTCTTCTAGCTGGTGCTGAATCCACAACAACTGTGCACAACAACTTCCTGCTGCCACATATTCAGACTCAGCTGTGGAAATTGCCACACTAGTCTGCTTCTTACTGCTCCAAGACACCAATCTTCCTCCTAGAAATTGACAGGTGCCTGTAGTGCTTTTTCTATCTTCTTTGCAACCTGCAAAGTCTGCATCTGAATAGCCTGTCAGTAGAAAATCTCCATTCCTAGGATACCAAAGGCCTAGATTAGGTGTGCCCTTAAGATATCTCAAAATCTTTTTGACTGCAGTAAGATGAGATTCTTTAGGGCAGGATTGGTACCTAGCACAGACACATGTAGCATACATGATATCTGGTCTACTAACAGTCAGATATAGGAGGGAGCCAACTATTCCTCTATACAAAGTTTCATCTACAGGTTTCCCTGCATCATCTTTGCTAAGAGATACACTTGTCCCCATTGAAGTTCTCATGGTAGTGGATGATTCCATACCATACTTCTTAATTAACTCCTGGGTGAACTTATACTGAGATATGGACAAGCCATCTTCAGTCTATCTTACTTGGAGAGCCAAGAAGAACTTAAGTTCTCTCATACTGCTCATTTCAAATTTCCCTTGCATAAGTTTTGCAAACTTTCTACAAAGGTTACTTTCAGTAGAACCAAATATTATGTCATCAACATATATTTGGACTAGGATTATCTTTCCTTTGGATTCCCTAAGTAATAGAGTCTTATCTATTTTCCCCCTTGAGAATTTGTTCTCAATGAGGAAAGTAGACAAGGTTTCATACCAGGCCCTTGGGGCTTGCTTTAACCCATATAAAGCTTTCCTAAGTCTATAAACATAATCAGGTTTGAGAGAATCAACAAAACCCGAGTGCTGCTCTACATAGACTTATTCTTTTAGATTTCCATTTAGGAATGCTGATTTTACATCCATTTGGAATACCTTGAAGCCTTGATATGCTGCATAAGCAAGAAACATCCTATTTGCTTCCAGTCTTGCTACTGGGGCAAAGATTTGATCGAAGTCAATACCCTCTTCCTGCCTATATCCTTTTGCAACAAGTCTTGCTTTGTTCTTACAGAATGATCCCACTCTCATCCAGTTTGTTCCTAAAGATCCACTTTATTCCAATGATGTTGTGGTCTTTTGGTTTAGGAACTAACTTCCAGACCTTGCACCTTCTGAACTGATTCAGCTCCTCTTGCAAGGCATCAATCCAATGTGGGTCTAGAACAGCTTCTTCAAATTTCTTGGGTTCCACTTGAGATAAGAAGCTAGAGCAAAGAACCGTGTTCAGATTCCTGCTCCTTATTTGTACTCCTTGTCTTGGATCACCAATTATCTGATTTGTTGGATGATCCTTTAAGTGTCTAATAGTTGGAGGTAGTCTATCTTCAGGTTGAACACCTCCAGTCTCTTCATTATGCTGCACCTCTTGGTTTTCATCAGCATCTGGAGAGTCTTGTACTCCCCCTGGACAGCAGCCACTATTTTACACTTCCTGATTTGCAGTTGAATCTTCTATAATAGTAAGCTTGTCCATTCTCTCAATTATGCCTGTAGAACTGCAAGAACTACTTGGCAACTCACTGCTAATAAGTCTTGTTTCATCAAAGACAACATGTACAGACTTTTCTACAACTTGAGTAATCAAGTTGTAGACCCTATAAGATTTACTATTGTTGTTGTACCCAACAAATATCCCATCCTGGGATTTGGCAGCAAACTTAGTTAGATAAGACTTGCCATTGTTAAGGACATAACACTTATAACTAAAGATCCTAAAATAGGATAAGTTTGGTTTTCTGCCTTTCATAATCTCATAGGGAGTCTTTTTGTAGCTTTTGGTGATAGAAGCCCTATTGATCACATGACATGCAGTGTTTACTGCCTCAGCCCAGAAATATTCTGGGAGAGAAGTGTCACTCAATAGAGTTCTACCAGCCTCAATCAGTGTTCTATTCTTTCTTTCAGCAATACCATTTTGCTGTGGTATTCTAGGTGAGGAGAATTCTTGAAAAATCTCAAATTCTTCACACAGTCTTGTCATACTCTCATATTGAAATTCAGTGTCATGGTCACTTCTGATTTTGACCACTGTACTGTCCAGCTCATTCTGAATTTGTTTGACAAAACTATATAAAACACTTGGGGTTTCAGATTTTTGTCTCAGAAAGAACACCCATGAATATCTAGAATAGTCATCTATCACCACAAAAGTGTAGAACTTCCTACCTAGACTCTGAACTGGCATAGGACCAAATAGATCCATATGCAAGAGGTATAGACACCTCACTGAATCCTTATTTTCAAGGCTATGAAAGGAGAATTTGGTCTGCTTGCCTTTTTGACAAGCTGAGCATATCCCATCCTTTACACACTTAACTTGAGGACCATTCCTCACTAACTCTTTGCTAAAGAGTTGACCAATAGTCTTGTAGTTAAGATGGGCTAGCCTCGTGTGCCATTTAACACAATGAGAGGCTCTCTCATTAGCTACAAGACAAATAGGAGAAACATTGTTCTCACAATCAAAGTTAAGACAGTACACATTTCTTTTTCTATATCCTGTCAATATGACCTTTTGATCACTTGACCTTTTGATATGACAACCATTCTTGACAAATGAAATATCATAACCTAAATCACTCAGTTGACTTATGCTAATTAGATTGTGTTTCAAACCCTTTACATAGGCCACTTGAGTGATTGTAACTGAGTTATTAGAAATGTTACCAAAACCTTTGATGACTCCCTTTTCAGAACCACCAAAGATTACTTTAGGCCCATTCAGCATAGGTGAGTAGTCCTTCAACAATCCCCTTATTCCAGTCATGTGCCTGAAACATCCACTGTCCAAGTACCATATAGGGGCATGACAACTTGGACTCACCTGCAATAAAGATTACTTAACCTTAGAACCCAAATAACTTTTGGGTCCTTGGTGCAAGTTAGTCTGAACTTTAACAAATTTGCCTGCAGCTTTTCTAACAGGCAGACTGATACTCTCCTTGACACTGATATTGTGCCAACAATCTAAGGCAAAGTGGCCTATCTTGCCACAGCACCAGCACTCAAACTTATTATACCTTTGTTTAGGTACAACTTTAGCTGAATTATTTGCAGCAGGTCTGTTATTTTGTGCTGGGGCTTTGCCTCTAGAATTGAACTTAGCAGTCCATGCAGTTTTCTTAAACCCTATCCAGCCTTACCCTTTTGAGACACAAACTCATCAATCAAGGGTAATACAGATTTTGGTTTAGAAAAACTAGCTACAATCTCCTTTTCTTTCTGAAGTCTATTCTCCAGACTTTTAATCTGATCATTTTTAAATGTGATAGTACCCATCTTAATAACAGTAATGTTTTTCAGTCTGGCTATCTCATTCAACTTCTGATCCAGCAACTTCTCTGAATCAGATGCTGCTAACTTAAGATCTGCAATTTCCTTAGCCTGAGTTTTGGCCAGGTTTTTGCTTTTCTTTAGTGCCTGCAACAAGTCCCCATATTCATCTATCAGCTGATGAATATCACCTTTCAGAACCATGCACATCACTTGATGCAGATGTTGCTGACTCTGACCTAGTACTACAATCTGAATTTCTAGAAAAACATTGTACCTTACTAAGACCAGGCTGATCCTGGCACTTATCTTCTTCTGACACAGCCATCAGTCCCTTGCACTGATGGTCTTCTTGTTCATAGATAGAGTTCAGCACTTGCAGAAACTCATCTTCTTCATCTGCTGCATATAGACCAATATATGCCCCAGCTTCAGATTCTGACTCTGAAGATGATTGGTCTATCAAGCTCTTCTCCTTCTTAGCAACAAAGGATTTCTCCTTATTGCTCTAGTGTTGAATCTTCTTTTTCTCAGCAGACTCTTTATCTTTTGTCTGGACACTCAGCCACAACATGTCCAGGTCTATTACAACAATAACAAACTATCTTTGATGTTGTAGATTTGCTTGGCTTAGACCTGCTCCTGTCCTTCCTGGATGACTTCCTCTTTTGATAATAGTCATCCTTAGGCTGAGATGTGGAGGGCTTAGACTTCCACTACTTCTTCTTCAGGAATCTCTGAAACTGCCTTGTGAAGGCAGCAAAGTCTTTATCTGAGTCACTGCTGTCTGAACTTTGGTTGTCTGAATTATCTGAAGAAATTTCAGCAACTATCTTAGGAGGTGATGGAGACATCCTCCTATTCTTCCTAGTGGCTTCAACCTTGAAGGCCACAGACTTTTCTCTATGCTCCTCTTTTGCACTTTTCTCTTCCTCTTTCCTAGCCATCAGCTGCATCTCATATGACAGCAATTTTCCAAACAAAGTTGGAGGAGAGATATCTGCAAGTTTGGCCACTTCCCTAATGACACAAATCTTAGTGTCTCATCCTTTGTCAAGGATCTTAGGAATTTATCATTCAGTTCATATGTACTGAAGATTCTTCCATAGGACATCAGCTCATTTACTATTTTGTAGAACTTTTTATAACACTCAGTTATACTGTCAGACTTTCCTTGTCTGTAACTCTCATATTCCTGGTTCAGCATAGACTTTCTATCTTCTCTGACTTCTTCAGAACCCTCCATGTAGACTATCAAAGTATCCCACATTTCCTTGGAGGTCTTGTAGTGAATCAAATTTTGAAAGGTTGAATCATCTATGACACTTACTATGATATTCTGGGCACTTTTATCCATAGTTTCCAGGATGATCTCATCCTTAGTCATCTCTGAAAAATCCTTGGGAATTCTTTGGTTTGCATCTAGAACTGACAACTTCATTGGAATATAAGGACCTTCCTTTACTGTAATGTAGATCCTTGGATTAGAAGCCTCCTTAAACAGTCTGACCCTTTCTTTCCATATTCCAAATATCTCCTTCCTGCATATGGGTAATTTCATAGAACCTAGTTCCTTATGATTTTCTCCTGAACCCATTTTCTTGATCTTGAATCTGCCTTATGGATCTAACCCAGACTGTTAAGTCCTTCTTTGAGTAACCTCGCTTTGATACCACTTGAAAGAATTGGTTTCAAGATAACCTAATACACCTAGAGGGGGGGGGGGGGGTGAATAGGTTCAAATCCTATTTATTCTAAGGCAGATAATAAACTCTAGTTTTTTGTTGGTTATACTATTAACACAGCAAACACATCACAGAATTATATCCAATCACAGAGTGCACAAGATTTATAGTGGTTCCCCAAGTATTGGGTACATCCACTTTCCCTCTTCACCTATCTAGCAGTGTGCTAGATTCGGCCTAACTTCTTCTCTTCACCTCAGATCCGCAGATCTTATAGCTCAGAACCCAATCAAGGTTCCTACAACTCAGAGTGAGTCCATAATCCTACAGCTCAGGCACAGAGGCCTACCTCAGCCTTCAATAAGGCCTACACCTCAGAGATAACAATCTCCTACAACTCAGGCTCACAACCCTACCTCAGCCTTCAACAAGGCCTACCACTCAGAGACCTAAATCTACTACAACTCAGCCTTTATAAATTAGGCTTACAACTCAGATCTTAAAAAGAAACCACCACCCAGATAGATAGAGAAGGGATAGATGGTTTCTTGATCAATTCTTGGAAGAAACTGATGGCAGAGAACAACCACTCTTAGCTTTCTTCAAAGCTTCTTGAATCTGAACTCAGTAGGGTTGAACTCATGTGAAGTTGATCTTCAATCAGCTCCTTTCTTGAAATTCAGATCTCAATCTAAATCCTTCTTAGTAGATTGGTTCAGGATCTGCACTTGAGGGACTTGATAATGAAAGCCCCTTTCTTCTTTGGAGCTCTCTCTCTCCAAATTCTTCTGTTTCTCTTTCTTCAGTATTCTGTATTGATTGGTATGAGTTCTTCTATCTATTCTCATCTTCTGTTGAAGGAGAAAGCCTTTATATAGACTTCCTCCTTGGTAACCGGCTGATCCGGTTTCTAACAAACCTTCTGACAGCTTTGACAGTTGCAGTAGACCGGTTAGAAATGGCAGCTGTCAAGTCATCCAGTCACTTCTTGAACTCTGTCTCTATCAGCAAAATGTCGAGACTGAACTTCTTCATGTGTCGACACAAGTAGACTAAGTGTCGACACAAGTGAACTAAGTGTCGACACAAGCATTGGTGCTGTCGACACATCTCCTTTGTTGTTGTTAATGCTTCTCGACACAGCCTTCTGTAGAATGTGTCGACACTGATTCTGTGTGTCGACACAAACACTTCTCTTTAACTTTGTTGAATCTCTGCTGTGTGTGTCGACACAAGTCCTGTGTGTCGACACAGTTGATGTCGACAAAGTATTCAGTGTGTCGACACTGCCTCTTGTTGTCGACACAATTGATGTCGACTAAGTATTCCTGTGTGTCGACACTGCCTCTTGGTGTCGACATAGTTGATGTCGACTAAACTTTCTCTGTGTGTCGACACAGCCTCTGTGTGTCGACATAGTTGATGTCGACTATGCTTCTCTGTGTGTCGACACTGCCTCTGCATGTCGACATAGTTTCTTCTGGTGTCGACACAGCCTTTCCAAGTGTCGACACAATTATCTCCAAGTGTCGACACAGCTTTTCTCCAGTGTCGACACAGGCCTTCATAAGTGTCGACACAGCTTCTCCTGGTGTCGACACATCTTCTCCTGGTGTCGACACATGGACTTAGAAATTTTTCTGCATTCCTGCATTTACTTAACCTGCACATATAAACTCAAAACAACATCAAATACACCTTGATGCATATCATTGAGTAAGGTGAGGCTTCTTCAAATCTGGTACACATTTCCCAATGTACCCAACAGTGGAGTTCGAGGTTCGATCCCCGCGGGTCACAGCTGCGGGCGAAGGAGATGAGACGTGGAGATTGGAGAATGAGGAGGGGTTACACCTCTCGCTAGACATGGTGAAAGAGCTGCGGGATGTGGCAGCCATCAGGCAATAAGAGATCAAGTGGCGGATGACCAAGTATTTTGATAAGCATGTCAGGGTCAAGCAGTTTGCCGAAGGAGATCTGGTGCTGAGAAAGGTTGACGCGGCAGGAAGGTCGGCTCCCGTGGGCAAGCTCAACCCGAACTGGGAAGGACCATACATAGTGAAGGAAGTGCTTGGAACAGGAGGTTACTACCTCTAGGATGTGGAGGGGAGGGCCTTAAGCCACACCTGGAGCGGCGATAACCTAAAACGCATCTACCCATGAAATGGGGAGGATGTAATTATGTATCAAAAATTAAACTTATTATACTGCATCAGTTGACTTGATTTTCTCTTACCTATTGCGAATTTTTTATAATAGGACGTGATTATGTGTTTTGTAACACCCCGAGCTCGGCACGGCCCCAGGTAGACCCACTACGCAGGCTCTCATCTAGCTGGCAGGACCGAAGGCTCGCCTGTGGGGAGATAGGTTTGGATTGAGGAAACTTCATCGGCACCCCGTGCTCGGCTCGGCCCCAGGTAGACCCGCTGCGCAGGCTCTCATCTAGATGGAAGGTCCGAAGGCTCGCCTGTGGGGGATAGGTTTGGTTTGAGAACTTCATCGGCACCCCGAGCTCGGCTCAGCCCCAGGTATACCTACTGCGCATGCTCTCTTCTAGCTGGCAGGTCCGAAAGCTCACCTGTGTGGGATAGGTTTGGTTTGAGGAAACTTCATCGGCACCCCGAGCTCGGCTCGGCCCCAGGTAGACCCGATGCGCAGGCTCTCATATAGCTGGCAGGCCCGAAGGCTCGCCTGTGGGGGATAGGTTTGGATTGAGGAAACTTCATCGACACCTCGATCTCGGCTCGGCCCCAGGATAGACCAGCTGCGCAGGATCTCATCTAGCTGGCAGGTCCGAAGGCTCGCCTATGGGGGATAGGTTTGGTTGATAACTTCATCGGCACCCCGAGCTCGGCTCGGCCCCAGGTAGACCCGCTGCGCAGGCTCTCATCTAGCTGGCAGGTGGGAAGGCGTGTGGGGGATAGGTTTTGTTTGAGGAAACTTCATCGGCACCCCGAGCTCGGCTCGGCCCCAGGTAGACCCGCTGCGCAGGCTCTCATCTAGCTGACAGGTCCGAAGGCTCGCCTGTAGGGGATAGGTTTGGTTTGAGGAAACTTCATCGGCACCCCGAGCTCGGCTCGGCCCAAGGTAGACCCGCTGCGCAGGATCTCATCTAGCTGGCAGGTCCGAAGGCTCGCTTGTGGGGGATAGGTTTGGTTTGATAACTTCATCGGCACCCCGAGCTGGGCTCGGCCCCAGGTAGACCCGCTGCGCAGGCTCTCATCTAGCTGGCAGGTCCGAAGGCTAGCCTGTGGGCGATAGGTTTGGTTTGAGGAAACTTCATCGGCACCCCGAGCTCGGCTCGACCCAAGGTAGACCTGCTGCGCAGGCTCTCATCTAGCAGGAAGGTCCGAAGGCTCGCCTGTGGGGGATATGTTTGGTTTGAGGAAACTTCATCGGCACCCCGAGCTCGGCTTGACCCCAGGTAGACCCTCTGCGCAGGCTCTCATCTAGCTAGCAGGTCCGAAGGCTCGCTTGTGGGGGTTAGGTTTGGTTTGATACCTTCATCGACACCCCGAGCTCGGTTCGGCCCCAGGTAGACCCGATGTGCAGACTCTCATCTAGCTGGCAGGTCCGAAGGCACGCTTGTGGGGGATAGGTTTGGTTTGAGGAAACTTCATCGGCACCCCGAGCTCGGCTCGGCCACAGGTATACCCGCTGCGCAGGCTCTCATCTAGCTGGCAGGTCCGAAGGCTCTCCTGTGGGGGATAGGTTTGGTTTGAGAACTTCATCGGCACCCCGAGCTCGGCTCGGCCCCAGGTAGACCCGCTGCGCAGGCTCTCATCTAGATGGCAGGTCCGAAGGCTCGCTTGTGGGGGATAGGTTTGGTTTGAGAAAACTTCAATGGTACCCTGAGCTCGGCTCGGCCCCAGGTAGACCCGCTGCGTAGGCTCTCATCTAGTTGGCAGGTCCGAAGGCTCGCCTGTGGGGGATAGGTTTTGTTTGATAACTTCATCGGCACCCCGAGCTCGGCTCAGCCCCAGGTAGACCCGCTGCGTAGGCTCTCATCTAGCTGGCAGGTCCGAAGGCTCGCCTGTGGGGGATAGGTTTGGTTTTGTAACGCCCCGAAAGTTGTATTTGAGTCGGTCGCGTTAAAAGGGATTTTTGGTGCCTGTATAGGGGTACACGGCCTAGGACACGGGCGTATCCAAGACTGTGTCTGGCTGGTGATTTTTGGCCGTTTTCATCCTGAGAAGGACACGACCAAGAACGCGGCTGCATGACACGGGCGTGCGCCTACCCGTGTCAGTACCCGTGTTCAGTTGGGTCGTGTCGGTTGGCGTGGCGGTTATGTGTGACATGCCCCGGACACGGGCGTGTCGAGAGACCCGACACGGGCGTGTCAGGTGGGACACGGGCGTGTTTGAGCCCGTGTGTCTCTCCAACCATTCTCTCTCTCAAGGAGTTGGAAAGAGGAGGAAGAAGGAAGGGATTCCGGCCGCCGGCGGAGCATCGGAGCACCGTTTAGAGATCTGAGAGCGGATCCGTGGAGGAAAGTTCGTTGCGAAGACTTCCATCCGTGTAGTTTTTCCATGGTGCCAAAGCGGACTACAAGGGTAACGATTCTCTACTTGAGCATGTGAAGCTCTTCCTTTCTGCATAGGGAAGCCCGCTCCCGCGAGTGTGCGGTGAGTGCGTGGTGTTCCTTGGGGTTGATGTGAATAGTCCCCATTGTGTTGTATATAGAGTCCGGAATCGAAGTACGGGCATAGGCATTGTGTGTGAAGCCTACCCAGACGTGTATTGTTTGGCACGGTGATATTGCATTTGATATGTTTTACCGGAGAAGACTCCGTGCTTTGGGTTTTCAGGTTTCTACGCGGTAGATTGCAACAGGGATGCTTGGAGGTTAGCTCCAAGGCGCACCCGAAAAACTAAGCGGAATCGTTGTTCTGCTAACTTGGCGGTCAGGGAACCGGCCTTGAACATAACCGGGTTATGTGATTGTTTGGAAAATTTTGGGATCCGAGAGAAGCTTGGCTTGTGTGTACGTCTTAGGATGACTACGTGGTGTGAGCAACGGGCAAGTGGAATCGGATCTAGGCTATGTGGTTCGGTGCGAGAGACCCGGAAAGGGGACTGGCCGTTGGCATAGTTGGGAGCCTTAGACGGTTGTCAAAAAGGCTAAATGCTCACGTGGTTGCCATCTTTGGGATGGTGGTGAAGACGCTGATGTGTCAGGATTCACCGTTAATGTGCCCTGAGTGCACGAGGTGTTTGGCCGTGCGATCCTACACCTATGGCGTAGTATAATTGCGCTTTATTGTTTTACTGGACTAATGTTATGCAGGGAAAGAGCACCGTCGTCCCGAGTAAGGGGCGGGGTCGTTATAATTTGGTCGGCTTTTGGCTGACCGTTGCTTTGCTTGCCACCGTGCGGTGGAATGTGCTTGCAGGTTCTGCGGAGCCGAGTACCAAATAGCGGGCTGGAGCCCATGTTGCTGTACTGGCCCTAGAAGGCCAAAGCAAATAGTTGTACTTTACTTTTGTCATGTGTGGCCGGCCTGCGAGCCGATGTATGGAAAACACTATTTATTAAGTGAACTATTGTAAGGCCATAAGGCCATGTACCTTTTCAGTGTATTTGAGTTTCATTCCTTATGTGTGATTGTGGACATTCATGATTGATGGACTTAAGTTTTGGGTTCTTTCAACTTTTAAAAGCTTCAACTAGAATGCTCTGTGTTAGGACGAGTAGTCTTAATTGAATAGTTTGAATATTCTTATGTAACCCTTCTGACTGTCTGTGGTATATGGCGTCAGGTTCCAGCTGGACCTTCTGTTATATGCCATGTGACGGATGAGGGTGTTACAATTTGGTATCAGACTTCTGGTTACGGTCAGGCTTAAATGAATTCGTGGGCAAATTCTTTTAAGGGGTGGTCAGCACATGTGTGCGTCATCGTTATAACATCAAAAAGAACCCATGAATGTCCACTTAGGAATGAAAAATACACTTGTTTGTGGAATCTGAGTGTTCCAATGATTGCTTTTAGCAATTTATTTGTCGTCTAATCGTGTGTCTTTGCTACTATAGGCAGCTAGGAGCGGTACTAGTCAGTCAAAGCGTCCACAATCGGCGAAAAGTAGTGCACCGAGAGACATGCCTACAACACCTCCTTCAGTGGAAACCATAAGGTTGGTGGCTGAGGCGGTATTTGCAATGATAAATGCCCAACTTATAGGGCAAATGCATCGCGCACCTCCTGCAAATGAGCAAGAACCAGTTAGGGCGCCAGAACCGAGAGTGGTGGAGCGCGCAGCAGTCGATCTGGTAGAGCCAAGAAGAGCTACAGAGAAGCAGCTAAAGCATGTAATGGGCTTTAATCCTTCGAGGTTCGATGGGGTTGGAACGCCAGCTCAAGCTGAAGACTGGCACTCTTCGATAAAGAGGGTGTTGACAGCCATGTTAACTGAGGAGTGGCAGAAGACCACCGTAGCGACTTTTCTTTTGGTGGGTGAAGCGAGGCTGTGGTGGGATGAATTAGAGTTTCATCTCTTAGTGGGTAGGCAGCTTGTCGATGTGCCTATGGAGGAATTTTCATGATTGTTCCTAGCCAGATTTGTACCATCTGCTCAGAAGCACGAGATGGAGAACCAATTTCTTGGGTTGACTCAGGGAGCCAGAAGCGTGGACGAGTATCTCCATGAGTTCACACTGTTGGGTCGTTATGCTGGTGCTACGTTTATGGAAGAAGAGAGGAAGACCAACCGATTCTATGAGGGTCTACGTGGTGACCTACAGTTACTACTTGCTGGGCCTAAGGCGCAAGGCTTCCTAGCCTTGGTCAATTCGGCCCGTTCGTTGGAGAAGGTCGTTAAGAAAGTTCAAGAGAAGAAGGACCCAGGAGAAAAGAAGTCCGAGTTCAAGGTGCCAAATGCCAAGTCAAGTTTCCGCAGGTGGAACAAGAAACAGAGGACTTAGAACTTAGCCCCTCAGTCTGGTGCGTCGGGGGCAACTACAAGTCGAGTCCCAGGAGCTTGCTATAACTGCGGGAAGACGGGGCATTTTGATCGTGAGTGTTGGAGCAGACGTGAAAAGTCCGAGAGGAAGCCTGGAGCGACTTATGAGGAGAAAGGGAAGGCAGTGGAGTCAACCGCGTCCCATCATGCTCCAGCCCAGCCTAGAGTCTACAACCTTGGCCTGCAAGAGGCCATAAAGCAAGCGGACGTGGTGACAGGTATGAGTTAAATTACAGTGGTTTAACTTTTATAGTTGTTACATTCGTATTTGTTAGCTTACTTTTGTTTGTGCTAGGCTTTGTGTTGATCTTTGAGTTTCCGGCAAGAGCCCTGTTTGATACGGGCATCGCATTCCTTCTTGTCCGAAAAAGTCATATCGCACATCGGGGTTCCGTCCTCGGTGGCAAAAGACAAATTGGATGTGTTGTTGCCCAATGGGTGCTCAATGCGTGCGGATAGGGTCTGCGTTGTGAAGATACGGATTGGGGATCAGCAGTTTGATTTGCGGGCGTTGGTTATACCGTTAGTGGAGTTTGACGTAATCTTCGGCATGGATTGGCTCTCGGAGCAGGGTGCATGCATTGATTGCAACCGTAAGGAAGTTAAGTTGGGTCTGAATACTGATCGGGAGACTACTTTTGCAGGCATGAAGGGGTCGGGTAAGACTTTGATGTCGGCCCTTCAGGTGATTAAGGCAGTTCGGTCTGGGGCAGAGCTGTTTGTCACATTAGTGCAGACTTCGACGCCTAAGCCAAGTCTTGACAGTATTCCAGTCATGTCCGAGTATCCTGATGTGTTCCCAGATGATCTCCCAGGAGCCCCTCCTCAGCGGGAGATTGATTTTATCATTGAGCTAGTACCAGGTGCCAAACCGGTGTCACGCTCTCCATATCGGATAGCCCCGCGAGAGATGGCGGAGTTAAAAGTGCAACTGCAGGAGTTGCTAGAGCAAGGTTATGTGCGTCCAAGTTCGTCTCCTTGGAGCGCACCAGTTCTTTTCGTTAAGAAGAAGGATGAGAGCTTGCGACTCTGCATTGACTATCAGGAATTAAACAAACTTACGGAGAAGAACAAATATCCGATCCCCAGGATTGACGATCTATTTGATCAATTGGTTGGGTCAACGGTATATTTGAAGTTAGATCTGAAATCCGGTTACTACCAGTTGAGGATAAGGGAGAGCGACATCCCAAAGACAGCATTCAGTACGCGGTTTGGGCATTACGAGTTCACAGTCATGCCGTTTGGTTTGACTAATGCGCCATCCGTGTTTATGAATCTGATGAACAGGACGTTCAGAGAGTACCTGGATCGTTTCGTGATAGTATTTATCGATGATATCCTGGTGTACTCGCTGTGCGAGGAGGATCACTACAAACATCTACACATGGTGTTGGAGACGTTGAGGAGGAATCAGTTATATGCTAAGTTCTCCAAGTGTGAATTCTGGTTATCCTTGATAGCGTTCCTTGGTCATGTTGTCAGTGGAGAAGGGATAGCTGTGGATCCGGCAAAGATAGTGGCAATACGGGAGTGGCCTACTTTGACTACAGTGGCGGAAGTCCGGAGCTTTCTGGGGCTTGCTGGCTACTATAGGAGCTTCGTAGAGAACTTTTCGCGGATATCGCTTCCACTCACGATGTTGATAAGGAAGGATCAAAAGTTTGTGTGGTCGCTGGAGTGCTAGCAGGCTTTTGAAGAATTAAAGAGGCGGTTAACCACGGCGCCAATTTTATGTTCGCCAAGTGGAACTGAATGGTTCAAGATCTATAGTGATTCTTCGTGTAGTGGTTTGGGCTGTGTCCTGCTACAGCATGGGAGAGTGATAGCCTATGGTTCACCACAACTGAAGGCTCACGAGAGAAATTATCCGGTCCACGACTTAGAGTTAGCGGTCGTGATATTTGCTCTAAAGCTTTGGAGGCATTATCTGTACGGTGTGAAGGTCGATATTTACACCGATCATAAGAGCTTGAAGTACCTGTTGGATCAAAAGGATATAAACATAAGGTAACGGAGGTGGATGGAGTTCTTAGGGGACTACATCTTCAAGATACATTATGTGCCTGGGAAGGGAAATACAGTGGCGGATGCGTTGAGTCACTGGACTCCGGCGCAGGCCAACTGGTTATCGGTACATGATGAGAGATTGGTCCATGAGTTGGAGGCTTTGGAGATATCTTGCGTCGACAAGCAGTCTATTGTTGAGGCGAAACTGTTTTGGACAGAGGTGTAGTGTGACCTAGCTGATAGAGTTCGGCGGGCTTTGGTTCATGATAACAGCATGAAGCAGATCTTGGATGAATCTTTGGATGGGTCAAATTCCCAGTTTGTTGTTGAAGATGGGTTGCTAAGGAAGGATGGCCGCCTATGCGTGCCTAGTGCGGATAATCTTCGAGAGGAATTGATGTATGAGGCTCATCATACCAAGTACTCAATCCACCCGGGAAGTACGAAGATGTATAGAGACATGAAGAAATTATTCTGGTGGCCAGGATTGAAGAAGGATGTAGCACTTTATGTGACCAAGTGCCGTACTTGCGCAATGGTAAAGGCAGAATTCCAGAAGCCTGGAGGTTTCTTGAAGTACCTACCTATCCTAGAATTGAAATTCGACGACATATCTGTGGATTTTGTGCATGGTTTGCCGAAATCGCAGAAAGGAAATGACGCCAATTGGGTGGTCGTAGATAGGTTGACAAAGGTGTCGCACTTTATTCCGGTCAGGAAGGAAGATCCGGTGGAAAAGTTAGCCAAACTCTATGTGGAGAATATTGTATGATTGCACGGTGTGCCTCGCGGTATTGTTAGTGATCGAGATGGACGCTTCACGTCGAATGACTGGAGGTTAATGCATAGTCTGTTGGGTACTAATCTAAAGTTCAGCACAGCCTTTCACCCGCAGACGGATGGTCAGACCGAGAGGGTCAACAGGACTATGGGGGACATGCTTCGCATGTGCGTCCTAGATTTCGAAAAACATTGGGAGGATCACCTGTATATGGTGGAATTTGTGTACAACAACAGCTTTCAGGCGAGTATTGGAATGACGCCTTTTGAGGCCTTGTACGGGAGGAAGTGTCGTATGCCGTTGTCTTGGTTGGAGATGGGCGAGTCGAAGCTTTTCAAACGTCAAGCAGTGGAAGATGCCACCTCAGTGATATAGACAATTCAAGAACGGTTGAAGATCGCTCAGGACAGACAGTCAAAGTATTACAACGCCAAACATAAGAATGTGGAGTTCAGTATTGGCGACTGGGTGTACTTAAAAATTAAACCGTTCAAGGGTGTCTCGCGGGTTCGACGCTTGAAGAAGTTGAGTCCGAGATACCTTGGACCATTTGAAATCCTGGAGCGTGTTGGCGAGGCGGCGTATAGATTGAAGCTGTCGGCGGAATTGAGTGGGCTACATGACATGTTCCACGTGTCGGTGTTGCGTAAGGCAGTGCAAGAGCCTTCGCAGATCATTACGGACAAACAAGTACCAGTTGATTATGAGTTGACAACAAGGGTCAAGCCAGTACGTATTGAAGATGTTGTAGTCAAGCGACTCCGCAACAAGGATGTCTGAATGGTTAAAGTCTGTTGGGATAATTGCGGACGTGAGGAGCTTTCATGGGAGCGAGAGCAAGCTATGTTGGAGGAATATCCCGAGTTATTCCACTCCGGTAACTTTTAGATTTGTGTACCTTTACTTAATTTCGGGACGAAATTCCTTAAGTGGGGGAGATTTGTAACGCCCCGAAAGTTGTATTTGAGTCAGTCGCGTAAAAAGGAATTTTTTGTGCCTGTATAGGGGTACACGGCCTAGGACACGGGCGTGTCCAAGACCGTGTCTGGCTGGTGATTTTTGGTCGTTTTCATCCTGAGAAGGACACGACCAGGAACACGACTGCATGACACGGGCGTGTGCCTACCCGTGTCAGTACCCATGTTCAGTTGGGTCATGTCGGTTGGCATGGCGGTTATGCGTGACACGCCCCCGGACACGGGCGTGTCGAGAGACCTGACACGGGCGTGTCAGGTGGTACACAGGCGTGTTTGAGCCCGTGTGTCTTTCCTTCGTTCGACGATCGTGTCTGGATCGAGGCACATGGCCGGGGACACGGCCGTGTGCCAAGCCTTGTTCGGCCCAGGTTTGGAGATTTTTGAGCGGATCTGAGCCGTTCGTTTTCTCTAAATAGGATCCAACGACCCAGATGATTTCCTGCTCTGTTAAGGATGAGAATAGGGGAGTTAATCCTTCATTTTATCTCCAACCATTATCTCTCTCAAGGAGTTGGAAAGAGGAGGAAGAAGGAAGGAATTCCGGCCGCCGGCGGAGCATCGGAGCACCGTTTAGAGATCTGAGAGCGGATCCGTGGAGGAAAGTTCGTTGCGAAGACTTCCATCTGTGTAGTTTTTCCATGGAGCCAAAGCGTACTACAAGGGTAACGATTCTCTCCTTGAGCATGTGAAGCTCTTCCTTTCTGCATAGGGAATCCTGCTCCCGCGAGTGTGCGGTGAGTGCGTGGTGTTCCTTGGGGTTGATGTGAATAGTCCCCCTTGTGTTGCATATAGAGTCCAGAATCAAAGTACGGGCATAGACATTGTGTGTGAAGCCTACTCGGACGTGTATTGTCTGGATCGGTGATGTTGCATTTGATATGTTTTACCAGAGAAGACTCCGTGCTTTGGGTTTTCGGGTTTCTACGCGGTAGATTGTAGCAGGGATCCTTGGAGGTTAGCTCCAAGGCGCACTCGGAAAACTGAGCGGAATCGTTGTTCTGCTAACTTGGCGGCCAGGGAACCGACCTTGAACATAACTGAGTTATGTGATTGTTTGGAAAATTTTGGGATCCGAGAGAAGCTTGGCTCGTGCATACGTCTTAAGGTGACTACGTGGTGTGAGCAACGGGCAAGTGGAATCGGACCTAGTCTATGTGGTTCGTTGCGAGAGACCCGAAAAGGGGACTGGCCGTTGGCATAGTTGGGAGCCTTAGACGGTGGTCAGAAAGGCTAAATGATCACGTGGTTGCCATCTTTGGGATGGTGGTGAAGACGCTGAAGTGTTAGGATTCACCGTTAATGTGCCCTGAGTGCACGGGGTGTTTGGCCGTGCGAGCCTACACCTGTGGCGTAGTATAATTGCGCTTTATTGTTTTATTGGACTAATGTTATGCAGGGAAAGAGCACCGCCGTCCCGAGTAAGGGGCGGGGTCGTTATAATTTGGTCGGCTTTTGGCTGACCGTTGCTTTGCTTGCCACCGTGCGGTGGAATGTACTTGCAGGTGCTGCGGAGCTGAGTACCAAATAGCGGGCTGGAGCCCATGTTGCTGTGCTGGCCCTAGAAGGCCAAAGCGAATAGTTGTACTTTACTTTTGTCATGTGTGGCCGGCCTGCGAGCCGATGTATGGAAAACACTATTTATTAAGTGAACTATTGTAAGACCATAAGGCCATGTACCTTTTCAGTGTATTTGGGTTTCATTCCTTATGTGTGATTGAGGACATTCATGATTGATGGACCTAAGTTTTGGATTCTTTCAACTTTTAAAAGTTTCCGCTAGAATGCTCTGTGTTAGGACGAGTAGTCTTAATTGGATAGTTTGAATATTCTTATGTAACCCTTCCGACTGTTTGTGGTATATGGCATCGGGTTCCAGCTGGACCTTATGTTATATGCCATGTGACGGATGGGGGTGTTGCAGGTTTGAGAACTTCATCGGCACCCCGAGCTCGGCTCGGCCCCTAGTAGACCCACTGTGCAGGCTCTCATCTAGCCGGCAGGTCCGAAGGCTCACCTATAGGGGATAGGTTTGGTTTGAGAACTTCATCGGCACCCCGAGCTCGGCTCGGCCCCAGGTAGACCCGTTGTGCAGGCTCTCATCTAACTGGCATGTCCTAAGGATCGCCTGTGGGGGATAGGTTTGGTTTGAGAACTTCATCGGCACCCCGAGCTCGGCTCGGCCCCAGGTAGACCCGCTGCGCAGGCTCTCATCTAGCTGGCAGGTCCGAAGGCTCGCCTGTGGGGGATAGCTTTGGTTTGAGAATTTCATCGGCACCCGAGCTCGGGTCGGCCCAGGTAGACCCGCTGCGTAGGCTCTCATTTAGTTGGCAGGTCCGAAGGCTCGCCTATGGGGGATAGGTTTGGTTTGAGAAAACTGCATCGGCACCCCGAGCTCGGCTCGGCCCCAGGTAGACCCACTGCGCAGGCTCTCATCTAGCTGGCAGGTCCGAAGGCTCGCATGTGGGTGATAGGTTTGGTTTTATAACTTCATTGGCACCCCGAGCTCGGCTCGGCCCCAGGTAGACCCGCTGCGCAGGCTCTCATCTAGCTAGCATGTCCGAAGGCTCGCCTGTGGAGGATAGGTTTGGTTTGAGAAAACTTCATCGGCACCCCGAGCTCGGCTCGGCCCCAGGTAGACCTATTGTGCAGGCTCTCATCTAGCTGGCAGGTCCGAAGGCTCACCTGTGGGGGATAGGTTTGGTTTGATAACTTCATCGGCACCCCAAGCTCGGCTCGGCCCCAGGTAGACCCGCTGCGTAGACTCTCATCTAGCTGGTAGGTCCGAAGGCTCGCCTGTGGGGGATAGGTTTGGTTTGATAACTTCATCGGCACCCCGAGCTCGGCTCGCCCCAGGTAGACCCGTTGCGCAGGCTTTCATCTGGCCGGCAGGTCTGAAGGCTCCCCTATGGGGGATAGGTTTGGTTTGAGAACTTCATCGACACCCCGAGCTTGGCTCGGCCCCAGGTAGACCCGCTGCGCAGGCTCTCATCTAGCTGGCAGGTCCGAAGGCTCGACTGTGGGGGATAGGTTCGGTTTGAGGAAACTTCATTGGCACCCCGAGCTCGGCTCGGCCCCATGTAAACCCGCTGCGCAGGCTATCGTTAGCTGGCAGGCCCGAAGGCTCGCCTAGGGGAGGGAAGTTTTTGATCCTAGGAGACACTCCGACTCGGATGTTCTGAGCAGGGCAAGAAACGCACCCGAAACACAAAATGAAAAGAGGTAAGACCCCTTCAGGCAGGAGAGGTCTTGGCCAGAGAAGATCTCGGCAGGGAGGTCCCCGCCAAGGAGATCTCGCCGAAGGAAGTTCTCGGCGGGAAGGCTCCTGACAAACTATCATTGGTTAGACAGCGGGAAGTGCTCGGCGAAAGCTTCGAACAGTTCGCGCAAGGTAAAAAGGGACGACCACGTCTTAAAGGGCCCACGAGCAATATTCCCGACATACGGTTTTCGACAGAGTGCAGAAACGAAACGTTTAAGCCCTGGGCTCTTTCGACAGGTTCCCGCCTATCCATCACCAAGGGAGACTACCCTAGGGGGGCCAAGGGACTCGGCGGAAGCATGCTTAAGAAGCACTCGACCACAACAATTGTATCAAACACATTTGCAATAAAAAGAAAATAGCATACATACAAAATGTTTACAATGTATTTAATATAATTACAAGTATAGTGCATTCTCGCTCAGTACAACCAAAAGAAAAGAAAAGAGGGCCCTTCAGGGAGACGCGCTGTACCCCTCCGAGCTCTCGCTTGAGCTCCCGCGAGAGCTCTCGCCTGAGCTCTCCCCGGATTTCTCGCCACTCGCGGCAAGGGATTTCAGGACATCCAAAGGTGGGAAATCGGGCGCGCCTGGGGGCTTCGGGACAGGCGCGAAGAGTCAGGGACGAGCTGGCGAGCGGTGATGGTCTTGCCTCTCCCATCCAAGCAGCCTACATCCCGCAGCGTCTCCAGGGTCAGCTTGACTGTAGCTTGCGTGTTGGCCTGGAGGAGCTTGTCGATGTCGTAGACGGAATAGTAGCGGCTCTTCAACCTTTCGTCCAGTGGAGGAGGAGGCTCATTCGCCTCCATGCGCCGGAGTTGGTCCCTCAGCAGCACGTTCTCGTATCGCATCTGGGCCAGCTCCGCGCGAAGCGCCACGGCCTGAGCGGAATCCTGTGTAGCGAGAGGTTAACATGAAAGAATGAAGTTGAAATCTGCAGTGGCGAGAGCGACTGCCGTGAAAGGTCTCGCTTACCTCTTCCGCCCAGAGCGAGGACAGCAGTTGCTTGGCGTCTGCCAGCTCTTTCTTCAAGGCAGCCGCCTGAGCCACCACCTCCTCCCGGGCCTTGAACATATCTTGGAAGTTGTTGTCGATGGTGATACTCCGACGTGCGCACATATGCGCAAGCTCGATCCCGCTCATCAGGGCCTGGGTGGATTCATAGGCTAGGAGCCTAGTGGTCATTTTGTCATAGATACTGACGTTCTCCCGGCTGTAGAAGCCGTAGCCCAAGGAGAAGGCCTCGCTGGTGACCTTATCTCGCTCCGCCAAGCTGGGTAGAAGAGACGAGATTGAGACCCTGTTGGTGTCAGGGTCCCACTGAAGTAGCGATTTGTTTTCTACTTCAAGGCACTTCATGTCGAGACCAAAATTACGGTGACCTCGCGACACCTCTCCAGGCGGAGACTGAGCGGAGGTCTCGGCGGCAGCTCCCTCGCCATCTACTCCACCGGGGGCCGGGGTGTTCTAGGCAGCTGCCTCGACGCCACCCCTGGTAACCGCGATCTCGCTGGCGGCCTGCAAGATCTCTTCAAAGGAGCGGCCTGCAGCGGGAGGTTGGGAGGGCGGCACCACAACGGCTTTACCCTTCTCGACAGCAGTTATTTTGGGCCTCTTAAGTGCTGGGGGCAAAGGGGCGTCGGGCTTTCGCTTCCCGATGCCGGTCGAAGGAAGCGGGGCTGGCTCGTCCCAGCAAGCTTGAGCCGCAGCCTTTGCGAGATCCAGCGGGTCTCTCACGGATTGGCTCTCGGTAGCGTGAGCCTCGTCGAAAGGTTGGCGCAAGGGGATCTCGCGCCCTCCTACAGAAGCAACAACACTCAGCCCTAATCTTAAAAGAGAGGGAGGAACAGCGAGTTAAAGGCGAGACCGTACCTTCACCTGGAGGCACCGGGAGGAGAGAATCGACGCCCCGCCTGAGGAACTGGATGTCGAAATCCTTGGTGTTGGGTACATTGGTCAAATGTACCTGATTTGAAGAAGCCTCACCCAACTCAATGATATACATCATAATGTATTTGATGTATGTTTGAGTTACTTGTGCAGGTTAAGAAAGTACTGGACTGAAACAAAAAGTTTCTAAGTCCATGTGTCGACACCCAGAGGGAAAGTGTCGACACTTAAGAAGACATGTGTCGACATCCAGACAAGCAGTGTCGACACTTGGAGTCATTGTGTCGACACCTGGGATGCAGAGTCGACACCAGACAGATAGTGTCGACACTTGGAGCTATGTCGACACTCAGTGAAGTAAAGTGCAGACAGAATGTGTCGACACAAGGAGCTGTGTCGACACCCAGTGAAGCTGTGTCTACACCAGAATGTGTCGACACTTGGAGCTATGTCGACACTCAGCAAAAGTCTGCAGAGACTAAGTACAAGTGTCGACACTCAACACAATGTGTCGACACTAAGCAGAAGAGTCAGCACTTGAAGCATGTGTCGACACTCAACACAATGTGTCGACACTCAATAGAAGAGTCAGCATTTGAAGTAAGTGTCGACACCCAGCACAATGTGTCGACACTCAACAGAAGAGTCAGCATTTGAAGTATGTGTCGACACCCAGAACAATGTGTCGACACACAGCTGAAGACTCAACACTAGAAGAAAGTGTCGACACATGGAGCTGTGTCGACACTTAGCAAAGAATAGAAAGAACAACAAATTATTCTAAGTACAAGTGTCGACACTAAAGGAATGTGTCGACACTCAGCTGAAGTCTCAACAAGAAGAAGGTGTGTCGACACAAGGAGCTGTGTCGACACTCAGCAAGAATCAACATAGAAGACTATATGTCGACACCAAGAAGTAGTGTCGACACTTAACAGATTCAACACAAGAAGATGTGTCGACACAAAGGAGATGTGTCGACACTTAGAAGAATTCAGCAAAAGCTAGAAGAACAAGTACTTGTGTCGACACTCAATTTCAGTGTCGACACATGAAGAAGAATCTGTGTCGAGACATACAAGAAGTTGTGTCGACACCTTGTAGACTTGTGTCGACACTTACACAGCATGTGTCGACACTTGGACTATAAGTGTCGACACTTAAAGACAGAAAGTCTCGACACTATCAGACAGTTAGAGATTTTCAAGAAATGACTGGATGATTTGACAGATGCCGTTCCAGCCGGTCTACAGCACCTGTCAGAGATATCAGAAGTCAGTTATGGACCGGACCAGCCGGTTACCATGAAGAAGGCCTATAAATAGGCACCTACAGTTTATAGAAACAGCAGTTGAAAGTTGTTCAGAGTTGTTGAAGTTGTTGATCAGATTATTGTGAAGTTTGATCACCTTGTTGAAGTAATTATTAAAGTGGTACAAAGAGTATCAACACAAGAAGATCTAGCAGTTCAAGTGCAGATCTAAGAAGTTGGAGAGAGAGGGCTCCATCCAAGAAATCAGCCTCTGGAACTAGGCTGAGAAGAAGGATTCAGATTCAACTCTGGATCTTAAGTGGCAGAGGTCAAGGAACAACTGCAGAGGATTCAGTCTTATTCAGTTCTACTCAAGAAGCTTTGAAGAAAGCTAAGTCAGGGTGAATCCAGCTGAGTTCTTCCAAGAACTCATCAAGAATCTCTCAACTCCCCTCCTTTAATTCTGAGTTGTAGAGTTATTATTTGTAATACATTTTAACTTGTAGGATCCTTTTGATCTGAGTGATTTGTAAGCCTATAATTATAAAGGCTGAGGGTAGGGCTTGTGAGCCTGAGAGTAGGAGATTGAGATCTCTGAGTGTAGGCCTTGGTTGGCTGAGTGTAGGCCTTGATTGGCTGAGTGTAGGCTTTGGGATAAAGCTGAGTTGTAAGGCTTTGGGCCTGAGGTAGGAACCAATTTGGGTTCTGAGACAGTGGAGAAGTTTGGCCGAATCTAGTACACTGCTAGATAGGCGAAGGGGGAAAGTGGATGTACCCATATCTTGGGGAACCACTATAAAACACTGTGTGCTGTGCTGTGATTGTGCTGTGGATTAGCTGTGTATGTTTTGTTATTGCTGTTTGCTGTGCAAAAGTAGTTAGAAATCTGTGATATAACTGTTTGGCTGCCAACAAAGTTAGAAAAGGATTAGGTCACCTATTCACCCCCCCCTCTAGGTGTTTAGGTACCATATCTTTCAAGTGGTATCAGAGGGAGGTTACTCAAAACAAGGACTAACAGTCTGAGGAGATCCTGTTTGGCAGATTCAGTGTAAGGGAAAACACAGATTCAAGAAATTCAAGAAAATCAAGAAACATGGGTTCCTATGAGAATCACAAGGAATTGGGTTCCATGAAATTACCCATATGCAGGAAGGAGATCTTTGGGATCTGGAAAGAAAGGGTAAGGCTATTTATGGAGGCCTCAGACCCTAGAATCTACATCACAGTAAAGGAAGGGCCTTATGTGCCTATGAAGATTTCAGTTCTAGATGCAAATCAGAGAACTCCAAAGGATTTCTCTGAGATGACTAAGGATGAAATTGTCCTGGCCACCATGGACAAGAGGGCACAAAACATAATAGTGAGTGCCATTGATGATGCAACTTTTCAGAACTTAATTCACTGTAAAACAGCAAAAGAGATGTGGGATACTCTCATTATCTATATGGAAGGTTCTGAAGAAGTTAGGCAAGATAGGAAGTCCTTGCTAAATCAAGAGTATGAAAGCTTTAGGCAAGGAAAGGGTGATAACATCACTGAGTGCTATAAGAAATTTTACAGAATAGTTAATGAACTCATGTCTTATGGAAGAGAGTTCAGTAACTATGAACTAAATGACAAGTTCTTAAGGTCCCTAACCAAAGATTAGGACACCAAGATCTGTGCCATAAGAGAAATGGCTAAGTTGGAGGAAATTCCTCCCCCTACACTGTTTGGCAAGCTAATGTCTTATGAAATGCAGTTAACAGTGAGAAAAGAGGAGGAGAAATCAACAAGGACTGAGCACAAAGATAGAACTGTTGCTTTCAAGACAGAAGTTCCCAGAAAGTGCAGGAATAAGTCTTTAACTCCACCTCCAGAGGTAGTTGAATCAGAGTCTGATGAGTCTGTCAGCACAAAGTCTAAGAGCAGTGAAAGTGATGAAGACTTTGCTGCTTTCACTAGACACTTTCAGAAGTTTTTGAAAAAGAAACAGTGGAGGTCAAGACCTTCTACATCACAAGGAAAGGAAGACTCTTATCAGAAAAAGAGGTCTTCAAAGAATGACAAGAAAATGACAAAATCAAGCAAGGCAACTGGTTCAAAGATTGTTTGTTATTGTTGCAATAGACAGGGCCATGTTATTGTAGATTGTCCAGAGAAGAGAAAGGAATCTGGTGACAGGAAAAAGACTCACTTCAAAGGGAAGAAAGAAAAGTCTTTTGTTGCTAAGAAGGAGAAGACTCTATCAGATATCTCTTCTTCAGAAACTGAGTCTGAGGCTGAAGCCTATACAGGGCTGTTTGCTGAAGAAGAAGAGGAAGAATTCATGCAGATCTTGGAGTCAATTTTTGAACAAGAAGACAGTCATTACCAAGGGCTAATGGCTTTGACAGAAAGTGCCAAAATCCTGGAGCAGCCAGGACCCAGTCAGGTACAAAGTTCAAGTTTAAATTCAGTTTCTTGTTCTAGTTCAGATTCAGATTCTTCTTCATCAAGTGATGAGAATGTATCTGAGTCTGAGGATGATATTCATCAACTTATAGATGAATATAGAGTGCTGTTGCAAGCTTACAAGAAAAGCAAGTCCCTTGGCAAAAGTCAGGCAAAGGAAATTGTTGATCTTAAAGCTGCTGCAACAAATTTTGAGAAGCAATTTGATCAAAAACTGAATGAGATAGCCAGGCTGAAACACATAACAGTGATTCAGATGAGAACTATCACTTTTAAGAATGATCAAATTAAGTGTCTGGAGAACAATCTTCAGAAGGAGAAGGACTTGGTTGCTAGGTTTTCTAAACCTAAGTCAGTGTTACCCATAATTGATGAATTTGTTCATCACAAGGGTAAAGCTGGACTGGGCTTTATTAGACCTGCAGGGACTGAGCAGTCCAAGTATAAGTCCAAGGGCAAAGACCCAACATTCAACAAGCCTGCTGTAGTCAAGACAGCCAAGGCAGTACCTAAGCAAAGGTACAATAAATTTGAATGTTGGTGTTGTGGCAAAGTTGGCCATTTTGCAGTAGACTGTTGGCACAATGTGAGTGCCAAAGTGAGTTCCAAACTACCTGTTGGAAAGCCAGTAGGTAGGTTTGTCAAATTGCAAACTAACAATCACCAAGGACCCAAGAATACTTTGGGTTCTAAGGTTCATTAATTTGTTTTGCAGGTGAGTCCAAGTGGCCATACCCCTACATGGTACTTGGACAGTGGATGTTCCAGACATATGACTGGAACTAGGGGACTACTGAAGGACTACATTCCAATCAAAAATGGTCCTAAAGTGACCTTTGGTGGTTCTGAAAAAGGAATCATCAAAGGGTTTGGTAACATTTCTTCAAACTTAGTTACCATTACTCAAGTGACTTATGTTAAAGGGTTGAAACACAACCTAATAAGTATAAGTCAATTAAGTGATGTAGGGTATGACATCTCATTTGTTAAAAATGGTTGTCATATCAAAAGGTCAAGTGATCAAGAGATCATTTTGACAGGATATAGGAAAAGGAATGTCTATTGCCTAGACATTATGATTAAGAACAATGGTTCTCCAGTTTGTCTTGTAGCTGATGAGACAGTCTCTCATTGTGTTAAATGGCACAAGAGGCTAGCCCATCTTAAATACAAGACTATTAGCAAACTCTTTAGCAAAGAGTTAGTGAGGAATGGTCCTCAAGTTAAGTGTGTTAAAGATGGCATTTGCTCAGCTTGTCAAAAGGGCAAGTAGACTAAATCCACCTTTAGAAGCATAGAGAACAAAGATGCTGTGAGGTGTTTATACCTTTTGCATATGGATCTTTTTGGTCCAATGCCAGTTCACAGCTTAGGTAGGAAGGTCTATACCCTTGTAGTTGTAGATGACTACTCAAGGTTTTCCTGGGTGTTCTTCTTGAGACAGAAATCTGAAACACCTAGTGTCTTCTACAGCTTTGTCAAGCAAATTCAGAATGAACTAAATAGTACTGTGGTCAAAATTAGAAGTGATCATGGTACTGAGTTTCAGTTTGAAAGCATGACAAAACTATGTGAAGACTTTGGGATATTTCAAGAATTCTCTTCACCTAGAACACCTCAGCAAAATGGCATTGCTGAGAGGAAAAATAGGACCTTGATAGAGGCTGGTAGAACCCTATTAAGTGATACATCACTGCCAGAGTATTTCTGGGCTGAAGCAGTTAACACTGCATGCCATGTTATAAATAGGGCTACCATCACTAAAAGGCTTAACAAGACCCCCTATGAAGTAGTGAAAGGCAGGAAACCAAACCTATCCTATTTTAGGATCTTTGGTTGTAGATGCTTCATACTTAACAATGGGAAATCTTACTTAACTAAGTTTGCTGCCAAGTCCCAAGAGGGAATTTTTGTTGGGTACAACAATAATAGTAAGGCTTATAGAGTCTACAACTTGACTACACAAGTTGTAGAAGAATCAGTGCATGTAGTTTTTGATGAGACTAAACTTATTAATAATGAGTTGTCTAGCAATGTATGCAGCCCCACAGGTTTGACAAAGAAAATGGACAAGCTTACTATAGAAGAAGTGCCTGCTGCAAGACAGCAAGGAGAGGAGAGTAGCTGCTGTCCAGGGGGAGAACTACATGTGCCAATTGCTGAAGAAATCCAAGGAATACAGCATGATGCAGATGCTGAAGTGGTTCAACCTGAAGTGAGGATGCCTCCAGCCCACAGGCATCTTAGAGATCATCCAGTAGAGCTGATTATTGGAGATCCAAGACAAGGAGTTCAAACAAGGAGCAGAAATCAGAATGCTGCAATCTATTCCAATTTTCTGTCTCAAATTGAACCTAAGAAATTTGAAGAAGCAATACAAGATCCACAATGGACTGAAGCAATGCAAGAAGAGCTTAATCAGTTCAAGAGGTGCAAGGTCTGGGAATTGGTTCCTAAACCTAAAGACCACAATGTAATAGGAACTAAGTGGATCTACAGGAATAAGATGGATGAACAAGGGGTCATCATTAAGAATAAGGCAAGACTGGTTGCTAAAGGATATAGGCAAGAAGAAGGTATTGACTTTGATCAAACCTTTGCTCCAGTAGCCAGACTGGAAGCCATAAGAATGTTCTTGGCCAATGCAACCTATCAAGGATTCAAGGTATACCAAATGGATGTCAAGTCAGCATTCCTAAATGGTAATTTGAAAGAAGAAGTCTATGTGGAGCAGCCTTCAGGTTTTGTTGATCCAACTCTACCTCATTATGTCTATAGACTTAGGAAAGCTTTATATGGGTTAAAGCAAGCTCCTAGAGCTTGGTATGAAACCCTATCTAGTTTCCTCATTGAGAACAAGTTCTCAAGGGGGAAAATAGATAAGACTCTATTCCTTAGGAATCTAGAGGCAAAGTCATACTAGTCCAAATATATGTAGATGACATTATATTTGGGTCTACTGAAAGCAGCCTTTGCAAAAAGTTTGCAAAACTTATGCAAGGTCAGTTTGAGATGAGTAGTATGGGAGAGCTGAAGTTTTTCTTGGGTCTCCAAGTTAAACAGACTGAGAGTGGTTTGTCCATTTGTCAGTCAAAGTTCACCCTAGAACTCATAAGGAAGTATGGTATGGATTCATCCAGTACCATGAAGACTCCTATGGGGTCAAGTATGTCTCTTAGCAAGGATGATGCAGGGAAACCTGTAGATGAAACCTTGTATAGAGGGATAGTTGGCTCCCTATTATACTTGACTGCTAGTAGACCAGACATCATGTATGCTACATGTGTTTGTGCAAGGTATCAAGCCTGCCCTAAAGAGTCTCATTTGACTGCAGTCAAAAGAATATTGAGATATCTAAAGGGCACTCCCTATCTAGGCCTCTGGTACCCTAGGAATGGAGATTTTGATCTAACAGGTTATACAGATGCAGACTTTGCAGGATGCAAAGAGGATAGAAAGAGTACTTACTGGAACCTGTCAATTCCTAGGGGGGAGACTAATTTCATGGAGCAGCAAAAAGCAGACTAGTGTGGCTATCTCCACAGCTGAGTCAGAGTATGTGGCTGCAGGAAGTTGCTGTGCTCAACTTCTGTGGATTCAACATCAGCTAGAGTGTTGGAACACCCTATTACTAATTTGGGTCAGGATCACTATGTCTCTAGGAATTTATGTTTTGACCTTCTGTATAGATTATAGGTCAATTAGAATTGAGTCTAAGGGTTAGAAGGCTAGGATTGGAAGCTGCCCTGAAGACCCAAGTTTTTCTGGAGACTAAGTCCAAATCGTCGAGCTCAGCACGACGTTTCGTCGAACTCCGGTCGACGATCGTCTAGCTCAACTTCTGCAGATCGTCGAGCTCCATTCGACGATCGCTGAGCTCAAACCTCATAATATCGTCGAGCTCTGGTCGACGATCGCTGAGCTCATGTCGATGATTTTGACTCTGCACTGGATCCTTATCTCTGAGCTCAGTTCGACGATCTTTGAGCTCAGATCGACGATTTCTTTGCTGATTGGATTTTCCAGTTCGCTGAGCTCAGCTCAACGATAGCAGAGCTCAGTTCGACGATTTCAGTTATCTTTCAGAATTCAAATTCAAATCAGATAGAAGTTATTCTGCATTTAATTCAGAAGATCTGCCAGCCGTTTTCATTTACTTCTGGAGCAAGTTTCAAGGAATTTTTCAAGGAACAATTCAGTGGACTTTCCTTCAGAACAGATTATGCAATTAAGGCTGTAATCAATGCAGACCAACGGCTATCTTTGACAGAGTAATATCCTATTCAGACTCAGAGAATAAAAGAGAATGTTTTTGAATAAAGACAGAGAATAGAAAAGAGTAGTACACCTCTCAATATACAGAGACTCTGAAAAATATTCTATAAACAAGAATTCTGAAGAACACTCATCAGAGAGATCAAACTTTCAAACAAATCTTCAGATCTCTTCAGCTCTCAAGTGTTCAAGCCAACATCATCTCAAGACTCCAGACACTCAAAATTTCAGCTTGCTGAAATCATCTTTTGCTGGAGATCTATCTTTGAAGGCTATCACCTCAGCAAAGCTCATCTTCCTGAAGATTTCAAGGACTCAGGGGGAGCTTTGACAACATCACTGAATCCACATAGTCTTCTCAGTTGCTTGAGAAAGAGAAGACTGCCATCACTCTCTCACCCCCATTCTGTAAGGGTTTTTCAAACTCCCTTCAAAAGTTTGAATCTGGTTTTGAGCACCTTGTCAAAAGCTCATTGGTGGCAAGACACCTGATCAAAAAAATCTGTTTTGGTTTTTGAGCACCTTATCAAAAGCTCATTGGTGCCCAGGACACCTGATCAACTCATCCTGCAGTGGATTCCTACCTAGGGTGGTAGAAGAGTGGATGTACCCAAGTTGGGGAACCACTATAATTTCCTTGTGTCATCTGGTTTTGCATGTTTTCTTTTTTTTTCTGGCCTAGATTTTCTTGTGCTTAGTTTCTGCATAGCTTAGTTGTGTGATTAGTTTTATTTCTGCTTCCCTGCTTACACTCATTACAACAATTGTTGTAAAGCTTTGCAAAAGTTTTTCTTTGTGTTTTAAAAAGCACCATATACTCTATTCACCCCCCTCTAGAGTATATCTGATCTAGTTTCCCCTTTCATAGAGGACTATGGATTTCAGGTAAGTAGAACTCCACTTTACTGTGATTCTACAAGTGCTATTTCAATAGCTAATAACCCTGTATCTCATAGTAGAACAAAACATATTGAGATTAAATATCACTTTCTTAGAGAACATGTAGAAAGAGAAGATATTTCACTTGAATATGTTAAAACTGATAATCAGATAGCTGACATGTTTACTAAGCCCCTAGAAGAAGCTAAGTTCAATAGATTCAAAATTGAACTAGGAATGATAAACTTAGACTAAGTTTACAGAATAGAAAATTGGCTAAGTAAAAAGGTGGCTGCAGCAGTTCAGGGAGTGAAGAACAAGTTGTTTTCACTCCTGATGACCAAGAGGAAGTGGCTGCAGAGAAGACCCCTACTGCTCAAGATATAGCTGAGATCCAGGGGGAGCTGCCTCAAGCTAGCCCCATCCATAGGGATCACAGCCAGGGGGAGCTTCCAGGTGTAGAAGAACCCTCTACACTGGAGAGTGAACAAGCCACTAACATCATACAAGAGGTACTCATTGACCTAAATACATTGAATTTTTTTATAGTAGATTCTGATTTGTCTGATGTACATCAGCAAACTCAGCTAGACAGTCAAGTTCCAGATGTTGTTTTAGAAGACACATCTGCTGTAGTTCAAGATGATACTTCTCAAGTGGTTGAAGAACCAAGAACTTCTCCTGCACAGTCTCCACCTGAATATACAATGGAAGATTTATTTCTAAATCTAGATCAAGAAGATTTTAACATGGACAAGGATGCTGCTGCTGAAGATAAGAGTACTGCTGCTGAGGGGGAGCAAATGACAGTTCTGGAAGAGCCTTTAAGGCCAGAAAGTGAGAAAACACCTGATGTGCAAGCTGACAAACCTCCAAGCCCTAAGGAAAGGGTTGAAATAGCGAGCACTTCAGAATCTGAAGAAGATGAGGCTGCAAAGGCTAAGAAGAAGAAACTCTATGTCTTCAAGAGGAGAAGTCAGAGTTATAAGAAAGCCTTGCAATCTATAGCCCCACAGCCTATAGTTCAACAAGCTCCAACTGTTGACTATAGTGCTTTACTGATTGCACTGCAGATAAAAATGGATGAACAAAGGAAAGCCATAGAGGCTTATGTTGATGCAGGGCACAGATCATTACAGTTTGATCTTGCCCAAGATATAAAATCTATAAGGTTTGAGATGAATCTCAACAAGAAAGAGATGACAAACTGCTTCCACAAGGGTGGCAATGCAGTGGTTTATCTGGCTACACACCAAGAGAAGATAAAAGTACAAGTAGATGATATAGCATTGAAGCAAGGATATGTGCTGGAAAACCAACTCAGAATGAATGACAATCTCACACAATCTCACAATGCTATAGTCACTGAATTGAAGAATAAGACTGCTGAACCTTCTACATCTGCTGCTGCAGTTAAGGCTGACTTTGATAAAGTATTTCAAGCTGAGATTACTGCTGTCAAGACTGCAATTCAAGATTCCCAGAAGGCCATCTCTGAACAGCTCACTAAGCTCAAACCTTACTTTAAAGATGGAATCAGGTACTTGGATAGTCAAATCAGATTCCAGAAGGATGATGTAAGAGATCATGTTGCCCAAGAAGTCATAAAGGGGGAGAGAGTTTTAGTCAAAGCTAGCTCTGACCATGCAAAATGGATATCTAATTCCATCAGAGCTACACTGGGCTATCCTCCACTCTGTGATGATGACAATGTTGCTGAATCTGGGATTCAAAGTGCATATCTTGGAGGTGAGCAACCAGAGGTAGCTCAGGTCATATATCCTCCACCAGATTTTGACATGGTGCAAGCTGATATTCACCAGATGTATAGCCCAACTGCAGGGAAGTCAAATGTTGTTCTGGAAAAGGTTGTTCAACCTATTTCTGCAGCTATGCAAGAGGCATTGGAGAAAGAAGAAGAGGCAAGGTTGTCAAAGAAGAGGTTTAGGGAACAAGCAGAACAAAAGCCAGATTTTGAACAGTGGAGCCCTACCTATAGGAATATAATTCTAACTGCCTAGAAAGCTGCCAAGGACAATGCTCATGAAAGGAACAAGTGGTTCTCTGAAGCAGAATGAAGGAAACATGAAATAAGACAGGAGGCCATTGTTCAATATAGAAGAAAGGCAAAGATGGGAAAGCTACCTCCTACTACAGTGGAGCCTAGCAAGTACTTCCCTAAGCCATACCATTACTTTGAGAGACAGAAGATCAAGGCAGAAGCACTCAAACAGAAAGATCTAAAAGGCAAGAAGCCTGCTGATGCTGCAACTGCTGAAGCCACTGTCAAAGCTTAAGTCCAATCTGACAAAGGCATTGTTATCAAAGAACCAGACCAGAAATAGATTAGGAATTGACTTGAAGATTGTTGTAATCTTTTGAATGAAAAACATTTTTGTAAACCATTGAAGATGTATTAGAAAAATGTTAGAACAATATATGATAAATATATTTCATGATTGTTCTGAGAATATGTCTATTTCTTGTTTGTTCTGCAATATTGAATGTGTATACATGTGTGAAATATTACATGTTTATGTTTACCCTGCTGAATATAATCTGCTGTACATCATTTTGTAATTTTTAATTATGAATGGTGTATATCATTGACTAAGGGTTATGACTTCTCCAAATAGGGGGAGATTGTTGGGTACATTGGTCAAATGTACCTGATTTGAAGAAGCCTCACCCAACTCAATGATATACATCATAATGTATTTGATGTATGTTTGAGTTACTTGTGCAGGTTAAGAAAGTACTGGACTGAAGCAAAAAGTTTCTAAGTCCATGTGTCGACACCCAGAGGGAAAGTGTCGACACTTAAGAAGACATGTGTCGACATCCAGACAAGCAGTGTCGACACTTGGAGTCATTGTGTCGACACCTGGGATGCAGAGTCGACACCAGATAGATAGTGTCGACACTTGGAGCTGTGTCGACACTCAGTGAAGTAAAGTGTAGACAGAATGTGTCGACACAAGGAGCTGTGTCGACACCCAGTGAAGCTCTGTCTACACCAGAATGTGTCGACACTTGGAGCTGTGTCGACACTCAGCAAAAGTCTGCAGAGACTAAGTACAAGTGTCGACACTCAACACAATGTGTCGACACTAAGCAGAAGAGTCAGCACTTGAAGCATGTGTCGACACTCAACACAATGTGTCGACACTCAACAGAAGAGTCAGCATTTGAAGTAAGTGTCGACACCCAGCATAATGTGTCGACACTCAACAGAAGAGTCAGCATTTGAAGTATGTGTCGACACCCAGAACAATGTGTCGACACACAGCTGAAGACTCAACACTGGAAGAAAGTGTCGACACATGGAGCTGTGTCGACACTTAGCAAAGAACAGAAAGAACAACAAATTATTCTAAGTACAAGTGTCGACACTAAAGGAATGTGTCGACACTCAGCTGAAGTCTCAACAAGAAGAAGGTGTGTCGACACAAGGAGCTGTGTCGACACTCAGCAAGAATCAACATAGAAGACTATGTGTCGACACCAAGAAGTAGTGTCGACACTTAACAGATTCAACACAAGAAGATGTGTCGACACAAAGGAGATGTGTCGACACTTAGAAGAATTCAGCAAAAGCTAGAAGAACAAGTACTTGTGTCGACACTCAATTTCAGTGTCGACACATGAAGAAGAATCTGTGTCGAGACATACAAGAAGTTGTGGCGACACCTTGTAGACTTGTGTCGACACTTACACAGCATGTGTCGACACTTGGACTATAAGTGTCGACACTTAAAGACAGAAAGTCTCGACACTATCAGACAGTTAGAGATTTTCAAGAAATGACTGGATGATTTGACAGATGCCGTTCCAGCCGACCTACAACACCTGTCAGAGATATCAGAAGTCAGTTATGGACCGGACCAGCCGGTTACCATGAAGAAGGCCTATAAATAGGCACCTACAGTTTACAGAAACAGCAGTTGAAAGTTGTTCAGAGTTGTTGAAGTTGTTGATCAGATTATTGTGAAGTTTGATCACCTTGTTGAAGTAATTATTAAAGTGGTACAAAGAGTATCAACACAAGAAGATCTAGCAGTTCAAGTGCAGATCTAAGAAGTTGGAGAGAGAGGGCTCCATCCAAGAAATCAGCCTCTGGAACTAGGCTGAGAAGAAGGATTCAGATTCAATTCTGGATCTTAAGTGGCAGAGGTCAAGGAACAACTGCAGAGGATTCAGTCTTATTCAGTTCTACTCAAGAAGCTTTGAAGAAAGCTAAGTCAGGGTGAATCCAGTTGAGTTCTTCCAAGAACTCATCAAGAATCTCTCAACTCCCCTCCTTTAATTCTGAGTTGTAGAGTTATTATTTGTAATACATTTTAACTTGTAGGATCCTTTGGATCTGAGTGATTTGTAAGCCTATAATTATAAAGGCTGAGGGTAGGGCTTATGAGCCTGAGAATAGGAGATTGAGATCTCTGAGTGTAGGCCTTGGTTGGCTGAGTGTAGGCCTTGATTGGCTGAGTGTAGGCTTTGGGATAAAGCTGAGTTGTAAGGCTTTGGGCCTGAGGTAGGAACCAATTTGGGTTCTGAGACAGTGGAGAAGTTTGGCCGAATCTAGTACACTGCTAGATAGGCGAAGGGGGAAAGTGGATGTACCCATATCTTGGGGAACCACTATAAAACACTGTGTGCTGTGCTGTGATTGTGCTGTGGATTAGCTGTGTATGTTTTGTTATTGCTGTTTGCTGTGCAAAAGTAGTTAGAAATCTGTGATATAACTGTTTGGCTGCCAACAAAGTTAGAAAAGGATTAGGTCACCTATTCACCCCCCCTATAGGTGTTTAGGTACCATATCTTTCACTTGGTTCCAAAGAACTCAAGGAGGGCGCTCTCGCGCGAGCCCAAGGAGGGCGGCTTGTAAGCGGCGTCCTCATACTGAATGGGCGCGAGAGGAACCTTCCCGAAGTCGCCGGAAATGAAGATGAACTTCTCACCACAGTGGTGGTGCTTGTTGGTGAGACCAGTGGTCTTGATCAGCTGCCCCGAAAAGAAGACCACCCCTCCCTTAGCGCGGGAGGTGAACAGCTTCCGGAAGATAGGGAGGCTGAACTCGATCCTCTCGGATTGCATGTAGCAGATGAAGGCCACCAGGATCGCGACCGAGTTCGGATTCAATTGCACGGGAACCACTCCATAGTACCGGAGGGCCTGGCACATCTCTGGCCAGAGGGGGAGGCGGACGCCCACCTGAAAGTGCTCAAGAGGGATGGCGAGCTCCCCCTTCCCCGCACTGTTCACCCTATCATGGTTGCCAGGGTTTCGCGCGGTGAAGCTGGCGGGAACGTAACGAGTCTGGGTCAGTTGGAAATCCTCCATGGTCAGGCTGCAAGAGGGGAACTGATGCTTCTGGAAGGCTTCCGCGCAATTCGAGCGTCCCTCGCTTCCGCCCGACATCGTGCTGGTGAGGTTGAGGGCGAGGTCTTCATAAGAGAGGCGAGAGTGAGAACTGAGCGAGAACAGGAGGGGAAGGCGGAAGCGAGCATGAGCTCTCGACAAACTGCGAAAGCGACGAGAAAAAAAAGGCACGGGTTTCAGATCAAAATAAATATGGTAGGTGGACTCCCTATTTATAGAAAACCGTGATCATCATGACTATTCCCAAAAAAGCTGCGGGGGTACAACCATCACGCCCTAAGTCGGCGGCGCCTCGGTTTCCCGCCCAAGATTGACAGCGACGGGCCGACAAATCTAATTAGCGCAAACATTTTGAGATGACACACAAGTAAAACAAGCGGAAGCATGGGTTACTCTCGCCGAGCGAGAGCTGAATAAAAAGTAATAATAATAATAGCAAAGTTATTAGTTACAGACTGATGAAAATAACGAGGTATATTGGGGAAGGGGAAGGCCGGGGGTAAGAAAGGATGAGATCTCGCAAATCAATAGGGTTCCCACCGCCATCGTCCTCGTTCCCACTGCCTAGTCCTCGGTGGCGCCTGCGGGTTGAAATAGGACGATAGCACGGTGCATTCCAGGTTGATTCGGCGCGACAGGTCTCGGATTCGCACAATACACCTTTCGGGGGAAGACCCGACGGTAGGCCCACCTGACCAATCCGTCTCGCCTATGAAGTAATCTCGCTCCAGAGCCTCCAGCCTCTTCTCCACCGATTGGCGAAACTCTCTCACCGCGGAGTCATGGGCCCGCTCCCGCCGTATAAGCTTCGACAGGATGGCAGCAACCTTCTTCCCCCGCCTTTTAGCGCTCCCGACACTGGTGAAGATTTCCTCCATCTCGTCAGATGAAGGGAAGGGGGAACTCTCGCCATCCTCCCCCTCTCTGTCTTCGTTGTCTTCTTCATCTTCATCCTCTGCGTCAGCTCCCGACCGCGAGCCCGGATCCCCTGAAAAAAGAGCTCCACGGTCATGGCGAGAGCTAAGCAATAATTTTGATAAACATACCGCATACCTGTAGTATGGTGAGAACCACCGGACGACGACAGGAGAGAAGGCCCAGCCCCCCCCTCAGTTCCAAAGAGGAGGTGGATCGGCTTTCCTTTTCCCGGGGGGAAGATTTTGTGAGTGGTGATCCCGGCTTGGCCGGAAGTGTGGGGAGGGGGGGAGGTGTCCTCTCCCGCGGGATGGCTGGCATCCTGTGGAGCTACAAAAGATTCGACAATAACTCCTCCCGTCGGAAGGGAGGGATCAACCGCAGGGGCAGGCCGATTAGCAACCCTTACTTCGTTCTCCCGGGTAGCGAGACTCGGTTGGGCGGAAGCTGGTGCCGCGGGAAGACAATTCAGCAATCTGAGACTGAGTTAAGAGCGAGAGTGGAAAAGATACCTGCAGTTCTCGGGGAGTCAGGCAGAGGAGAGACCTCCGAGTCCCGCGGCTGATTCTCGGGAGGACGAGATGATGAGTCCAAGGGCTCCCGCGGGGGCCTGACGTCGTCAGGGGCCTCCCGCATAAGCAACTAGTGGTTTCAATGATTAGCGAGTCAGACATACCTTCTGCGGAGAGGGATCATCCGTGCGGCTTGGGGTCGACGTAGGCGAGCTCCTGTTCTCGTGAGACAGGTCTCGCTGGACCACCTTCCCCCTCTTATTCTCTTTCTTTTTCTTCTTCAGCTGAGAGGGCTCAGCGGCTGACGACTTTCTCGCCAGCCAGGGCGAAACCAAGGCGCTGTTAGCCTTAGCTCGCGCCTGGGCTGCATCGATACGGTCTTGAAGGTCCTGCGGGAGCGGTTTGTCAACATGCTTGGAACGCATTGCCGAAGGAAGCGAGAGCTCAGACAAGGAGCGACGATTCGTGGGGCGGATTTATGGCCGTCTATCAGCACATATATATAGCCACGGTACGACACACCAAAAGATTCCCTGATGTTGACACGTGCTCAACGAATATTTACGGGTTGGATCTGTCTTTTCGAGCGCAGAGCTAGCTCAAAAAGAGCGGGGATTGTGTACAACCACATATTCGCTGAGTCGTAGCAGGGGAACACCATCGGTCAAATGGCTAGCCAGAGGAGCTCCCGCCCTAAAGAAGTTCTCGCCCATAAGTGGCGGGAACGCTTGCGCTTACGCCAAGCTCCTTCCTTGGAGGAGCTCTCGCCTATAAGCAGGCGAGACCGCTTGCGCCGGGCTCTGGGCAGGAAGGCTCTCTGCTCAGAGTTCTCGCCGGGTGGGGCTCGGGCCTCGGGGTAAAATGACCTAATTACCCTTACGTAAAATTACCCCTATACCCTCAGGATAAATAACGGGATTTGTCTATTGGCAGATCAACTAAGGGTATTTCAGTAATCTCAGGTCAGCAAGGCTATAAATAGACCCATAAGGGCTCCTTAGAAAGCAAGCTTTCTTTATCTTCCAATCTCCAGTGCTTTATGAGGAGCTCCTAGCGCAGCTTTTGGCTTTGGAGGGGAAGCTCTCAGAGATCTTCCGGGTGTGAGGTGGGAGCTCCCTGCTGAGGCTTTGGGTCAGTCTTAGGTCATTTGAATCTAGTCAAGCGTTAAGATTTCAGAGAAGTAGGTGTTGGTTGCACCCCTGTTTTGAACTCCCGTTGAGGTCATTTTTGGCTTCAACAGTTCTGGTGAGGTGAGCGTGAAAAGCAGCCGATACAAGAAAGCCTTGAGTCTTGTCCCATGGCTGGAGGTGAAGGTGAGGGGTCTGGTTCTGGAGGTTCCCCCACCCGGGGAGAAGAAGCGACGAGGAAGATGCTGGATGACTTCAGACGAGAAGTCCTGAAGACCATCAGCTTGGCCTTCTCGGCCTGAAGCGAGTGGGCCACACCTCTGGTTCCGATAGAGGAGGTCCCGCTCTTGGGAGAGAACGCCCCTGGACAACGCCCGGGGAAGGAGGTCCCAGCGGAGGCTTGCGAGAGAGACGTGGCTGCGCGGGAGCTCTTCCTAGGCCAGCGCCCGAGCAAGGAGGCTTTGATCGATTTAGGCGAGAGGGAGGTGGTAGTGCGAGAACTCTTCCCTGGGCACGGTCTTGCGGATCGGGCCAGCCAGTCAAGGCTGCGGGACATGCCATCTCGCCAGGCAGGAGGCGAGAACCCTTTTAGTGAGCTCATCATCTAAGCTCCAGTACCAGAGGGGTTCCGAGAGCCTGACATGTCCTACTACTCAGGAAATGATGACCCTGTACAGGACGTGCAGTGGTTTGAAGATGTCGTTTTGATAAGGCAGATGACAGATGCTTTCAAGTGTCAGCTATTTGCCATCATATTGAAGGAGAAGGCTCGGGACTGGTTCTACCAGTTGCCAGCAAGGTCGATCTATTGTTTTGAAGATCTGCGAACACGTTTCTTGTTGAGGTTCTCGACATCAAAGAAGCGAAAGAAGGAGGCGGAGTGCATGTTTGCGGTAAGGCAGAAGCCGGATGAGACACTGGGTCACTATGTTGACAAGTTTCAGGAAGAGATCCTCCTGGTCCAGGAGGTCCCAGTGTACTCACTGATGCTCGCCTTTACCCTGGGGCTGAGGCCAGGATTCTTCAGTATGGAGTTGAAAAGAGTGCCCCCTTTCCTTTGAGGATCTCATGGAGAGGGTGTCAAAAGAGATAGACTTCAAGAGAGCGAATCCAACGTTCGTCAGGAAGTTGGCCAGGCTGGCGGTAGATGATGTGAAGGAACCTGCAGTAGGAAAGCAGAAGGAGCCGAGGGAGTAGAGGGAGCAAAGGGAAGAAAGGAGGGAAGAGCCCCGAAGACATGGGCATCAGCAGGGATGGGGGGCCCGGGAGCCGAACAACCGTTTGGGTTGGAGGCCCCAGGAGGGTCGCCCCCAGGGATAAGGAGGAGGCTACCAAGGAAGAGATAACTTACGGGAACCCAGGAGGTTCGACCAACCGATGTGGAGGCAGGAGCCAAAGGGTCATGTCCCGCCCCCGTAAGAGGCCATGGAGGTGGGCAGAGGAAGAGGAGCGAGGAGAGGAGTTCGAGGAGCAGGGAGAAGAGGAGGAGGAGATGGAAGAAGGGGTATGGTGGCATTGCTCTTTTGTGACTTCCACCAGGAGGAAGGTCACGCAACGACCACCTGCCCTGAGTTCTTAGAGATGAGAGAAGCAAGAGGAGCAGGGAGGCAGGATCCGCCGGTTAGGATCATGGAAGTACAGAAGGGAGAGATGGAGGATAGGTGTGAAGATCGGGTAGACGTGGGAACCCGGGGAGGAATCGAGGTGATCCACGGAGGAGTGGGGATCGAGGCAACCCGCAAGGGGAGCCTTCAAACCATGTACCGAAGGGGGGTCACCTCTACCTCCCAGGCTCCCCCACCGGAAGAAAAGATCACTTTCTCGTCAGCGGACATGCCGGACTATGAAGATCCATTCTGTGACGCCCTGGTGATCCAGATGGCGGTGGAGAATTTCACAGTCTCAAGGATACTGGTAGACAACGGGAGCTCAGTAAATGTTATCTTCAAGAAGGCCTTCAATGAGATGAGGGTTGAGGGGAAAAGGATCTTGGCTTCGGATGGACTGCTGTTCGGATTCTCTGGAGAGAGGAAGGAAGTAGAAGGAGGAGTACGGCTGCATGTGAAGTTGGGAGGCATGTCACGGAACTGCAGGTTCGTGATAGTGGACGCTCCGAGCAGTTACAATGCCATCTTTGGGCGTTCTCTCATCAGCTCCTTTCGTTGCGTCCCCTCCTCGTTCCACCAATGTCTTTAGTTCAATAACGGAGGGGTGCATGTTAGGGTCAGGGGGGATCCAAAAGTGGCAAGGCAATGTTATGTGACGGCGGTCAACGCCGTGTCCTGGATGGCGTGGCATAAGAGCTAGAGAGGAAGATGGCGGAGCAGGAGGAGGACGTCGAAGAAGAGGGGATGAGCCTAGAGGAGGCGAGGAAGGAGACTGCAGAGGAGTAGGAGAAAGCTGAGAGAGAGGCCCAGAGGGGCATGGACGCTGAGCAGCAGCAGGAGAGCCCAGAGGGGGCGATGGAGGTAGAAGAGCAAGAAGCAGGAGGAGCTGTGAGAGAGGCCCAGAGGGGCTTGGAAGTCCAGCAGCAGCAGGAGGGGCCGGAGGAGGCGATTGAGATCGAGGAGGAGGTATGAATGGAGGAGCTGGAGCTGGAGGAAGAAGCAAAGGTCGGTTGGGAGCAGTCGCGGTTGGAGCCGGCCGAGGAAGTAGTGGAGCTGGAGGTCTTCACCAGCGCAGGGTAGGTACAGAGGGTGCGGGTCAGCGGGGGCTTGAGTCTCGAGGCCCGGGAGCGAGTGCGGGCCTGCATTCAAAGAAACATCGACATCTTCGCTTGGAGCACGGCAGACATGCCGGGCATCGACGCAGACATGGCCTACCACCGCCTGAACCTGGACCCCCGCACTCGCCCCATACGCCAAAAGATGAGAGCCATCGCCACCAAGCTGGAGGAACCCATCCGCGAAGAGGTCAGGAAGCTCCTGGAGGCCGACTTCATCTCTGAGATCTAGTATCCAGGCTGGATCTCCAATGTGGTAATGGTTAAAAAAGGGGGTGGAAAATGGCGAATGTGTATCGATTTCTCTTTGTTAAATAAATCATGCCCTAAGGATTGCTACCCCCTACCTCGGATCGACGCGCTGGTTGATTCAGCCCTCGATTTTTTCTATTATGAGCTTTTTGTATGCTTTTTCAGGTTATCACCAGATCCGGATGCACCCTCCCGATGTCAAGGATGTTTCCTTCATCACGAGGGAGGGATGCTTCAGTTATAAAATGATGCCCTTTGGGTTGAAGAACGCAGTGGCTACATACCAACGCATGATGGATCGGGTCTTCCGAGATCAAAGGGGAAGAAACTTGGAGGTCTATGTCGACGACCTGATGATCAAGAGCAAGTGCGTGGATTCGCACCTGAAAGATCTAGAAGAGACGTTCTCCACCCTGCGGAGATACAAGATGAGGCTGAACCCCTTGAAGTGTGTCTTCGGGGCCAGCCGCGGGAAGTTCCTTGGGCATATCTTGACTCCGGCAGGGGTGGAGCCTAACCTGGACAAGGTGAAGGCCATCCTGGATTTGGAATCACCTCACGATGCCAAGGAGGTCCAAAGCTTGACAGGAAAACTAGCTGGGCTGAGCAGGTTCCTCTCTAGGTCAGGAGATAAGTGTTCTTCATTCTTCAAGGTGCTGTGAGGGAACCAAAGATTTGAGTGGAACGCCGAGTGCGAAGAAGCCTTCCAAGGGCTGAAGAGAAAACTCTCTCAGGCTCCTCTGCTTCAGAGCCCAAAAGAAGGGGAGGACCTGACCTTGTACCTTGGAGTAGGAGCGGAGGCGGTGAGCTCTGTCCTAGTAATGGAAGAAGGAAAGAAGCAACTGCCCATCTACTACGTCTGCCGGATATTGAAGAAGGCAGAGCTCCGCTACCCCATCCTCGAAAAGTTAGCTTACGCTTTGGTCATCTCTGCAAGGAAACTCCAGCCATACTTTCTAGCACATTCAATTAGGGTGGTAATCGACCATCCTCCTCGCAAGATCTTTGAAGGGGTAGAGCACTCGGGAAGACTTGACCAGTGGTCCATTGAACTAAGAGAGTTCGACATCTCTTTTGTTCCGAGACTCTCCATCAAGGCGCAAGAGGTGGCGGACTTGCTGGCAGATTATGTTGTTGAAGTCGAGGAGGGAGAGAAACAACCACAGGAAGCATGGAAGATGATGGTTGATGGGGCCTCAGGAAAACATTCCATCGGGGGAGGAGTGGTGCTGATAAGCCCCCAGGGAGTCGCGATAGAGCAGGCGGTGGCTTACCATTTTCCGGTGACCAACAACCAAGCAGAGTATGAGGCCGTGATCGCCGACCTTCGCTTGGCAAAGGAGCTTGAGATCCAGGATGTGGAGGCCTTCATTGACTCAATGGTGGTAGCGTTGTAGATCCGAGGAGAGTTTGAGGCTCGGGAACCTACCCTCATAAAATACCTATCCAAGGTAAGGGCGATCATCGGTGGGTTCCGGTCATTCTCAATCCAGCATGTCCCTAGGGAGGAGAGCGCGACCGCCGATTGATTGGCGAAGTTTGGGCCTCGGGGAGGAGGGACCCTGACTGAACTTTTTCGGCCAGCCATTGAAGAAGGGGAGTTGATGGAGGTAGGTCGGCGATCCTCGTGGGTGGACCCGTTGGTAACCTTCTTGACAACAGGCAGGCTAACAGAGGAGGTTAAGGATGCAAAAAGCTTCATGCGCAAGGTATCTCATTACCTGATGATATAAGGGGGGTTGCATCATAAGATATTGTCAGGGATCCTGGCAAGATGTGTAACCGAAGAAGAGATCCCAAGGATCTTGGGTGAGGTGCACTCGGGCGAGTGCGGCAGTCATTCTGGAGGTAGTATGTTGGAGGCAAGGGTGGTCAGGCAGGGGTACGTCTGGCCCACCCTAAGGAAGGATACCACAGAGTTTGCAAGGAGGTGTCAAAAGTGCCAGCTCTGCGCCCCCTCCAGCTCTTGGTAGCTCAAAGGCTCCGAAGCATCGCGGCACCGTGGCCGTTCGCTACCTGGGGGATGGATTTAGTTGGGCCTTTTCCTCCGGCTAGTGGGCAGAGGAGGTTCCTCTTGGTCATGGACGATTATTTCTCAAAGTGGCTGGAGGTTAAGGCCTTGGCCAAGGTCACCTCGCAAGTCATAAAGAACTTCATCTGGGGGAGATCATATGCAGACATGGGCTGCCTCAAGCGATAGTGACAGATAACGGCCCCCAGTTTGCCTGTGAAGAGTTCATCAGCTTCTGCGCCCAACTGGGGATAGACCTCAGATTTCCCTCTGTCCACCACCCCCGGAGCAACGGCCAGGTGGAAGCGGCAAACAAAATTTTTGTGAACCTACTAAAGAAAAAAGTGGAGAACTTGAGAGGAAATTGGGTGGAGCAGCTCCCCTCAGTCCTGTGGGCCTTGCGAACGACCCCGAACACGGCCACCGGTGAGACCCCCTTCAAGCTTCTCACGGGTGTGAGGCAGTCCTACCAGTGGAGTTCGAGGTTCTGTCCCCGCGGGTCATAGCCGCGGGCGAAGGAGATGAGACATGGAGATTGGAGAATGAGGAGGGGTTACGCCTCTCGCTAGACATGGTGGAAGAGCTGCGAGACGTGGCAGCCATCAGGCAAGAAAAGATCAAGCGGCGGATGACCAAGTATTTTGATAAGCATGTCAGGTTCAAGTAGTTTGCCGAAGGATATTTGGTGCTGAGAAAGGTTGACGCGACAGGAAGGTCGGCTCCCGTGGGCACGCTAAACCCGAACTGGGAAGGACCGTACATAGTGAAGGAAGTCCTTGGAACAGGAGGTTACTACCTCCAAGACATGGAGGGGAGGTCCTTAAGCCACACCTGGAGCGGCGATGACCTAAAATGCTTCTACCCATGAAATGGGGAGGATGTAATTATGTATCCAAAATTAAACATATTATACTGCATCAGTTGACTTGATTTTCTCTTGCCTATTGTGAAAGTTTTATAATACGACGTGATTATGTGTTTTGTAACACCCCGAGCTCTGCTCGGCTCGAGGTAGACCCGCTGCGCAGGCTCTCATCTAGCTGGCAGGTTCGAAGGCTCGCCTGTGGGGGATAGGTTTGGATTGAGGAAACTTCATCGGCACCCCGAGCTTGGCTTAGCCCCAGGTAAACCTACTGCGCAGGCTCTTATCTAGCTGTCAGGTCCGAAGGCTCTCCTGTGGGGGATAGGTTTGGTTTGAGAACTTCATCGGCACCCCGAGCTCGGCTCGGCCCCAGGTAGACCGGCTGTGCAGGCTCTCATCTAGGTGGTATGTCCGAAGGCTCGCCTGTGGGGGATAGGTTTGGTTTGAGGAAACTTCATCGGCACCCCGAGCTCGGCTCGGCCCTAGGTAGACCCGCTGCACAAGCTCTCATCTAGCTGGCAGGTCCGAAGGCTCGCCTGTGGGGGATAGGTTTGGATTGAGGAAACTTCATCGGCACCCCGAGCTCGGCTCGGCCCCAGGTAGACCCGCTGTGCAGGCTCTCATCTAGCTAGCAGGTCTGAAGGCTCGCCTGTGGGGGATAGGTTTGGTTTGATAACTTCATCGGCAACCCGAGCTCGACTCAGCCCTAGGTAGACCCGCTGCGCAGGCTCTCATCTAGCTGGCAGGTCTGAAGGCTGGCATATGGGGGATAGGTTTGGTTTTAGGAAACTACATTGGCACCCTGAGCTCGGCTCGGCCCCAGGTAGACCCGATGCGCAGGCTCTCATCTAGCTGGCAGGTCCGAAGGCTCGCATGTGGGGGATAGGTTTGGTTTGAGGAAACTTCATCGGCACCCCGAGCTCGGCTCGATCCCAGGTAGACCCGCTGCACAGGCTCTCATCTAGCTGGCAGGTCCGAAGGCTCGCCTGTGTGGGATAGGTTTGGTTTGATAACTTCATCGGCACCCCGAGCTCGGCTCGGCCCCAGGTAGACCCGCTGCGCAGGCTCTCATCTAGCTGGCAGGTCCGAAAGCTCGCCTGTGGGCGATAGGTTTGGTTTGAGGAAACTTCATCGACACCCCGAGCTAGGCTCGACCCCAGGTTGACCCGTTGCGCAGGCTCTCATCTAGCTGGCAGGTCCGAAGGCTTGCCTGTGGGGGATAGGTTTGGTTTGAGGAAACTTCATCGGCACACCGAGCTCGGCTCGGCCCCAGGTAGACCCGCTGCGCAGACTCTCATCTAGCTGGCAGGTCTGAAGGCTCGCCTGTGGGGGATAGGTTTGGATTGAGGAAACTTCATTGGTACCCCGAGCTCGTCTCGGCCCCAGGTAGACCCACTCTGCAGGCTCTCATCTAGCTGGCAGGTCCGAAGGCTCGCCTGTGGGGGATAGGTTTGGTTTGATAACTTCATCAGCACCCAAAGCTCGGCTCGGCCCCAGGTAGACCCGCTGCACAGGCTCTCATCTAGCTGGCAGGTCCGAAGGCTCCCTTGTGGGGGATAGATTTGGTTTGAGGAAACTACATCGGCACCCCGAGCTCGGCTCGGCCCCAGGTAGACCCACTGTGCAGGCTCTCATCTAGCTGGCAGGTCCGAAGACTCGCCTGTGGGGGATAGGTTTGGTTTGAGGAAACTTCATCGGCACCCCGATCTCGGCTCGGCCCCAGGTAGACCCGCTGCGCAGGCTCTCATCTAGCTGGCAGGTCTGAAGGCTCCCCTGTGGGGGATAGGTTTGGTTTGATAACTTCATCGGCACCCCGAGCTCGGCTTGGCCCCAGGTAGACCCGATGCGCAGGCTCTCATCTAGCTGGCAGGTCCGAAGGATCGCCTGTGGGCGATAGGTTTGGTTTGAGGAAACTTCATCGGCACCCCGAGCTCGGCTCAGCCCCAGGTAGACCCGCTGTGCAGGCTCTCATCTAGCTGGCAGGTCTGAAGGCTCGCATGTGGGGGATAGGTTTGGTTTGAGGAAACTTCATCAGCACCCCGAGCTCGGCTCGGCCCCAGGTAGACCCGCTGCGCAGACTCTCACCTAGCTGGCAGGTCCGAAGGCTCGCCTGTGGGGGATAGGTTTGGTTTGATAACTTCATCGGCACCCCGAGCTCGGCTCGGCCCCATGTAGACCCGCTGCGCAGGCTCTCATCTAGCTGGCAGGTCCGAAGGCTCGCCTGTGGGGGATATGTTTGGTTTGAGGAAACTTCATCGGCACCCCGAGCTCAGCTCGGCCCCAGGTAGACTCGCTGCGCAGGCTCTCATCTAGCTGGTACGTCCAAAGGCTCGCCTGTTGGGGATAGGTTTGGTTTGAGAACTTAATCGGCACCCCGAGCTTGGCTCGACCCTAGGTAGACAGAAAGATATTGTACCTAATCACCTAGAGGGGGGGAGGGTGAATAGGTGACTTAAATATTTTTAACTTTTTAGGCAGAATTCAGATTTTATCACAGAGTTATATCTACTTTTTCACAGCAATCAATCTGCAATCACAGAATTACACATGCACACAGTAGACACACAGATTTATAGTGGTTCCCCAAGATTTGGGTACATCCACTTTCCCCCTTCGCCTATCTAGTAGTGTACTAGATTCGGCCAAACTCCTCCACTAACTCAGATCCTCAGATCTTACACTCAGAACCCCAAAACAGGTTCCTATAGATCAGGCCCAAGGCCCTACAACTCAGTCTTCTCCAAAGACCTACACTCAGCTTCTTCACAAAGCCTACACTCAGCCACAAGGCCTACACTCAGCCACAACAGGCCTACACTCAAAGATACAAATTTCCTACACTCAGGCACACAGGCCCTACACTCAGCCTTTATAATTACAGGCTTACAACTCAGATCCCTAAGGATCCTACACGAAATATAAAATACAAAGTGTATATACCTACAACTCTGATTAGAGAGATGCGTTGATAGGTTCTTGATGAGTTTTTGGAAGAACTCTGCTAAGATCAACCTCACTTGGCTTTTCTTCAAAGCTTCTTGAATGTAGAACACAATAGGGTTGATCTTCTCTGCAGCTGATCCTTGATCTCTGCAACTTAAGATTCAGAACAAAGTCTGAACCCTTCTTCTCAGCCTGGTTCCAACAGCTATCTTCTTGGAAGGAGCTCTCTCTCTCCAACTTCGTAGATCTTCACTGGATTCTTCAATGAATAGCTAGATCTTCTTTGTATTACTTGATGTGTTGATCATCTCTTTCTGTTGACAGTATAAGCTTATTTATAGGCCTTCTTCATGGTAACCGGCTGGTCCGGTTCCTAAATGATTTCTGACAACTCTGACAGGTGCAGTAGACCGGCTGGAACGGCAGCTGTCAAGTCATCCAGTCAGTTCTTGAAATAACTGTAACTGTCTGTAAGTGTCGAGACTGTCTGTCTTTAAGTGTCGACACTTATAGACTAAGTGTCGACACAAGTATAATAAGTGTCGACACTAGTCTTCAAGGTGTCGACACAACTCCTTGTGTTGTAGAATTTATATCTCGACACAGCTTCTTCAATATGTGTCGACACTGATATTGAGTGTCGACACAACTCTTTGTTCTTCAGTACTTTGTTGAATTCTTGTAAGTGTCGACACAACTCCTTTGTGTCGACATATCTTCATGTGTTGAACTTGTTCAGTGTCGACACATCTTCTTGGTATCGACACATTCCTTCTATGTTGATACTTGCTGAGTGTCGACACTGCTCCTTGTGTCGACACATTCTTCTTCTGTTGAGACTCTGGCTGAGTGTCGACACATCTCCTTAGTGTCGACACTTGTACTTAGAATTTTTGTTGAACTTTACTGAGTGTCGACACTGCCTCCAAGTGTCGACACTTTCTGATGTAGACACAGTTCCTCTGGGTGTCGACACAACTGCTAAGTGTCGACACAGCTTCACTGGACTTTTCTTCATTGAGTGTCGACACAGCTCCTTGTGTCGACACTTTCTGTCTGGTGTCGACTCTGCATCCCTGGTTTCGACACAAGTACTCCAAGTGTCGACACTGCTTGCCTGAGTGTCGACACAAGTCTTCTTAAGTGTCGACACTTTGCTCCTGGGTGTCGACACATGGACTTAGAAACTTTTTCATCTTTCCCTGCAAATACTTGACCTGCACAACTAAACTCAAAACACATCAAATACATTTTGATGTATATCATTGAGTAGGGTGAGGCTTCTTCAAATCAGGTACATTTAAACCAATATACCCAACAATCTCACCCTATTTGGAGAAGTCATAACCCTTAGTCAATGTTATACACCATACAGAATAAAATCATAGCATGATGTAAAGCAGGATTATATAACAGGGCAAACATAAACATGTATTAAACAAAACATGTATACACAGATATCATCTCAGAACAATTATGAAATAAATATATCACACTGCACATTGTTGTAACAGCTTTGTCATATTCATTTTTCAAAAGTTTACAAAGTGTTAAAAATCAAAAGATTACAATTGTAAACTTAAGATAATGCAATTCTATTTCTGCTCAGCCTCCTTGATCACTATGCCCTTCCCAGACTTTATCTTTGCTTGCACAAGGACTTCAGCATCTTCAGTATCAGCAGGCTTTTTCCCTTTCAGCTCGTTCTTCTTTAGCTCTTCAGCTTTAATCTTCTGCCTCTCAAAATAATGATAAGGCTTGGGAAAGTACTTGCTAGGCTCCTGAGCAGTAGGAGGTAGCTTTCCCATCTTTGCCTTTCTTCTATATTGCACTATGGCTTCTTGCCTAGTCTCATGCTTCCTCCACTCCAGTTCAGAAAACCATTTGTTTCTATCTTGAATATTATCTTTGGCAGCTTTCCATGCAGTTAAGATAATGTTTCTTGAAGTGGGACTCCACTGCTCAAAGCCAGGCCTTTGTTCAGCTTGCTCTCTGAACCTCTTCTTAGACAGTCTGGCTTCTTGTTCAGCTTGTTCTTTCAGTATTGCTTCCTGTAAAGCCTCAGATACTGGCTGAACCACTTTGTCTAGAATAACATTTTGCTGACCCTCAGGTGGGCTATACATTGTCTGGATATCAGCTTGTACCATATCAAAGTCTGGTGGAGGATAGATCACCTGAGCTACTTCAGGTTGCTCACCTCCAAGATAGGCAGGATTAACTCCAGACTCTGCTACATTATCATCATCACATAAAGGAGGATAACCAAGAGTAGCTCTGATAGAATTAGAAATCCACTTGGCATGATCAGAGCTGGCTTTGACTAACACCCTCTCCCCCTTTATGACTTCTCTTTCCATGTGATCTCTTAGATCATCCTTTTGAAATCTGATTTGTGCATTAAGATAATTGACTCCATCCTTGTAAAAAGGTTTTAACCTTTGGAGTTTTTCAGAGATCATCTTCTGAGAATCTTGAATAGCAGATGTAACAGCAGTGATGCCCTCTTGTAAAGCTTTATCAAACTCTACCTTAGCGGTAGAAGTAGAATTAGTCTGTCCTGCAGCTATATTCTTCATCTCTGTTACTATGGCATTGTGGGAAACAGTCAAATTATCATTCATTATTATTTGATTTTCCAGTATATATCCTTGCTTCAGTACAATGTCATCCACTTGAGCTTTGATCTTCACTTGATGTGTAGCTAAGTAGACTACTACATTCCCTCCCTTGTGGAAGCAGTCAGTCATTTCCTTTTTTATTGAGATTCATTTCAAATCTTATAGACTTTATGTCTTGGGCCAGATCAAACTGTAAAGACTTATGCCCCTCATCCACATATGTTTCTATGGCTTTCCTGTGCTCATCAAGCTTAATTTGCATAACAACCATCAAAGCACTGTAATCTACAGTTGGTGCTGGCTGTAGTGCAGGCTGTGGTGCTATAGTTTGCAAAGCCTTCTTATAATTCTGGCTTCTTCTTTTAAATACTTGGAATTTTCTTTTCTTTGCTCTTGCAGCCTCCTCATCTTCAGAGGCTGATGTGCTTGCTATATCTACCCTCTCCTTAGGTAGCTCCTCAACTTCCTTTGGCTTCTCAGGCTCTGTCCTTGCAGGTTCTTCAACAATTACTACTTGCTCCCCCTCAATATGAACATTCTCCCCCTCAGCAGCAGCACTTTCTTTCTCAAAGTCTGTCTGATCCAAGTTAAGGAAGAGATCTTCCATAGTAAATTCTTGTTGAGGAAGAGATGGAGATTCTCTTATCTCATCTAGTACTTGATGTGGTTCCTCTTGATCTGCAACAGATGTGTCCTTCCTGACAACATCTGGGGGTAGTCTATCAATCTGAGGTTGCTGATTAATATCAGATAAGTTGTCAATTATAACTTCACTCTCAATAAGGAAATCTAATTGATTGATTTCTGAGATTACCTCAAGGATAGTGTGGGTTGCTTGCTCACTTTCTAGTGGAGTTGGCTCTTCCACTACTAGAGGCTCCCCCTGGATAGAATCCTGGTGAATGGGGCTAGCTTGAGGTAGCTCCCCCTGCCTCTCTGCAACTTCTTGTTGAGCTGGAGACTGCCCAGCATCTCCAGGTTCTTGTTCATTATCTGGTGTAAAGACAACTTGCTCCTCAGAGCTGCTAGATGACTCTTGAGCCACAGGGGCTATCTTCTTCTTCTTCTTCTTCTTTTGAGGAGTTATCTTCTCAGGAGTAGGCATCTCCTTAGTTAAAACTCTGTCCCACCTTGAGAAGATCCTCATGTCCATCTTTCTCATATGGTTGGTCTTAGTTCCAGCAGCTTGACTCATTACTTCTGGTATACTACCAGCCAAGTAAAGACTTAGAATTCTACCCAAATTGGGTTTCTTCAGGCTCTCCTTAATCTTCTCAAATAATACTGCAAACCAATCAGTAGTTAGTTGAAAGATAATCCTTGTCATGATGCTGAACATATAAGCTGAACTCCTGTCATGTCCTGTAGACTTGCACAGGATAACTTTGCCAACAATTTCTGAGAGAAATTTCCCCTGGCTGTTCATGCCTTTCCTATTGAATACAGATCCAATTTTCAGCTTCGAATCTAGACCACACCATGTTAAAGCTTCTCTGGTCTTAGAAGCAGTAACTTCATCTTCTTCCTTTGTACTTGGGAGGTTTAATACCTTTCTCAAACTTTTTGGTGAGACCTTCACCTTTTCTCTATGCACCCTTGATTTGACCTTGAATCCAGAGTCATCTAGGGTTGCTCCATTCAGAAACTCTAGAACTTCTTTCTTCCAAATCTTGGTTGGTTCTGACACAAGAAAATCTAACCCTGAGTTTGCGAATAGGGTTACCACATCCTTGATCTCTTGTTCTGCATCGTCAAACGCATGCCGCACCAGTTCATAGCCTTCGTTCACATTCTCCTCGAGCTTTGGCGCCATTAGGGTTTGAAGATTTTGAATTGACAGAAGAGAGGTGTCAACACACTAGTTTGGTCTCGAAACTTTGGTGAGCGTGTCGACAGACAATTGAGAAATCCTATTTATACCTTTCTAGGATTGAAGATGAAAGGGCGGGTTAACTAACTTAAATTGTGTCGACACTGATAAAAAGTGTCGACACTGACTTATAATGTCTCGACACTTGTTTATGTGTCGACACCGCTCAGCTCGACACATAGTCGAGACTTTACTATACTAATTCTGAGTAAAGCCTAAGTGTCGACACCACCTTGGTTGTGTCAACACTGACCCTGTATGTGTCGACACTAATTTTCTGAAGTGTCGACACCAATTTCCTAGATGTGTCGACACCTTTTCCCTGAAGTGTCAACACTACTTTTCTGTGTCGACACCTTTTTACTTAGCCATTTCTGTAAACTTATTCTAAGTTTATCATACCTAGTTCAATTTTAAACCTATTGAACTTTGTTTCTTCTAAAGGCTTAGTATACATATCAGCTAGTTGATTATCTGTCTTAACATATTCTAGTGAAATATCTTCTTTTTCTACATGTTCTCTTAGAAAATGATATTTTATTTCAATATGTTTAGTTCTACTATGAGAAACAAGATTGTTTGCAATTGATATAACACTAGTAGAATCACAAAATAGTGGAGTTCTACTAACCTGAATTCCATATTCCTCAAGCTGATGTTGTATCCATAGAAGTTGAGCACAATAACTTCCTGCAGCAACATATTCTGATTCTGCAGTGGAGATAGCCACACTTGTTTGCTTCTTGCTACTCCATGAAATCAGTGTTCCACCTAGGAATTGACAGGTTCCAGTTGTACTTTTTCTGTCTTCTTTGCACCCTGATGGCTGTTCCACATAGACCTCTTCCTTTAGATTACCATTAAGAAAGGCTGACTTAACATCCATTTGGTAAACTTTAAATCCTTGATAGGTTGCATAGGCCAGGAACATCCTTATGGCTTCCAGTCTGGCTACTGGAGCAAAGGTTTGATTAAAGTCAATACCTTCTTCCTGCTTATATCCTTTAGCAACCAATCTTGCTTTGTTCTTGACTATTACTCCATGTTCATCCATCTTATTCCTAAAGATCCACTTGATCCCAATTATGTTGTGGTCTTTTGGTTTAGGAACAAGCTCCCAGACTTTGCACCTCTTGAACTGATTCAGCTCTTCTTGCATTGCCTCAATCCAATGAGGGTCTAGGATGGCTTCTTCAAACTTCTTTGGCTCTACTTGGGATAGAAAACTGGAGTAGAGTGCTGCACTCTGATATTTGCTCCTTGTTTGTACCCCTTGTCTTAGATCACCAATGATTTGATCTGCTGGATGATCTCTAAGATGCCTATTAGCTGGAGGCATCCTGGCTTCAGGTTGAACTCCTTCAGTTTCTTCATCTTGCTGCACTCCTTGGACTTCTTCTGCATTAGGTACATGTAGTACTCCCCCTGGACAACAACCACTATCTTCTACCTGTGGTCTTGCAGTAGATCCTTCTTCTATAGTGAGCTTGTCCATCTTCTCAGTCACACCTGTGGAGCTGCAAATACTACTAGACAACTCATTGTTAATAAGTCTAGTTTCATCAAATACTACATGTACAGACTCTTCTACAACTTGAGTAGACAAGTTGTAGACTCTATAAGCCTTACTATTGTTGCTGTACCCAACAAAGATCCCCTCTTGGTACTTGGCAGCAAACTTAGTCAAGTAAGACTTTCCATTGTTAAGTATAAAGCACTTACAATAAAAGATCCTGAAATAGGATAGGTTTGGTTTTCTGCCTTTCACAATCTCATAGGGGGTCTTATTGTGGCTTTTAGTAATGGTAGACCTATTAATTACATGGCATGCAGTATTAACTGCATCAGCCCAAAAATATTCTGGGAGAGATGTATCACATAATAGGGTCCTACCAGCCTCAATCAAGGTTCTATTTTTCCTCTCAGCAATGCCATTTTGCTGAGGTGTTCTTGGTGAAGAAAACTCCTGAAATATCCCAAATTCTTCACATAGTTTTACCATACTATCAGACTGAAATTCAGTACCATGGTCACTTCTTATCTTGACCACTGTACTGTCTAGTTCATTCTGAATTTGTTTGACAAAGCTATAGAAGATACTAGGTGTTTCAGATTTCTGTCTAAGGAAGAACACCCAGGAAAACCTTGAGTAGTCATCTACAACTACAAAGGTATAGACCTTCCTACCTAGGCTGTGAACTGGCATAGGACCAAAGAGATCCATATGCAAGAGGTATAAACACCTCACAGCATCTTTGTTTTCAATGCTACTAAAGGTGGATCTAGTCTGCTTGCCCTTTTGACAAGCTGAGCATATTCCATCTTTGATACACTTAACTTGAGGACCATTCCTCACTAACTCTTTGCTAAAGAGTTGGCCAATTATCTTGTAGTTGAGATGGGCTATCCTCTTGTGCCATTTGACACAATGAGAGACTTTCTCATCAGCTACAAGACACACAGGAGAACCATTGTTCTCACACATAATGTCTAGACAGTAGACATTTCTTTTTCTATAACCTATCAAAATGATCTCTTGATCATTTGATCTCCTGATATGACAACCATCTTTGACAAATGAGATGTCATATCCTACATCACTCAGTTGACTTATACTACTAAGGTTATGTTTCAAACCTTTAACATAAGCCACTTGAGTAATAGTTATATGGGAGCTAGAAATATTACCAAAACCCTTGATGATTCCTTTTTCAGAACCACCAAAGGTGACTTTTGGACCATCCTTGATAGGTGTGTAGTCCTTTAGCAATCCCCTAGTTCCAGTCATGTGTCTGTAACATCCACTGTCCAAGTACCATATAGGGGCATAGCCACTTGGACTTACCTGCAAAACAGATTAGTTGACCTTAGAATGCAAAGAATTCTTGGGTCCATGGTACTGGTTAGTTTGCCTCCTAACAAAGCTACCTGTAGGTTTTCCAACAGGCAGTTTGCTACTCACTTTGGCACTTGCATTGTGCCAACAGTCCATGGCAAAGTGGCCTACCTTGCCACAGCACCAACACTCAAACCTATTGTACCTTTGCTTATGTACATTCTTAGCTGTTTTATCTACAGCTGGCTTGTTGAGAGCTGGGGCTTTGCCCTTGGACTTGGACTGAACAGTCCTAGCTGGTATAGTAAACCCCAGTCCAGCTTTACCTTTTTGATGAACAAATTCATCAATTAAGGGTAGAACTGACTTTGGTTTAGAAAACCTAGCAACTAAATCTCTCTCCTTCTGAAGACTAATCTCCAGACTTCTGATTTAATCATTCTTAAATGTTATAGTCCCCATCTGAATCACAGTTATGTGCTTCAGTCTGGCTATTTCATTTAGCTTTTGATCAATCATTTTCTCAAAATCAGTTGCAGCAACTTTGAGACTAGCAATTTCCTTTGCCTGACTCTTGGCTAGGGACTTGCTCTTCTTAAAAGCTTGCAACAGAACTCTATATTCATCTATCAATTGATGAATATCCCCTTCTGATTCAGATCCACTGGCATCATTTGATGCTGATGCAACTGATTCAGAACTAGCACTAGAAATTGAACTTAAAGAACAATTTTGTACCTTACTAGGTCCAGGCTGCTCCTGGATTTTGTCATCTTCTATTAATGCCATCAGTCCTTGGCACTGACTGTCTTCTTGCTCATATATAGAGTTCATTATCTGGATGAACTCCTCTTCTTCTTCCTCAGCAAACAGTCCTATGTATGCTTCAGCATCTGACTCAGTTTCTGATGAAGATATGTCTGACAGGCTCTTATCCTTTTTGGCAACAAAAGACCTTTCCTTCTTGCCCTTGAATTGAGTCTTGTTCTTATCATTAGACTCTTTCCTTTTCTCAGGACAGTCTGCAATAACATGTCCTTGTCTATTACAGCAATAGCAAACAATTTTTGATACAGTTGCTTTGCTTGACTTGGTCGTTTTTCTGTCTTTCTTTGATGACTTTTTGTTCTGATAATAGTCATCTTTACCCTGTGAAGTAGATGACTTTGCCCTCCATTGTTTCTTCTTTAGAAATTTCTGAAAGTGTCTTGTGAATGCTGCAAAGTTCTCATCACTTTCACTGCTTTCAGACTTTCTGCTTTCTGAATCATCTGACTCAGTCTCAGCTACTTTAGGAGGTGGAGTTGGTGACTTACTTCTGTATTTTCTGGTGGCTTCTGTCTTGAATGCCACTGTTCTTTCTTTATGCTCACTTCTTGTAGATTTCTCCTCTTCTTTCCTCACCATCAACTGCATCTCATAGGATAGCAGTTTTCCAAACAGTGTGGGTGGAGGGATATCTGCTAACTTTGCCATTTCCCTTATGGACACAGATCTTGGTGTCCCAATCCTTTGTTAGGGACCTTAGAAACTTATCATTTAACTCATAATTACTGAATTCTCTGCCATAGGACATTAGCTCATTCACAATCCTATAGAACTTCTTATAGCATTCTGTTATGCTATCAGATCTACCTTGCCTAAAGCTTTCATATTCTTGGTTTAAAAAGGACTTTCTGTCCTGCCTCACTTCTTCAGAACCCTCCATGTACACAATAAGAGTATCCCACATCTCCTTAGATGTCTTACAGTGTATCAAATTCTGAAAGGTAGCATCATCTATAGCACTCACAATGATATTTTGAGCCCTCTTGTCCATTGTGGCTAGAATTATCTCATCCATTTGTCATTTCAGAGAAATCCTTAGGTGTTCTCTGATTTGCATCCAGGACTGAAACCTTCATGGGCACATATGACACTTCTTTAACTGTGATGTAAATTCTAGGGTCTGAGGCTTCCATAAATAGTCTCACCCTTTCTTTCCAGATGCCAAGAATTTCTTTTCTGCAAATGGGCAACTTCATGGATCCCAATTCCTTATGATTCTCAGTTGAACCCATGGTTCTTGATTTTCTTGATTTCACTTGACTTAGACTGAATCTGCCAACAGGATCTACTCAGACAGTTATGTCCCTTTTTGAGTAACCTGGCTCTGATACCACTAGAAAGATATTGTACCTAATCACCTAGAGGGGGGGGGGGTGAATAGGTGACTTAAATCTTTTTAACTTTTTAGGCAGAATTCAGATTTTATCACAGAGTTATATCTACTTTTTCACAGCAATCAATCTGCAATCATAGAATTACACATGCACACAGTAGACACACAGATTTATAGTGGTTCTCCAAGGTTTGGGTACATCCACTTTCCCCCTTCGCCTATCTAGTAGTGTACTAGATTCGACCAAACTTCTCCACTAACTCAGATCCTCAGATCTTACACTCAGAACCCCAAAACATGTTCCTACAGCTCAGGCCCAAGGCCCTACAACTCAGTCTTCTCCAAAGACCTACACTCAGCTTCTTCACAAAGCCTACACTCAGCCACAAGGCCTACACACAACCACAACAGACCTACACTCAGAGATACAAATCTCCTACACTCAGGCACACAGGCCCTACACTCAGCCTTTATAATTACAGGCTTACAACTCAGATTCCTAAGGATCCTACAAGAAATATAAAATACAAAGTGTATATACCTACAACTCTGATTAGAGAGATGAGTTGATAGGTTCTTGATGAGTTCTTGGAAGAACTCTGCTAAGATCAACCTCACTTGACTTTTCTTCAAAGCTTCTTGAATGTAAAACACAATAGGGTTGATCTTCTCTGCAGCTGATCCTTGATCTCTGCAACTTAAGATTCAGAACAAAGTCTGAACCCTTCTTCTCAGCCTGGTTCCAACGGCTGTCTTCTTGGAAGGAGCTCTCTCTCTCCAACTTCTTAGATCTTCACTAGATTCTTTAATGAATAACTAGATCTTCTTTGTATTACTTGATGTGTTGATCATCTCTTTCTGTTGACAGTATAAGCCTATTTATAGGCCTTCTTCATGGTAACCGGCTGGTCCGGTTCCTAACTGGTTTCTGACAACTCTGACAGGTGCAGTAGACCGGCTGGAATGGCAGCTGTCAAGTCATCCAGTTAGTTCTTGAAATAACTGTAACTGTCTGTAAGTGTCGAGACTGTCTGTCTTTAAGTGTCGACACTTATAGACTAAGTGTCGACACAAGTATAATAAGTGTCGACACTAGTCTTCAAGGTGTCGACACAACTCCTTGTGTTGTAGAATTTATATCTCGACACAGCTTCTTCAATATGTGTCGACACTGATATTGAGTGTCGACACAACTCTTTGTTCTTCAGTACTTTGTTGAATTCTTGTAAGTGTCGACACAACTCCTTTGTGTCGACATATCTTCATGTGTTGAACTTGTTCAGTGTCGACACATCTTCTTGGTGTCGACACATGCCTTCTGTGTTGATACTTGCTGAGTGTCGGCACTGCTCCTTGTGTCGACACATTCTTCTTCTGTTGAGACTCTGGCTGAGTGTCGACACATCTCCTTAGTGTCGACACTTGTACTTAGAATTTTTGTTGAACTTTGCTGAGTGTCGACACTGCTCCTTGTGTCGACACTTTCTTCATATGTTGAGTCTTCTGCTGAGTGTCGACACATTCTTTCTTGTGTCGACACTTTCTTCAAGTGCTGAGTCTTCTGCTGAGTGTCGACACATTCTTGCTTGTGTCGACACTTTCTTCAAGTGATGAGTCTTCTGCTGAGTGTCGACATATTCTTTATTATGTCGACACTTATACTTAGACTCTGCTAACTTTTGCTGAGTGTCGACACTACCTCCAAGTGTCGACACTTTCTGATGTAGACACAGTTCCTCTGGGTGTCGACACAACTGCTAAGTGTCGACACAGCTTCACTGGACTTTTCTTCATTGAGTGTCGACACAGCTCCTTCTGTCGACACTTTCTGTCTGGTGTTGACTCTGCATCCCTGGTGTCGACACAAGTACTCCAAGTGTCGACACTGCTTGTCTGGGTGTCGACACAAGTCTTCTTAAGTGTCGACACTTTGCTCCTGGGTGTCGACACATGGACTTAGAAACTTTTTCATCTTTCCCTGCAAATACTTGAGCTGCACAACTATACTCAAAACACATCAAATACATTTTGATGTATATCATTGAGTAGGGTGAGGCTTCTTCAAATCAGGTACATTTAAACCAATGTACCCAACATAGACCCGCTGCGCAGGCTCTCATCTAGCTGGCAAGTCCGAAGACTCGCCTGTGGGGGATAGGTTTGGTTTGAGAAAACTTCATCGGCACCCCGAGCTTGGCTCGGCCCTAGGTAGACCCGCTGCGCAGGCTCTCATCTAGCTGGTAGGTCCTATGGCTCTCCTGTGGGGGATAGGTTTGGTTTGATAACTTCATCGACACCCAGAGCTCGACTCGGACCCAGGTAGATCCGCTGCACAGGCTCTCATCTAGCTGGCAGGTCCGAAGTCTCGCCTGTGGGGGATAGGTTTGGTTTGAGGAAACTTCATCGACACCCCGATCTCGGGTAGGCCCCACGTAGACCCGCTGCGCAGGCTCTCATCTAGCTGGCAGGTCCGAAGGCTGGGATGTTCGGGATAGGTTTGGTTTGATAACTTCATCGGCACCCCGAGCTCGGCTCGGCCCCAGCTAGACCCGCTGCGCATGCTCTCATCTAGCTGGCAGGTCCGAAGACTCGCTTGTGGGGGATAGGTTTGGTTTGAGAACTTCATTGGCACCCCGAGCTCGGCTCGGCCACAGGTAGACCTGCTGCGCAGGCTCTCATCTAGCTGGAAGGTCCGAAGGCTCGCTTGTGGGGGATAGGTTTGGTTTGAGAAAACTTCATCGGCACCCCGAGCTCGGCCCGGCCCCAGGTAGACCTGCTGCGCAGGCTCTCATCTAGCTGGCAGGTCCAAAGGCTCGCCTGTGGGGGATAGGTTTGGTTTGATAACTTCATCGGCACCCCGAGCTCGGCTCGGCCCCAGGTAGACCCGCTGCGCAGGCTCTCATCTAGGAGGCAGGTCCGAAGGCTCGCCTGTGGGGGATAGGTTTGGTTTGAGAACTTCATCGGAACCCCGAGCTCGGCTCGACCCCAGGTAGACCCGCTGCACAGACTCTCATCTAGCTGGCAGGTCCGAAGGCTCGCCTGTGGGGGATAGGTTTGGTTTGAGAACTTCATCGACATCCCGAGCTCGGCTCGGCCCCCGGTAGACCCGCTGCGCAGGCTCTCATCTAGCTGGCAGGTCCGAAGGCTCGCCTGTGGGGGATAGATTTGGTTTGAGAACTTCATCGACACCCCGAGCTCGGCTTGGCCCTAGGTAGACCCGCTGCGCAGGCTCTCATCTAGCTGGCAGGCCCAAAGGCTCGCCTGTGGGGGATAGGTTTGGTTTGAGAACTTCATCGACACCCCGAGCTCGGTTCGGCCCCAGGTAGACCCGCTGCTCCGGCACTCATCTAGCTGGCAGGTCCGAAGGATCGCCTGTGGGGGATAGGTTTGGTTTGAGAAAACTTCATCGGCACCCCGAGCTCAGCTCGGCCCCAGGTAGACCCGCTGTGTAGGCTCTCATCTAGCTGGCAGTTCCGAAGGCTCGCCTGTGGGGGATAGGTTTGGTTTGATAATTTCATCGGCACCCCGAGCTCGGCTCGGCCCCACGTAGACCCTGCTGCGCAGGCTCTCATCTAGCTGGCAGGTCCGAAGGCTCGCCTGTGGGGGATAGGTTTGGTTTGAGAAAACTTCATCGGCTCCCCGAGCTCGGCCCGGCCCCAGGTAGACCCGCTGCGCAGGATCTCATCTAGCTGGCAGGTCCGAAGGCTCGCATGTGGGGGATAGGTTTGGTTTGATAACTTCATCGACACCCCGAGCTCGGCTCGGCCCCAGGTAGACCCGCTGCGCAGGCTCTCATCTAGCTGGCAGGTCTGAAGGCTCGCCTGTGGGGGATAGGTTTGGTTTGATAACTTCATCGGCACCCCGAGCTCGGCTCGGCCCCTGGTAGACTCGCTGCATAGGCTCTCATCTAGCTGGCAGGTCCGAAGGCTCGCCTGTGGGGGATAGGTTTGGTTTGAGAAAACTTCATCAGCACCCCGAGCTCGGCTCGGCACCAGGTAGACCCGCTGTGCAGGCTCTCATCTAGCTGGCAGGTCTGAAGGCTCGCCTGTGGGGGATAGGTTTGGTTTGATAACTTCATCGGCACCCCGAGCTCAGCTCGGCCCCAGGTAGACCCGCTGCGCAGGCCCTCATCTAGCCGGCAGGTCCGAAGGCTCGCCTGTGGGGGATAAGTTTGGTTTGAGAACTTCATCGGCACCCCGAGCTCGGCTCGTCCCCAGGAAGACCCGCTGCACAGGCTCTCATATAGCTGGCAGGTCCGAAGGCTCGCCTATGGGGGATAGGTTTGGTTTGAGGAAACTTCATCGGCACCCCGAGCTCAGCACGGCCCAAGGTAGACCCGCTGCGCAGGTTCTCGTTAGCTGGCAGGCCCAAAGGCTCGCGTGAGGGAGGGAAGTTTTTGATACTAGGAGACACTCCGACTCGGATGCTCTGAGCAGGGCAATAAACGCACCCAGAACACGAAATGAAACGAGGTAAGACCCCTTCAGGCAGGAGAGGTCTTGGCCAGAGAAGATCTCGGCAGGGAGGTCCCCGCCAAGGAGATCTCGCCGAAGGAAGTTCTCGGCGGGAAGGCTCCAGACAAACTATATTTGGTTAGACAGCGGGAAGTGCGAGGCGAAAGCTTCGAACAGTTCGCGCAGGGTAAAAAGGGACGGCCACGTCTAAAAGGGCCCACGAGCAATGTTCCCAGCAAACGGTTTTCGGCAGAGTGCGAAAATAAAACGTCTAAGCCCTGGGATCTTTCGCAGGTTCGCGCCTATCCATCACTAAGGGAGACTACCCTAGGGGGGCCAAGGGCCTCGGCGGAAGCATGCTTAAGAAGCACTCGGCCACAACAATTGTATCAAACGCATTTGCAATAAAAAGAAAATAGCATACATACAAAATGTTTACAATGTATTTAATATAATTACAAGTCTAGAGCATTCTCGTTCAGTACAACCAAAAGAAAAGAAAAGAGGGCCCTTCAGGGAGACGGGCTGTACCCCTCCGAGCTCTCGCTTGAGCTCCCGCGAGAGCTCTCGCCGGAGCTCTCCGCGGATGTCTCGCCACCCGCGGCAGGGGATTACGGGACATCCGAATGCGGGAAATCGGGCCCGCCTGGGGGCTTCGGGACAGGCTCGAAGAGCCAGGGGACGAGCTGGAGAGCGCTGATGGTCTTGCCTCTCCCTTCCAAGCAGCCTACGTCCCGCAGCATCTCCAGGGTCAGCTTGACTGTAGCTTGCACGTTGGCCTGGAGGAGCTTGTTGATGTCGTAGACGGAATAGTAGCGGCTCTTAAACCTTTTGTCCAGTGGAGGAGGAGGGGGCGCATTCGCCTCCATGTGCCGGAGATGGTCCCTCAGCAGGACGTTCTCGTATCGCGTCTGGGCCAGCTCCGCGCAAAGCGCCACGACCTGAGCGGAATCTGATGATTGCTTTGCTAACAAGTAATAACTCAATGCGAATTCATTCTACATTTTAGTATAACTATGTAGATGGGCATAAGCTAGATTGAATTAACATTCAGGCAAGTGCACCTATCAATCATAGTACAGGAGAAATCTACATCTCGTGTCGTATTCCACAGGTCCATTTCAAGTATTCGTACTCATCCTCACTCTATTATAGTACATATAAGTAAAATTGATTTCTAACCTAAATTAACCTAACTATGACTATTGGATAAATCAGCATTGGAAGATTGAACATGATAACAACCCGAACGCTTATGAGCAATTACATGAAAATATTCATTCATTCACTCAATTCTATTTAATCATGAAAGCATAAGACTATCAAATTTGTTGAATTGTAAAGGGTAAATATTTATCAAATTCTCTCTCGAGTAATTCAAATCCTAAATCTAAGTTAGTAAATTTTCTCTCGAACAATTTACAATACTCAAATTTGCATTGAATAAAACACCATATCTATTACATAAATCCATGAAATCCTATCTCTAAAATATCATGAATTCATTTATTCGTATTCCAATTATCCAAATAACATATCTCTCGATCATGAAATTCGAATTATAAAGAGATCTCACACCCAACTATGAACATGTAAATTTCATCACAAACATCTAATTTCTCAATCTAGAGATTTGCAATTCATGTAAGACAAATAAGAAATTCATAGTTAGGATTAAGATCTTTGTTTGTAAGCCTACATACAAATAAAATACTACAAATTTAATGTAAACCATGCTAGACATGATTAACAAATTGTTCAAATATAAGTTCATGCAAATTAAAACAATAAACAAAGTTGAATCACCAAGAGAAAGGAAAGATTAAAAGGGATTAATGAATAGATAAAATGCATACAAAATACCCTTCAATCCTACTTCTCTTGGATGCTCCACTTCGGGCTTCAGCAGTTCTCCAATTCCAGAATGATCCAAAAGTTCTCCACTAATTTTTCTACAGGAAATATATAGTCCCTTTGCAAACAGGTCGGACACGGGTTCCAACACGGCCATGTGTCAGGCCGTGTGGACGGTTCCTAGGCGGTTCCCCACGAACAGGCGTGTCTGGTAGTGGGCCGTGTCAGATGACACGGGTACTGACATGGCCATGTGGGTCTTCACGTTCTTCAGACACGGGTTGGTCAACAGTCGTGTTCAAATATGACACGGGTAGACACAATGACGTGTTCCTACCCGTGTGAGTCTCTGTATCCTGCGTCCAATTTCTTCAGCTCTACGGTGCATAGGACACGGGTAGGCACATGGCCGTGTGTCCACCCGTGTGCGCCAAATTTTTGTCCTGTCATCAGTCATGTTGACTCCGTGAACTCCTCTATTTGCTCCAAGACTTTTAGTTCCACTGGTTAGCACTACCTGCATATAAAAGTGACGTAATAAATTAGATAACTCAATATAAGGAGTAATAAAGATCATAACTGTGCTCTCCTAATCATGATAAAACAATTCTTTGACTTTTCTTGCGAAATTACTATAAAATGAGGTAGGTATAGCATACATGATTACAATTATGATAGTAAAAAACCTATCATAATCGCACTCATCAGAATCCTGTGTAGCGAGAGGTTAGCATGAAAGAATGAAGTTGAAATTTGCAGTGGCGAGAGCAAGTGCCGTGAAAGGTCTCGCTTACCTCTTCCGCCCGGCGCGAGGACAACAGTTGCTTGGCGTCTGCCAGCTCTTTCTTCAAGGCAGCCGCCTGAGCCACCGCCTCCTCCCGGGTCGTGAACATATCTTGGAAGTTGCGGTCGATGGTGATACTCCGACGTGCGCACATATGCGCAAGCTCGATCCCGCGCATCAGGGCCTGGGTGGAGTCATAGGCTAGGAGCCTGGTGGTCATTTTGTCATAGATACTGACGTTCTCCCGGCTGTAGTAGCCGTAGCCCAAGGAGAAGGCCTCGCTGGTGACCTCATCTCGCTCCACCCAGCTGGGTAGAAGAGACGAGATTGAGACCCTGTTGGTGTTAGGGTCCCACTGAAGCAGCGGTTTGTTTTCCGCGTCAAGGCACTTCATGTCGAGACCAAAATTACAGTGACCCCGCGGCACCTCTCCAGGCGGAGACTGAGCTGAGGTCTCGACGGTGGCTCCCTCTCCATCTACTCCACTGGGGGCCGGGGGGTTCTCGGCAGGTGCCTCGGCGCCACCCCAGGTAACCGCGATCTCGCTGGCGGCCTGCAAGATCTCTTCAAAGGAGCGGCCTGCAGCGGGAGGTTGGGAGGGCCGCACCGCAACGGCTTTACCCTTCTCGACAACAGTTATTTTGGGCCTCTTAAGTGCTGGGGGCAAAGGGGCGCAGTGCTTTCGCTTTCCAGCGCCGGTCGAAGGAAGCGGAGCCGGCTCGTCCCGGCAAGCTTGTGCCACGGCCTTTGCGAGAGCCAGCGGGTCTCTCACGGATTGGCTCTCGGCAGTGTGATTCTCATCGAAAGGTTGGCGCAGGGGGATCTCGCGCTCTCTTGCAGAAGCAACATCACTCAACCCTAATCTTAAAAGAGGGGGAGGAACATCGAGTTAAAGGTGAGACCGTACCTTCGCCCGGAGGCACCGGGAGACACCAGGAGGTGAGAATCGATGCCCCGCCTGAGGAACTGGACGTCGAAATCCTTGGTTCCAAAGAACTCATGGAGGGCACTCTCGCGCGGGCACAAGGAGGGCGGCTTATAAGCGGCGTCCTCATACTGAATGGGCGCGAGAGGAACATTCCCGATGTCGCCGGAAATGAAGACGAACTTCTCGCCACAGTGGTGGTGCTTGTTGGCGAGACCGGTGGTATTGAGCAGCTGCCCCGAAAAGAAGACCACCCCTCCCTTACCGCGGAAGGCGAACAACTTCCGGAATATAGGGAGGCTGAACTCGATCCTCTCGGATCGCATGTAGCAGATGAAGGCCACCAGGGTCGCGACCGAGTTCGGATTCAACTGCGTGGGAACCACTCCATAGTACCGGAGGGCCTGGCGCATCTCTGGCGAGAGGGGGAGGCGAAAGCCCACCTCAAAGTGCTCAAGGGGGATGGCGAGCTCCCCCTCCCCCGCACTGTTCACCCTATCATGGTTGTCGGGGTTTCACGTGGTGAAGCCGGCGGGAACGTAACGAGTCTGGGTCAGTTGGAACTCCTCCATGGTCAGGATGCAAGAGGGGAACTGATGCTTCTGGAAGGCTTCAGCGCAATTCGAGCGTGCCTCGCTTCCGCCCGGCATCGTGCTGGTGAGGTCAGGGCGTGGTCTTTAGAAGAGAGGCGAGAGCGAGAACTGAGCGAGAACAGGAGGGGAAGGCGGAAGCGAGCAGGAGCTCTCGGCAAACCGCGAAAGCGATGAGAAACAAAAACACGGGTTTCAGATCAAAATAAATATGGTAGGTGGACTCCCTATTTATAGAAAACCATGATCATCATGACTATTCCCAAAAAGGCGGCGGGGGTACAGTCGTCACGCCCTAAGTCGGCGGCGCCTCGGTTTCTCGCCCAAGATTGACAGCGACGGGCCGACAAATCTAACTAGTGCAAACATTTTGAGATGACACACAAGTAAAACAAGCGGAAGCAGGGGTTACTCTCGCCGAGCGAGAGCTGAATAAAAAGTAATAATAATAATAGCAAAGTTATTACTTACAGACTGATGAAAATAACGGGGTAGATTGGGGAAGGGGAAGGCCGGGGGTAAGAAAGGATGAGATCTTGCAAATCAATAGGGTTCCCACCGCCATCGTCCTCGTTCCCGCTACCTAATCCTCGGTGGCGCCTGCGGGTTGAAATAGGACGATAGGACGGTGCATCCCAGGTTGATTCGGCGGGACTTGTCTCGGATTCACGCAATACACCTTTCGGGGGAAGACCCGGCGGTAGGCCCACCTGGCCGATCCGTCTCGCCTATGAAGTAATCTCGCCCAGAGCCTCCGGCTTCTTCTCCACCGATTGGCGGAACTCTCTCGTCGCGGAGTCATGGGCCCGCTCCCGCCGTATAAGCTTCGACAGGACGGCGACAACCTTATTCTCCCGCCTTTTAGCGCTCCCGACACTGGTCAAGATTTCCTCCATCTCGTCAGATGAAGGGAAGGGGGAGCTCTCGCCGTCCTCCTCCTCTCTGTCTTCGTCGTCTTCTTCATCTTCATCCTTTGTGTCAGCTCCCGACCGCGTGCCCGGATCCCCTGAAAAAAGAGTTCCACGGTCATGGCGAGAGCTAAGCGATAATTCTGATAAGCATTCCGTATACCTACAGTATGGTGAGAACCACCGGCCGACGGCAGGCGAGAAGGCCCAGCCCCCCTCAGTTCCAAAGAGGAGGTGGATCGGCTTTCCTTTTCTCGGGGGGAAGATTTTGCGAGTGGTGATCCCGGCTTGGCCGGAAGCGGGGGGGGAGGTGTCATCTCCCGCGGGATGGCTGGCATCCTGTGGAGCTACAGAAGATTCGACAGCCACTCCTCCCGCCGGAAGGGAGGGATCAACCGCAGGGGCAGGCCGATTAGTGACCCTTACTTCGTTCTCCCGGGTAGCGAGACCCGGTTGGGCGGAAGCTGGTACTGTGGGAAGACAATTCATCAATCTGAGAATGAGTTAAGAGCGAGAGTGGAAAAGATACCTGCAAGTCTCGGGGAGTCAGGCGGAGGAGCGACCTCTGAGACCCGCGGCTGATTCTCGGGAGGACGAGATGATGAGTCCAAGGGCTCCCGCGGGGGCCTGACGTCGTCAGGGGCCGTTTCCTGCGAGAAGTATCACGTCAGCTACAAATCCTCCAGCATAAGCAACTAGTGGTTTCAATGATTAGCGAGTCAGACATATCTTCTGCGGAGAGGGATCATCCGCGCGGCTTGGGGTCGGGGTAGGTGAGCTCCTGTTCTCGTGAGATAGGTCTCGCTGGACCACCTTCGCCCTCTTCTTCTCTTTCTTTTTCTTCTTCAGCTGAGAGGGCTCAGCGGCTGACGACTTTCTCGCCAGCCAGGGGGCAACCAAGGCGCTGTTAGACTTTGCTCGCGCCTGGGCTGCATCGATACGGTCTTGAAGGTCCTGCGGGAGCGGTTTGTCAACACGCTTGGAACGCATCGCCGAAGGAAGCGAGAGCTCAGGCAAGGAGCGGCGATTTGAGGGGCGGATTTGTGGCCGTCTATCAGCACATATATATAGCCACGGTACGACCCACCAAAAGATTCCTGGATGTTGACACGTGCTCAGCAAATATTTACGGGTTGGATGTGTCTTTTCGAGCGCATAGCTAGCTCAAAAATAGCGGGGTATGGTGTACAACCCCATATTCGCTGAGTCGGACCAGGGGAACACCATCGGTCAAATGGCTAGCCAGAGGAGCTCCCGCCCTAAAGAAGTTCTCGCCCATAAGTGGCGGGAACGCTTGCGCTTGCGCCAAGCTCCTGCCTTGGAGGAGCTCTCTCCTATAAGCAGGCGAGACCGCTTGCGCCGGGCTCTGGGCAGGAAGGCTCTCTGCTCAGAGTTCTCGTCGGGTGGGGCCCGGGCCCCGGGGTAAAATGACCTAATTACCCTAAGGTAAAATTATCCCTATACCCTCAGGATAAACAACGGGATTTGGCTATTGGCAGATCAACTAAGGGTATTTCAGTAATCTCAGGTCAGCAAAAGGCTATAAATAGACCCATAAGGGCTCCTTAGAAAGCAAGCTTTCATTATCTTCCAATCTCCAGTGCTTTCTGAGGAGCTCCTAGCCCAGCTTTTGGCTTTGGAAGGGAAGCTCTCAGAGATCTTCCGGGTGTGAGGTGGGGCCTCCCTGCTGAGGCTTTGGGTCAGTCTTAGGTCCTTTGAATCTAGTCAAGGGTTAATGCTTGAGAGAAGTAGGTGTTGGTTGCACCCATGTTTTGAGAGAGAGAGAGAGAGAGAGAGAGAGAGAAATCTCTATTACAAGATGTGGGAACTAAACATCCTAATTAAGAGGCTAAATGGGCCTTTGCATATATCATTCAACAAATACAATCAAAAGCAAAGTAAATTATGGCCGTCAAAATGGTTGCTCATACATCCGCTTTCCCGAGCAGATGAAATCCACCATTTCTTAAAGAGCCTAAACCCAAACACATCATTAATGCACTTTGAAGTAGAGATTAGTAGCCATTTTGCTAAAAAAAGAAGAAGATAAATGAGGAACAACTTAACTAAATAGTGTCAGAAAGTAAGTTGAAGCAGATTTCATGGCTATCTTACATAAATAGACAACAGTCCAAATATGTATGTATGCTGCTGCTGCATTTTTTCATCATGGAGCACTGAGCTCCTCCATTTGCAATATTACATTTAGTAAAATCATTTAAACTGTATGATGATCAAATAAATTTCAGATTGTTTTTGTCTTTGTTGAGTGATGGAATTTTGATAATTTGTATCCATACCATGTCTCCTTCCTAATTGTTAAAGAAAACAGAAGAAAACATTTTAAAAATAGGATAACAGAGGACTAAGTAATCGTAAGAACTTAAGAAATTATTCAGATAATTGAGTGATCCTAAATACAGCCCAGATTTGTACAAAACATATTTGCGTAAAATAGGTAAGCATTCTGTAAATTAGGGGTTGAGTGATAAAGAAGATGAAAATGCTGAAATTAGAGAGTTTAATTGTCAAAACTAACAAACCTAAAATGAAGCCGAGCACTAACAGAGAAAGTCAAACATTGTTACCAGTCCGCAGTTCACAAAGAGTGTTGCAAGCTCTTTTTCCTGTTTTCATCCCTAACCTTTTGCTTGAGCTGTCCATCGGATCGGGCCCGAAACTAGTTCATCCCCAATATCCACGCGACTCGCGCCTAGTAAAAGAAATGCTTGGCCAGCCTCTTCCAAGACGTTTGATCACCAGTCGCCGATTTCACATGAGAGCGCTTTGCTGGATTGGTCAGCAAGTAATTGAGTAGTTCCTTCTCCGCTTGGGAAAATGGCTGCCCTGCAGATGGGGCGGGGATGGTGACCGCCAATATCTGATTCAAACTAGGCAACTGTTGATCAACCATAAATGGTGAACGCAGATCAATCTCGATGAGAACAGACGTGTTGGTCATACTAGGTTCCTTCGTCGTCGTGATGACTGCAGAAGAGATCGATTGATTTGAATTCGAGATAGTCAGAGATGCGGTTGAAACTGATGGTTCAGCCTGCGACGATAGCGGAATGTTGAGGAAGACTCGAGCGCTATGCTGGTGGGCCGCCTCCGAATGCGATTGCAAATGGGAATGATGACCTGGTCGTGCCGATGTGGTTGATGTCGCACGCTTCTTAAGGCGTGCAAGATAATCCTGATGATTCTGGATCATCTTATGGGTCATCTCGAGCAAATCATCGTGACGGGAAGCAATGCAGGCGTACGCAAGGGCGACCACTTTGGTCCAATGACTGTTGCCAGCATACCCAACATCAATCTCTTGCTGGACCAACCAATAAATGATATCGTCCGATGATCCTTCAATGAGTTGTTCGGGCGCAGAATGTAGATACGATGCATGAGGTTGAGATGAACTGTAATTGCCGCCAATTGCCAATGTGACGATTCGAGTTGTAGTTGTCGACACTGTCTCTTCCAACTACATCATGTTGAAACTGGCAACAAGGGGCGACCGCAATGGAACAATCACTAATGCGGCTTGATTCAGGACAGTAATGATGTTGCGCTCGGGTGCTGCTCGTTGAATGTGCAATTTGAATCGGGTCTGGGCAACCATAACCTCCAGGTACTGTTTCAGGACCCGTTCTGATTTTGGCCAAATGAACTGTTTGAAAGAGAAATGGGTGCTACGCAAAGCCGAGACAAGAACATATTAAATTCGATGCAATTGTGGAAGATATAAGGATTTAATAGGAAAATCCTTCAGATCCTGGAGTTCATAGAGCAAAAGAAATTTAAGAACAATCGTTTGGAGCAAGCGACGCTCCAAGGGGTTGATCATTGGTGAAGTGCTCATGACATCTTCCCAGAGATTAAGCCCTTGTAATGTCGATTGACGTTCATTTCCCGATGTGTTGAGGCTGCGAGGTTTCTTATTGTGACTCGATGAAGAGTTGCACTCATGCCATGTTAGTCCTGGTTTGCGGCGCTTGCGATTGGATTGAATGGAATGAGGCACATTGCTGACTTTGATGTCAGATTCGGCGCCAATCAACGGATCGGCGTCGTTAGCATGGTTCAGATCACTATCATCATACGGTGCAACATCGTCTTCTTCAACGATGCAATGATCATCGTGACCCCGCTCGACAACAGCTGCGGCAGCATCAAGGGCATCATAGACAAACTCATCGAACGTGTGACTCGACCAAATTGCATTATTGGTGATTTATTCCGAGACCATTCCAAGTGATTCCAGTTGCCCTGCAGGAATTTCGGGCAGTTGAGGAAGGGATTGTCCAAATGCTATCGTCAATCCAAATTCGTTGTCACAATAATCAATCGAGAGAGGCAATAGGTGAAACATCGTCGACAGAGACGTAAGCGAGAAAATTATGCAATCGGTCGGAAACAGTGCAAGATACTAAGTGAGAATGATATGCATCCCAGAGATTGGCAAATACGCCCAGTGAGGATCGAATTGGAGTTCGCCTCAAAATTTGATTTGAGCGACAACGACATGGTGCAGCAAGTTCCCTTCTTCCAGGGATATGGTCTCCAGGAAAATGGATCGTGCAAGGAGCCATAAGTTTTTGTTCTTCCCTGATCCACGATGCCTTATCGAACGAAAGAAGCGATCCACGGCGGTAGTCGACGCGGATATGGACGACGTTAAGTAATTTCTGATGTGTTTTTTTTCGTCCCATGGTAAGCAAGAAGTTTGCTCGTCACTATGCGCTTGGATGGGGGCACATCATTCTCGATTTCTCAGTTTTCAACGTGATCCAACAATGCATCCAATTTAGCCTCAATGATGGAGACTTCCCGCATCGAAGCTTATCCAGTGCCAATAATGATTTCAGCCACGACATACGTGAATTTTTTGTGCCGAGCACGATCCGTACCGTTTGAATTGTCTTGATACCTTGTGATCAGGTGGTGATTGTTGAGGAGAACAATGAAGTTCTCGAACTCTTCCAGCCATTCCCGATCATCACAACACTTGTCTAGGTACATGATGAGCAACAACATATCAATACTGTAAGTGTTGTAATGTTTCAGCAAATCCCGACCAACATATTAGTGTTTTGCATTGCCCGTCGTGGTTGTCATTTGATGGGAGAGGATTTCTTAGCGCTCATTCATGACGAAGTGCAAACCATTAACGGGGGCGAATTTCCTACCGTTGAACTCATCCGTCAATTTCATGGGTCCCGATACGTTGTGATGATGGTCGACCGAGAGATGAGTCCGAGTGATGACACCTTTCATTAGATTGAAGATCGGGAGTTAGCAAGCAATGTAGTCATTGACCAGGCCTGTCAGCTTTGATTCCACTGGTCCGAGAGTGCCATTGTACCCGTTGCAATTATAAAAGAATGAAGGAAAATTTGGAAACACTATCGAATCCTGAGATGACGATGATTGCTTGAGTGCGGCATTCCGAGCACGCATTTCCAAATATCACGACACGTGACCACGATATAGCGTGGCTTGATTCTTGTATCGAGTCGTTCGGGCACAAAAAATCACCTTGGTGGAATCAACACTACCGTAATGAGACGTGTACAAGTCGTATGTCATTTGAACAAGACCGACGTTGTGCGCGCTCTGTCTGAACATCTGCATTGGATAGTTAAGGATGATTGGCGCCGGGATCAAATTCTCGGTTTTGTCCTTGTCCATGACATAGAACGTGGCACCACAGCCGCCTGAGCTCTTCAACTTCTTTCACATGTAACGAGCGACTGAATAACTTCATCGAGGGTGCGCTGGTCCTTCCCCTCCGCCACTTCGACGCCGGCCTGCGACTTCCACTATGGCCGGAGTATTGCGATATCCTCCGATACTTCGACATAGTCTCCGTGCAAATCAACCCCAACAGCGTCGCCATCATTATGGGGTTCCTTTGCTATCTGCGCGAGGAGAGGATCATCTTCGATCTCTCCGTCTTCCACAAGATATTCGCCTTCTCCGCGACTGCCGAGGGTGTGGTCTATTTCAGCATCCATGTCTGCACCTTGGTGGGGACGGCGAACAAAGTACATCGGTGGAGCGAGATGTTAGTCGTCGTCGAGGGTGACTTTGGTGACGTCCCGGGAAGGCCGCACCAGCCTGCTGATGTCGCCTTCCTTCCACCGATACTGGAAGGCGCCCGCGAGCAACTCGTTGAAGCGTTCCGAGGTCGCCGGTTCGACGTTATCTTCTGGCGACTAAACGTCAACACGCTGTTCGAGGTCCACTACAACGAAGGTAAATCTTAGCAAGAAACGTCTGTTGCATACTCGTCGCGATAATCACTTGTTTACATTACTCGGCCTTGTGTAGAGCCAAACGAGCTCCCGACGAGGCCGCTTCCTCCGGCCAAAGAAGTCGCCACCTCGCTATTTGAGCCCAACTCGCCGGCTGATATCGGCGAGAAGAAGAAAATCGCCAAGGGAAAAGGCAAAGCCAGGTCGCCGGGCCCCGCGACCAAGAAACAGAAGGTGTCCTCGCCACCTCTTGACGACCAGGACTCACCGCTCCATGCTCGGCTTCCCCACTTCCACCCCAATTTCAACTTGGGGCTGGACGCGGTGGACGTCTATGGTCGCCCGCTGGTGACCTGGGTGCCGGACGAGCATCTGGTGATGCTGAGCACCAACCTCCCCTCTTGGGCGGAGGAGGGGGAGGATAAGGGGGAGGACTTCGCCGTCCTCCACGCGATGTATGGACGAGGCAACGCCGAGTTTATGCTGGATCTTAGCGAGGAGGAACTCGCCCAGCAAGCGGCCTGCTCGCTCGCCCGAGCTGTTGAGTTAAATCACTTTGCGGAGAGAAGGGTGCTGGAGAGGACAAAGGCCTTAAAGATCGTCAGTGAGAAGGCGATCGATCTCGGCATGGAATCTACTCGCTGGCGAGATTATGAGGTATGTCGCCTGTATGCGCGATGTTAATGTCGCCATGTGTGCTTCTTTGGCTGACTTCGTTATTTATCGCAGGCCGCCGAGATGGAAACCGCCAAAAAACTCTCCGAGTATGAGGCGAACTCGCCAAGGATTGGGCTGATTTGGAGGCAGCCCAGATCCGCGTGGGCGAGATGGAATCTCGCCTGGCTATTTTGGAAGCCGACGCGAGTTCCTCTGCTCCTCAGCCGCGCCCGGAGGACGATCCTCATTACGCCATCAAGCGATCTCGCGTACTGTGGGAGGAGAGGTCGTCGGTCCACCGCGAGATAGCCCGTGCGGCAGGCAACGTGGTCCTCGTGAGGCTGAGGATTAGCGGGAAGCTCGACGAAGTGGAGAAGGAGTTCACAGTCGACGAACTCATCCCTGAGTTGCTCGCCAAGACGATCTCGCCAGATCGCCTGCCTTCGACATCATCGGGCTCTGGCAGCACCGACAGTAGCGGCAGCAGCGGCAGCGGCGAGGAGTAAAGCCAGGAATGCGGCGATGAAGAGGACGCCGACATTGGAGATGAGGAATATCGGCCTGATACTGGCGACGATGATTCCTAGTTGCTCGCTGATATTCTTCATACTCGCATGATATAGCCTCTTTTTGTAATAGGTCTTTTGTAACTTGTAAAATTTTGAAGGAAATGTATATATATACAAGTTTAAGTTACCCTGTTGTTGATTTTGAAAGTGCAAGGTGGATCTGATATACTCTAGAGGGGGGGGGGGGTGAATAGAGTATTGTGCTCTCTTAAAAATCTTTACAATTATTGTTGTATTCCTAAGTGAACAAGTCAACAAATAAAATAAATAAGCACAGCAAACTAAGCAATCACAGAGCACAGCCAAAACAAAAAAAAGGGCAACCAGACGACACAAGAAATTTTATAGTGGTTCCCCAACCTGGGTACATCCACTCTTCTACCACCCTGGTAGGAATCCACTCAAGTTTTTGATCAGATGCCTGACACCAATGAGCTTTTGTTCAGGTGCTCAAAAACCAAAACCTCAAGTCTTTTGGAAGGATACTTGCAACCAGAATAATTTTGAAGGGAATTAAAACCCTGTACATGAATTGGAAATAAGGTGATGGTGTCTTCTCTTTCTCAAAGCAATTGAGAAGACTGTGGATTGATGTTAGCAGGTGTTTCTCCCCCTGGGATCTTGAATGTATCAGGAATGCTGGAGCACTGCTTCAGGGTGATAGGTCTTCAAAGACCTAGAGTGCCTGGACCAGAGATGCTTCAGGAACTTCTTTGACAGATTGAAATTTGTTGTCCTTTGAAGTTGTCCTGAGAATTGACAGAAGAAGACTCTATATAGTGATTGGTTATTCTTCTTCTTCTTCTTGAAGATGTTCTCTGGTTGAGGCTGATTGCAGTAGAACTTTTTATTTCTGTATGGTTGTTCTTCTGTGCAATCTAAGTGTCTGTCTGATTGTCTGTATTGCTTGCTGTTTTTTTGTGTGACTGTATGACTGACTGTGTTGATCCTTTCTTTTCTTATCTATCTCTTTTTGACTGACTGAGAACATTAAAAATTCGAATGTTGAGCAGTAATTGCAGTCACCCTTGGAAGGAAGCGGCAATCAATGATTTCCCCAACTGTCCCATGGAAAAATGGCATGTAATCGTCCATAGTCAATGCGCGTTCTAACGTAACATTCCGAGAAGATCTGACATTAATAACTCCGGAATCATCGCCAAGAAACGGGACAGGAAACCTGAAGAAGACCTAGTCTGGAATCATCGAACAAAGAACACAATTCGTCGAGCTGAGTTTGAGTTCGTCGAGCTGAGCTTGAGTTCGTCGAGCTGAGCTTGAGAGTGTTCGTCGACCAGACAATCTTCATTCATCGAGCTGAGATAGGTTGTGGACTTAGCCAAATATTCTGCATCTGCTGATATTCAGTGTCGACAAAAGCTGGTGTCGACTGATTGATCTTGGTGTCGACTCAAATCTTCTGGTGTCGACATCAATTAGTGTGACTGAAATCCTGGTGTCGACACAAATCTTCTGGTGTCGACATAAATTGTCTGGTGTCGACACATGCCCTAAGTGTCGACACAAATACTCTGAATTCAGAATTCGTCAAGTAGAGTCCTTGATTCGTCGACTTGAGAAGCTGACTTCGTCGACCTGAGAAGTTGAGAGCTTGAGGTCCAAGTTCGTCGAGCTCAGAAACTGATTCGTCGACCGAAGCTTGAAGCTGGACTTAGAAAAATTCTGAAGTTGTCCTGATTTTAGCTTGATGTAGAAACTCTGTCTTCGTCGAACATAGAACTAAGATCGTCGAGCTCAGCACCAAGAAATGTCTCACGATCGTCGAGCGCAGAACACCTTTCGTCGAGCTGAGTTCGACGAACGTCGAACTCACTTTCCTTAGTCTTGAAAACCTATAAATCTGGAGTCTCTAATGGTCATGTTGATAGCTGGTCCATATGAAAGTGACTCTAAGGACTTGGCCTAGACTCTAGGACACAAACTTGACCCTGGCTATACAGGTTGGGTCACATCCTAAGTCAGTGAACCTATCCCAAATCAACTAGGGATCCAACAATCTCCCCCTATTTGTGTGAGGTCACTAACAGAGACTCAAGATAGAAACAGACAGAAAAATAAAGCAAGAAAAGAAATATATCTGGCAGAGAATTATAACACATGCAACAGATATATATATACACAACTTTGTTTAAACACAAGACATAGTTTGAAAAAAATTGCAGAAAGAAAAATGAAACAAAAATAAAGATTACTTCTTCTTTTGCAGAGGTTTGTCTTCAGTTTTCTTTTCTCTTGGCTTTTTGAAAATGATTTCTCTCTTTGGATCTGAAGCCTGAGCCTTTGTCAGAGTTATATCAGCTGCCCCAATAATATTCAATGATGTAGCTCTGGGGACAACTGCTTCTGGATGTAGCTTCATATAGTCATCAACATTAAATAGCTTATTTCCTTTATCAAACCTTTTCAGCTCTTCTTTTCTGTACTTTGACATTGTTGTTAACCCTGATGTATCTTTGCCTTCAGCCTTGGCTTTATTAATCAGAGATAGTCCAATTAGCTCCTGGAATCTGGCCATTTTTGCAGTATTAGCAGTTTCAGGATCTTCAAAAGGAATTGGAGGAGAGAGAGGCATTTTTGGACTGTCAGCTTTCTGTACTTCAGAGGTTTGTTGCTGCTACTGCTGATGCTGTTGTTGTTGATGTCCTGAAGAGGATGGATGCCTCTGCTGGCTCCTTCCAGAAGATCTCCCTGATTGTCTCTGATATGTTTGCATGGGGGCAGATCTTTGAGAGCTAGAAGAGCCAGAGGCACCAGCTGCTGGAGGAGGAGGATCCTTCCTAAATCTATGCACTGGAGGAGGGGAATATCTCCTACTTCTCTTTCTTTCCTTCTGCTGGTTCTTTGACAACCACATCCATGCAGGCATTCCCTTGTATGGAGTTACATTGTGTAGAATGTAGTAAGGGGTGTCAGCATTTGGATTAGGCTTGGGAGCTGGAGGAGGAGGAGCCTTCCATTTCTTTGACAACAACTTCTTTTTCTTACTGGCAGCATCTTTATATGAGTCATCATCATCATCTTATTCTGAATCAGAACCCTGAGAGATGTCATAAAGAGCATCCAAAGCTTTTAGAGCTTTATTAGAAATAATAGCTTTTTCTGGAGGAGGGGCAGAAGGTTCAAGAACTGGAATATCAGCAACAAAAGAGGAGGAGACTGTAAAGGAATCAGAAACAGTGGGGACAGAGCTTTCAGCTGCTGCCTTATTCTCCTCTTCTATATCAGCCAGGATAAGCTCATCCAAATCAGGCATTGGTGAGTCGTCCATAACAAAACTTGGGGCTAAAATATCTTCTGGAATGACTGAAGATGATGGAGCAAAAACTGGAGGAGCAAAACTGTCACAGAGTTGCTTAGCAACTGCTGGACTTATTGGGGAGGTGTAGGGTACAATATCCAAACTTGGCTTAGTAAAATCAGTTGGAAGAGACTGCATAAAAGCTGTATCAAAACTACTCAACAAAACAGACAAATTTACTGTGGGATTTAAATGGAAATCACCAACAGGTTTTATTTGCTCAACTGACTCATCCAAATCAAGGCCAGTATCCATAAATTGAATTAATTCAATCATCTCAGAATCAAAATCTGGCAAACTATCTGTACCTGTATCTGAAACTTCTGTTGTAGAGGGGGCTGCTACTGTATCTGCTACTGCTGCTGTTGTATCTGCATCTGCTGCAACTTCATCATAGAGCATCTCCCCCTGCCTGGGTTCAGGAAGACCTGGAGCCAGGCCCCTGAATGAAGAGGGGGCAGCAGATAAGGTAGAAATCTGGGCAGATAAAGAATGGATAGAGGTCACAAGAGGTGTAATGGCCTCTTGGATGAGAGATTTGATGAGGGGAGTGAGCAGGGATATGATGGTAGATGGATCAAATGGGGAAGGGGAAGAGGATGGAATGGAAGGAGGAATAACAGATGGAATGGGGGCATCTGGCATGATGGAGTCTGTGGGTATGCTATAAGATGGAATGGAGGACAGATGAGGGGGAAGTGGAGACGGAGGAGGTGTAGGAATAGATGTCTCATGTGGTGAAGCAGGGGGTATAGGAATGTTGGTAATGTCAAGTGGTGGAGATGGAGGAGGAGTAGGCACATGAGGAGGATGGTTTGGTGGAAGGGGTGCTGGAAGAGATGGTGGAGATGGAATGACCTCTTCAGCAGGGAGGGTAGTGGCGTTTACAGCCCTGGTGCTCTCAGAAGCTGGGATGGAAGAGGAGGAAGCCTTGGAGGGCTTGGAGATAGTCCTCTCCCATCTGCCAAACAAGGCGCAGGTGAGGCGCTTGCTGGCATTGATGAAAATGGTCGGGGAGACCATTAATTCACCAGCCTTCTCTTGAAGAAAAATTCCCAAAATTCTGCTGAAGCAGACCTATTTCTTACAGTTCTTTTTCTTGATTAACTCAAAGAAGATTGTGCCCCAGTTGACATGTCTCTTGTTCACCACGACGCACATCACAAGGAATTGGTAGCGGGTGATGTAGTCGTGCGGTGAGTGCTTGGCCATCAGCACCTTCCCCACGATGTCCGCCAGAAACTGGTAGGCGGCGGACAATTGCTTCTTCAACAGCTTGTTAGGGTTACTTCCTGTAAACCTCATTAACTTCAGCATGCCACCAAACTCTTCAGAATCCATTTCCATGTCATCTTCTCCATTTACTAATCCAAAAATCTCAGAAAGAATTGCGGGAGTTAACGGAACAACAGTACTCCCATATTGCCTGTCAGAACATTATCCTCAGAAACTGTAGATGTATATACCCATTCTCTGATTTCCGTTCTACGTAGTTTAATCTGTCTGGTCATAAAGTCCTTTAGATTAAGTTCTTCTAGCAGTTCCAAAATATAAAGAAATATGGGGTCAGAATGTTGAAAGGAATCAAAATCCATATCAAATCCAGTATCAAATTTCATTGCCGCCAAAGCTCCTGCGGGAATCGCCATTGATGACCTACAAGAAAAACACAGAGAAAAACGGCGATCAAGAGCAAAGGGACTGAAAGCGGGGGACGGAGGTCGAATAAAACCTAGATATAAGATTTTCAGAATATGAATCGACAATCTCTGTTCCACGAAAAAGAAGCAATTCTTCAAACTGAGCTCGACGAAATAAATTATAGACAAATAATTCGTCGATCTCATCCAAAAGAATCGAAAACAGTTTGTCGAACTCCGTTCAACGAAACGTCTTCTGAGGCAACGTTCGTCGATCTCCGGTCGACGAAAATTATTTCCACACAGAGAATTTGTCGATCTCCGTTCGACGAGAATCTCTCAAACTTTCCCTAATTCGTCGAACTCCGTTCGACGAACTCTGGAAAATTCGTCGAATGCAGACAGAAACTAATTTAACTCTTCTCCATTAATCATTCCCAGTTGATTTATAAAGAACAGATGAGTTTTCTCATCCAAGGGCTTGGTGAAAATGTCTGCTCTCTGTAAATCAGTAGGAATATGGATCAAGTTAATTTTCTTTTTGTCCACATTATCTCTAATGAAATGATGTCTTATTTCAATATGCTTAGTCCTAGAATGGTGAACTGGATTCTGTACTATAGCAATAGCACTAGTATTATCACAAAATAATGTTGAATTATTTAAGTTGATACCATAGTCTAGGAGTTGGTTTTGTATCCATAGCATTTGTGAACAGTAGCTGCCAGCAGCCATGTATTCTGCTTCTGCAGTTGATGTAGACACAGATGTCTGCTTTTTACAAAACCAGGAGACAAGTCTTATATGCAAGAACTGACAAGTTCCAGAGATACTCTTCCTGTCCACTCTACATCCAGCATAGTCAGCATCTGAGTATCCAGTTAACTCAAACTTTGACTCTACAGGATACCAGAGTCCTAGATTAGGATAACTCTTTATATACCTCAAAATTCTTTTTAGGAAAATAAGGTGAGATTCTTTAGGGTTCATTTGGAACATAGCACAAAGGCATGTGACAAACATTATATCAGGTCTGCTAGCTGTTAGGTATAATAGGGATCCAACAATTGCCCTATAATGTTTCTGATCTACAGGTTTCCCTGCTGCATCAGAATCCACAATAACATTAGTAGCCATAGGTGTTTTCATTCCTGAAGCATCACCCATCCTAAACTTCTTAATAAGCTCTTTAACATACTTAGCTTGGGAGAGGAAGATACCATCAGGGAGCTGCTTCACTTGGAGACCAAGGAATTAAGAAAGCTCACTAATGCTACTCATCTCAAATTTAGAATGCATGAGGTCAGCAAACCTCTTGCACTTTTTGGGATCAGTAGACCCAAAGATGATGTCATCCACATATATTTGTACTAACAATATTTGGTCCTTATGATGTCTAGTGAAAAGAGTTTTATCTATGGTTCCTCTTGTAAATTTATGCTCTAAAAGAAAGCTTGCTAAGATCTCATACCAAGCTCTTGGAGCTTGCTTTAAACCATAGAGAGCTTTATGCAATTTAAATACAAAAGAGGGTTGAGTTGGAGAGATAAAACCTGGAGGTTGTTCTACATAAACCTCTTCTTGAAGCACTCCATTCAAGAATGCACTCTTGACATCCATTTGGAAGACTTTGAATCTCCTGTGAGCTGCATAGGCAAGGAATATTCTTATGGCCTCTAACCTTGCAACAAGGGCAAAGGTTTGGTCATAATCAATTCCTTCCTCTTGCCTGTAGCCTTGAGTAACAAGCCTAGCCTTGCTCCTCACTATGTTCCCTTGAGCATCCAACTTGTTCCTGTAGACCCATTTGGTTCCAATAACTGTGTAGTTATGGGGTCTTGGAACCTAATCCCAAACTCTACATCTCTCAAACTGATTTAGTTCCTATTGCATTGCAATGATCCAGTGGGGATCTTTCTCTGCTTCATGGATAGTGAGAGGTTCAATCTGAGAGAGAAAACAAGCATGCATCAAGTCTTGGTTGAGTTGATGCCTTGTCTGTACACCTACTGAAATGTCTCCAATCACTTGAGATCTGGGGTGATCTCTAAGTGTGACAAGATCAGTTGGTGGAGTTTGTTGAGCAACAACTTATGTAATTAATTCCTTTTGAGGAATGGTACTAGCTGTTGAGGGAAGTTCAGCCACTTCCACTTATATTTCTTCTTCACTATCTTCTGCAACCTGTGGAGTAGGTTGGGTAGATACCTCTTGGGTAATGTTTAGTCCATGCATAGACTCACACAGTTGAGGAACCTGCAAAAAGCTATTGGTAGAAATCTCTTTCTCCTTATAAGACATGTTAGCTTCATCAAAAGATACATGAACAGACTCTTCAATTTTAAGAGATGATTTATTGAAAACCCTATAGGTCTTGCTTACTTGGGAGTATCCTAGAAAAATCCCTTCTTCATCCTTAGCCTCAAACTTTCTAATGTATCTCTTGTTATTAGTGTGAATGTAACAAATACAACCAAAAACTTTAAAGTAAGTGATTTTAGGTTTCTTCCCTTTAAGTAATTCATAGGGGGTCTTATTTTTCAGCTTATATATAAGACTTCTATTCAGGACATAATTAGCAGTATTTACAGCTTCTGTCCAAAAGGATAGAGGCATGTAAGCATCTGCTAATAATATACCTGCAGATTCAATGAGTGTCATATTTTTCCTTTCAGCAACCCCATTTTGTTGGGGAGTTCTAGGAGATGAGAAGCACTGCTTGATACCTTCCTTCTCACAGAACTCATGCATAAGAAGAGACTCTAACTCTGTACCATGATCACTTCTGATCAATGCAACATGAGTAGAGAACTCAATCTTTATGGTCCTGAGAAAATCTGTAAAAACCTTGAATGTATCTGACTTAGCTCTCAGAAAGGCTACCCAACTGAATCTAGAGAAGTCATCAACAATCACTAAAGTATAAGACTCCCTTTTAGGCTTTGTACTGTAATGGGTTCAAATAGATCCACATGAAGCAAATACAATATCCTAGGTGAATCACTTTTATTAATGGATTTAAAGCTAGTTTTGGTTTGCTTGCCTAATTGACAAGCCCTGCATAGGCTTTCCTTCTTGTAGGGGCCAGAAGGTAAACCTCTAACAAGGTTGTCTTTAGATAACCTAGATATATTCTTAAGGTTTACATGTCCTAATATTTTATGCCATAACTCATTTTGGTTACTAGTAAGATTCAGTAAGCAGATATCTGTTGTGGTAGAAATGAAATCTACTAGATATATGTTGCCTTGTCTAAGTCCAATTAAAACAGTTTTGTTATCATTATCAATAATAGAACAGGAAGTAGAGTTAAAGTATACCTGATAACCTTCATCACATAATTGACTTATGGATATTAGGTTATGTTTGAGTCCTCGTACATCAGTTACTTTCTTGAAAGTCACTGATCCAATCTTTACTGTCCCATATCCTTCTAATTGACCACTGTTGGAATCTCCAAAAATCACCTTTGGTCCTAGCTTGGGCTTGTAATTGGATAGATTGCCCTTGCTGCCTGTCATGTGTTTGGAGCAACCACTGTCTAAGTACCAGGTCTGACTTACCCTTGGACAGCTCTTCACCTGTACCTGATCTGCCTCTGAGTCTGAGGCAGCTTCATCTTCAGATTCTTCTTCTGATCCAGAATTGCTCCTGGAGGAATCAATTGCCATTAGGCATACCTCCTTGGATCTTGCTTCTTCCTCTTCTTCACTTGAACTAGAGGAAGATGTTTCTTCTTCAGTGTCACTCCATGTCTCAGCAACAAATCCCTTGTCTTTCTTTTTATACTTGCTGGAAGAGGGTTTGCTGCTGTGTCTTCTCCTGGAATCCTTTTCTCTGCTCTTGTCCTTCTTCTGGTTTTCTGGATATTCTGAGATGTAATGTCCAGGCTTTCTGCAACCAAAACACACAACCTCCTTGGTTGGTGTCTTGTCATACTTGGGCTAATCATCCTATCTGGATAATTTCCTTCTGAAGTCCTTCCTTGCAATCTTGTAGAATTTCTTTACAAAGATGCCCATGAGTTCTTCATTTGAAGTTGATATCTCACTTTCTTCATATGCTTTTAAGGCTATACTGTGATCCTTCCTCACTAGAGTTGTAGCCTTCTGTTCTGTTGCTTCTCTTGATTTGACCAGCTGCTCATAGGATTTTAATTTGCCTAGTAGAGATTCACTTGATATCTCATTTAGGCTTCTGGCTTCCTTGATTGACCAGATTCTGGAGTCCCAAGAGCTAGGGAAGCACATCAATATCTTGTCATTCACCTCTATCAAGGTGATGTCTTTATCCAAGGTCTTGAGCTCATTGATGATTGAACTCAACCTTTTGTACATCTCAGCCACTGATTCTGACTCATCCTTTTTGAAGTTCTCATACAGGGAGATGAGATTGGATCTCCTATCTTTTCTCTCATCTGCTGAGCCAGATACCATTTGGTTGAGGGAATCCCAAATGGCTTTGGCTGAGGTGCACTCAGCCACCTTTTGAAATATGTCATCTGACATTGTCTGAGCCAAGATATTCATGGCTTTAGCATCTGCCATTTTGGCTTTCTTGTAAGCTTCATTGTTCTCTGGAGGAGGTACTGCAGTCATATTTGTTGAGGTACTTGTAGCTGCAGGTGCTGGTGATGACTACTTTTAGTCATCATTTTTGGGGGTAGTTTAGTATGCAAAATGCCTAAGTTTATTTATATTTTATGCTTGTTATATTTTTATTTCATGTCTTAATGTCTTTTTTGTAATATATTATTTCCTAGTTTAATTATGTGTTTTATGCTTTTTTTATGTTTAATTTTATGTTCTATGTCTAGTTGTGTTTTGTTATGAAATATAACTATTATTATATTATTATGGTTAGTTTTTTATTATGTTATAAAAATATATGTTATGTTATGTTATAAAATATATCTAACATTTTATTTATTTGTTTTGTTTTATTTGTAGGTTCAAGGCCTTTGTTGCGGTCCAAGTGCAGCCCACCATGCAAGACAACCCGAGCCTGTACAACCCCGTATTCGCCCCGGTATAGTTTTAAGCTTTTGGGAGATTTTGCACTCTCGGTGACCAATTTTGGCTCTAGCTCGGAAACATACTAGTAGGGGGAGGAAAAATCTACCTCCACCCAGTGGCCCTCTTTTGAGGGGCGGGTGCGGCAAGTTGGCTAACATCAGCCCCCGTCCCGATAGGTGCCTGGCGGCCTGGTGGGGCGAGACCGGCCGGGGGCCGGGGTCTCGCCCCTGCTCCTTCTACCCTGGCGGCCTGGTGGGGCGAGACCGGCCGGGGGCCGGGGTCTCGCCCCTGCTCCTTCTAGCCTGCCGGCCTGGTGGGGCGAGACCGACCGGGGCCGGGGTCTCGCCCCTGCTCCTTCTAGCCTGGCGGCCTGGTGGGGCGAGACCGGCCGGGGGCCGGGGTCTCGCCCCTGCTCCTTCTAGCCTGGCGGCCTGGTGGGGCGAGACCGGCCGGGGGCCGGGGTCTCGCCCCTGCTCCTTCTAGCCTGGCGGCCTGGTGGGGCGAGACCGGCCGGGGGCCGGGGTCTCGCCCCTGCTCCTTCTAGCCTGGCGGCCTGGTGGGGCGAGACCGGCCGGGGGCCGGGGTCTCGCCCCTGCTCCTTCTAGCCTGGCGGCCTGGTGGGGCGAGACCGGCCGGGGGCCGGGGTCTCGCCCCTGCTCCTTCTAGCCTGGCGGCCTGGTGGGGCGAGACCGGCCGGGGGCCGGGGTCTCGCCCCTGCTCCTTCTAGCCTGGCGGCCTGGTGGGGCGAGACCGGCCGGGGGCCGGGGTCTCGCCCCTGCTCCTTCTAGCCTGGCGGCCTGGTGGGGCGAGACCGGCCGGGGGCCGGGGTCTCGCCCCTGCTCCTTCTAGCCTGGCGGCCTGGTGGGGCGAGACCGGCCGGGGGCCGGGGTCTCGCCCCTGCTCCTTCTAGCCTGGTGGCCTGGTGGGGCGAGACCGGCCGGGGGCCGGGGTCTCGCCCCTGCTCCTTCTAGCCTGGCGGCCTGGTGGGGCGAGACCGGCCTGGGGCCGGGGTCTCGCCCCTGCTCCTTCTAGCCTGGCGGCCTGGTGGGGCGAGACCGGCCGGGGGCCGGGGTCTCGCCTCTGCTCCTTCTAGCCTGGCGGCCTGGTGGGGCGAGACCGGCCGGGGGCCGGGGTCTCGCCCCTGCTCCTTCTAGCCTGGCGGCCTGGTGGGGCGAGACCGGCCGGGGGCCGGGGTCTCGCCCCTGCCCCTTCAAGCTTGGCGGCCTGGCGGGGCGAGACCGGTCAGAGGCCGCGGTCTCGCCCTTGCCCCCCTGCAGTTTTACCTTCTTGCCCTCGGGGGAAATTCCCTCTTTACCCCCCGGCGTGGCTGTTTTCTATTGGCCCGAGGTTTTTTGGGTGTAAGGGTATTTCGGTCTTTTTACCCCCAGGACTTGGAAAAACTATAAATAGACACCCTTGGGTGCCTTGGAGAGGATCCTTTTCTTAGCTTCCTCCTCCCTTAGCTTCTTCTTGGTTGAGTAGAGAGAGCTCTCCAAGGCACCTAGCCTAGCCCTTTGGTGAGGGAGGGGAAGAGCTCAGGTAGCCTTCCGGGTGTGAGGTGGGACCTCCATGCTAGAGCCGAGGGTCTGTTCATAGTCTCCTAAGTCTCCAGTCCGTGACGTTCTCTCGAGTGTAGTAGGTGTGAGGTCACCCCTTTCCAGGGACCCCGAACTCCACAGAGGTCAATTTTGGCTTCAACACTTTGGTGCGGTGAGCGTGGAGAGTGACCAGCACAGAAGATCTCAGGGGAGTGTCATGACGGGAAGTCAGGGAGGTAGTGATGATCTCGGCGAGCTCCCTAGCTCAGGACCCTTTGTGGGGAGGCAAGAGTTCATGGCCTCCATCCAGGGTATCATGGAGATGCTGCAAAGCATTGCTTCTCAGGGTGGCAGCTCCACCCCGACCCCCCAGGAGCTAGCTCCCCCCCTCGACGAGTCGACTCCCAGGGGTCTAGGCGAGATGACCCCAGTGGGGGGAGAAGGAAGCGCACCAGGAAGAAGGCCCGGGAAGGAGAGGATGGGAGATGGGGTCGAGCGAGACCTCACTGGCCGGGAGTTGTTCTCTAGCCCGACGAGTGCCAACCTCTCAGGCGAGCAGGCTGCGCGAGTGGAGGTGGCGAGACCACCCCTTAGGGGGTCACCTTTTAGCGAGCTGATCATCTCAGCACCCGTTCCCGAGGGATTCAGAGAGCCAGACATGGCTTACTACACCGGGAAGGATGACCCCGTTCAGCACCTGCAGTGGTTCGAGGACGCCGTCTCCATCAGGCCGATGACGGATGCCTTCAAGTATCACCTCTTTGTGATCACGTTGAAGGAGAAGGCAAGGGACTGGTTCCATCAACTCCCTCCAAGGTCGATCTATGGGTTCGAGGACTTAAGCCGGAGCTTCCAGCTCCGCTTCTCCACCTCCAAGAAGCGGAAGAGGAGTCCTGAGTCCATCTTCCTGATAAGGCAAGGGGCCGAGGAGTCGCTGGCCCGTTACGTCGACAGGTTCCAAGAGGAGATCCTGGAGGTCCAGGAGATGCCAGGGTATGCTCTCCAGATGGCCTTCACCGTTGGGCTGAAGGAGGGCTTCTTCAAGATGAGCTTGACCCGGAAGGCCCCCCTTTCCTTCGAGGAGCTGATGGAAAGGGCGGCTGAGGAGATTGCCATGGAGGCAGCCAACCCTACATTTTTCAAGAAGTTGGCAAAGCTGACAGAGACGGAGGCAAAGGAGCAAGGTGGCTCGAGGCCTCAGGAGGGGAGAAGGAGAGAGGAGCGGAGAGCTCAGGAGGGTCCGGAACCAGGTTGGAGGCAGCAAGGAGGACCCGCCTAGGGCCCGGGAAGAGGTTACGCCCATGATGGGGGAAACTTCCATGGGGGCCAAGGAAGGTTCAACTTCCAGAGGCAAGCCCCTAGGCAGCTCCTCCCCCCACCACAGCAAGCGATGGAGATTGGTCGGAGGGAGAGGAGGAACCGCCAGGGAAGGAGAAGGGTCAGGATAGAGTTACCCTATTGTGATTTCCATCAGGTGGAGGGGCACACCACAGCTACCTGCCCCGAGTTCCTGGAAGTGAGGGGGGCGAGAGGTCCTGCCCAGCCGCAGCCACCGGTGCGGGTTGAAGAGGCTCTGCCCCAAGGAGGGGGTGATGATGTTTGTGAGGACCGGGTCGATGTCAGACCCCGAGGCGGTATAGCGGTGATCCATGGTGGAGTGGGGATTGAGGCCACTCGGAAGGCAAGCCTCCATGTCATGTACCGAAGGAGCGTCGCCTCAACCTCCCAGACCCCGCCCCAGGAGGAGAAGATCACCTTCTCGATGAAGGACCTACTGGATCATGAGGATCCGTTCTGTGATGCGCTGGTCATCCAGACGGCCATCGAGGGATACAGCGTCTCCCGAATCTTGGTTGACAACGGCAGCTCCGTCAACGTCGTTTTCAGGAAGGCGTTTGAGGAGATGAAGGTAGAGCCAAGGAGGGTGTTGGCCTCCGACGGACCCCTGTTCGGATTCTCAGGAGAAAGGAAGGAGGTCGAAGGTGGAGTAGGACTCCAAGTAAAATTGGGGGGAGTCTCAAGGAACTGCCGGTTCGTCATTGTGGACGCTCCAAGCAGCTATAACGCCATCTTCGGAAGGCCACTCATCAGCGCCTTCCGTTGCGTGCCATCTTCCTTCCACCAATGCATCAAGTTCAGCTCCGGAGGGATCCAGGTCAGAGTCAAGGGATACTCCAGGATGGCAAGACAGTGTTATGTCACGGCCGTCAACACCATCTCTTGGTTGGCCAAGGCAGAGGAGATGGAGAAGATCATGGAGAGCCTAAGCAGGATGGAAGTGTCCGGCGAGCAGGAAGCGGATGGCGACCACCAACCCCAGACCCCCTGAAGAAGCCTCGTCCCGGTAGAGTCCTGTATTTTTCTTATGTTGTATTGAGTCCAGCCCCCGACCAGCTGAGTCGGGGGGGGGGGGGGGTCATGTAACCCATCTTTTTCCCCATTTGAGGATGTAAGATTTGTTAAGGACTGATTGAGATGCTTAGTTCTTTTGCTCCGAGATGGTCCCGCTGCCCAGGCTCTCACTAGCTGGGCAGGGCCGGTGGTACCTCTCGTTGATGTCTAGTTGTCTCACCTCGAGATGGATTCCGCTGTCAGGCTCTCACCTAGCTGGCAGGGCAGGTTGATCTCTCGGAGGGTGGGAAGGTCTCACCTCGGGATGGATTCCGCTGCCAGGCTCTCACCTAGCTGGCAGGGCAGGTTGATCTCTCGGAGGGTGGGAAGGTCTCACCTCGAGATGGATTCCGCTGCCAGGCTCTCACCTACCTGGCAGGGCAGGTTGATCTCTCGGAGGGTGGGTAGGTCTCACCTCGGGATAGATTCCGCTGCCAGGCTCTCACCTAGCTGGCAGGGCAGGTTGATCTCTCGGAGGGTGGGAAGGTCTCACCTCGGGATGGATTCCGCTGTCAGGCTCTCACCTAGCTGGCAGGGCAGGTTGATCTCTCGGAGGGTGGGAAGGTCTCACCTCGAGATGGATTCCGCTGCCAGGCTCTCACCTAGCTGGCAGGGCAGGTTGATCTCTCGGAGGGTGGGAAGGTCTCACCTCGGGATGGATTCCGCTGCCAGGCTCTCACCTAGCTGGCAGGGCAGGTTGATCTCTCGGAGGGTGGGAAGGTCTCACCTCGAGATGGATTCCGCTGCCAGGCTCTCACCTAGCTGGCAGGGCAGGTTGATCTCTCGGAGGGTGGGTAGGTCTCACCTCGGGATAGATTCTGCTGCCAGGCTCTCGCCTTGCTGGCAGGGCAGGTTGATCTCTCGGAGGGTGGGTAGGTCTCACCTCAGGATAGATTCCGCTGCCAGGCTCTCACCTAGCTGGCAGGGCAGGTTGATCTCTCGGAGGGTGGGAAGGTCTCACCTCGGGATAGATTCCGCTGTCAGGCTCTCACCTAGCTGGCAGGGCAGGTTGATCTCTCGGAGGGTGGGAAGGTCTCACCTCGGGATGGATTCCGCTGCCAGGCTCTCACCTAGCTGGCAGGGCAGGTTGATCTCTCGGAGGGTGGGAAGGTCTCACCTCGAGATGGATTCCGCTGCCAGGCTCTCACCTAGCTGGCAGGGCAGGTTGATCTCTCGGAGGGTGGGTAGGTCTCACCTCGGGATAGATTCCGCTGCCAGGCTCTCGCCTTGCTGGCAGGGCAAGTTGATCTCTCGGAGGGTGGGTAGGTCTCACCTCGGGATAGATTCCGCTGCCAGGCTCTCACCTAGCTGGCAGGGCAGGTTGATCTCTCGGAGGGTGGGTAGGTCTCACCCCGAGATGGATTCCGCTATCAGGCTCTCACCTAGCTGGCAGGGCAGGTTGATCTCTCGTGGAAGCCAAGTCCTTTGCTCCGAGATGGATTCCGCTGTCAGGCTCTCACCTAGTTGGCAGGGCTGGTTGATCTCTTGTGGAAACCAAGTTTGTTACCCAGAGAAGCTCTCGCCACCTAGGCTCCCATAGCTGGCGTGGCAGGTTGACTCCCTGGAGAGGCGTGCAAGGAAATTGCACTCGGCGAATACGTTGGTTGGACATTTCTTTCCGAGTTTGTGCCAACCTCGAAAAGAGCGGGGATTGTGTACAACCCCGTATTCGCCCCGGTATAGTTTTAAGCTTTTGGGAGATTTTGCACTCTCGGTGACCAATTTTGGCTCTAGCTCGAAAACATACTAGTAGGGGGAGGAAAAATCTACCTCCACCCAGTGGCCCTCTTTTGAGGGGCGGGTGCGGCAAGTTGGCTAACACCAGCCCCCGTCCCGATAGGTGCCTGGCGGCCTGGTGGGGCGAGACCGGCCGGGGGCCGGGGTCTCGCCCCTGCTCCTTCTACCCTGGCGGCCTGGTGGGGCGAGACCGGCCGGGGGCCGGGGTCTCGCCCCTGCTCCTTCTAGCCTGGCGGCCTGGTGGGGCGAGACCGACCGGGGGCCGGGGTCTCGCCCCTGCTCCTTCTAGCCTGGCGGCCTGGTGGGGCGAGACCGGCCGGGGGCCGGGGTCTCGCCCCTGCTCCTTCTAGCCTGGAGGCCTGGTGGGGCGAGACCGGCCGGGGGCCGGGGTCTCGCCCCTGCTCCTTCTAGCCTGGCGGCCTGGTGGGGCGAGACCGGCCGGGGGCCGGGGTCTCGCCCCTGCTCCTTCTAGCCTGGCGGCCTGGTGGGGCGAGACCGGCCGGGGGCCGGGGTCTCGCCCCTGCTCCTTCTAGCCTGGCGGCCTGGTGGGCCGAGACTGGCCGGGGGCCGGGGTCTCGCCCCTGCTCCTTCTAGCCTGGCGGCCTGGTGGGGCGAGACCGGCCGGGGGCCGGGGTCTCGCCCCTGCTCCTTCTAGCCTGGCGGCCTGGTGGGGCGAGACCGGCCGGGAGCCGGGGTCTCGCCCCTGCTCCTTCTAGCCTGGTGGCCTGGTGGGGCGAGACCGGCCGGGGGCCGGGGTCTCGCCCCTGCTCCTTCTAGCCTGGCGGCCTGGTGGGGCGAGACCGGCCGGGGGCCGGGGTCTCGCCCCTGCTCCTTCTAGCCTGGCGGCCTGGTGGGGCGAGATCGGCCGGGTGTGAGGGAGGGGAAGAGCTCAGGTAGCCTTCCGGGTGTGAGGTGGGACCTCCATGCTAGAGCCGAGGGTCTGTTCATAGTCTCCTAAGTCTCCAGTCCGTGACGTTCTCTCGAGTGTAGTAGGTGTGAGGTCACCCCTTTCCAGGGACCCCGAACTCCACAGAGGTCAATTTTGGCTTCAACAGAGCCCTTCCATTTGGTGCTACCCGAGCCTATGATGCAGCCCACAAATAATATTTCAGCCCACATAATGAAGCCCAACATGCATGGACGGCTCCTTCTCTCCCCATTCATGCATGTAGCCTCTCCCCTCTCTCCCCCCTTTATTATTTTCTCTTCTCTTTATTCCTCATGGATCTCCCCACTCACTCCTTCTCTCTTATTTATTTCTCATTCACCCCTCTTTCCCTTTCTCTCATTCTCATTTAAATCCATCCATCCCCCCTCTTTTATTTATTTTGTTCGTTTTATTTTCCTAAATGAAAATGCATGCATGTAGCCTCTTCCCTCTCTCCCCCATTAATGACATTCATGCACCTCCTCATACATGCATGGCCGGCCACATCCTTCTCCCATTTCATTTCCACCACTTTCTAGAATCTTCCTCCTCTCCTATAAAAGGAACCAATGTCTCATGCTTTGAGGAGGAGGATTTTAGAGAGCAAGTGAGATAGCTAGTTCATGAGAGTTTTTTCCTTGTTATAATTTTTATTGTAATTTCTTTTTTGTAGTAGAATAACATTGTCCTATTTTAATTTTTGTGTATTTCCTTTTCTTAAGCAATGCAAATGACTTCTCTTTCTTCTATTTTATTTTCTTCCTCTATTATGCTTAGCTAATTATATTTTGCGCCCGATCGCGATGAGCTTTGCGATAAAATAACGCATCTTTAATTTTATGTTTGCATTTGTATTTTTCCTATTTTGATCCTTCTTTGATTTTTATCGTGTCGACTCCGTATTCCGGTATACGGTAGTAGACAATTGATCTCATTTCATAGATGTCGAGAGACTCATTGATTTGAAAGATCACTCAAAGAAGAAAGGAGTTGAATGCAACGCTAGAGATAGGATGACGTAAATCCTCCGGATTGGAGTCAAATCCAATAGTGCGGGTCACTTCGGTAATGCGACTTTAGGCCATTTTGACTTGTAAAGAGATTTTGGTCAAAACGCCTATAAGTTAGGGGATTTAATGCTCTAGCGAGATTACTTCCTAATATCGGATCCGTCACGGTCTTAATAGTATTGCAAATGCTAAACTAATTTATTTTGTTATTTTATTTCAAAGTGAATCGTCGATCGAGCACTCTTTCGCAATATTTTTATTTCTCTTTTAATTAAGCTTAGTTCATTTTAATTTTCATACCCATCAATCGTTCGGTAGGATAATAGAATCGTTGTGAGTAATAGTACTTGCCTGCCCCGAGTTTTTATACGACATTGATATATTTTTATCACTATACTATAAAACGATAGGTACACTTGCCTATTCGGATTGTAGTTCGTGAGACGATTTTTAGTCCATCAAGTTTTTGGCGCCGTTGCCGGGGACTATTTTGGCAATATTACGAAAGCATCGAGTTTATTACTTCTACTAAAATTTTTTAAAAAAACAAACGGTTTTTTTTATGGAATCATCTTCTTTTGGCGCTTTTTGTAATTTTTGCGGGTCGCCCAACCACTTTTATTCTGAATGTCTTTCGGGAACCCCTCCCTCTTTTGATTTCAATTTTTCTGGAGCAGGTCAAAGTGGCCAATTTGACTCTTACTCCAATTTTTATCCTACTTGGGAGATGGGGAACCCGTCTTATTTTTCTTATGATTTTGCCCAGCAAAGCGCCGTGCCTCTAAATTTTACTTCAATCGATAATGCGTATTTTGAATTGCAAACTTCTCTTGATAATATTAATTCGCATTTGAAGACCATTCTCGATTATTTTTCTCATGAGGCCGCTTCATTTTCTTCGTCTTCTTCTCCGTCTCCTCCAATTTCATCGTGTAATGAGTCACCGGATATCCCGGCTTGTCTTTTTCCTCTCGAGGGGGATAATTATTCGGATATTCCGGATTGTTTCCTTCCTCCTTTGGATGACGCCCGTATGGATACTCCGGCATGCTTCTTACCTTTTGAGGATGTCAAGACGTTTCATCATTCTCTTTCTTTTTCTGAAGACGTGTGTGATTCCTTTTCGCTTCAAACTTTAACTGTTCTAACTTTTTCTAGTTTTAGCGAGTCTTTTTCTTCTTCTTCTTTTATTTTATATAATTCTTCTTTAGTCCTCTCTACCCCTTCTTCTCCCGAAATTTCACAAGTCTCTCCTTCTCCTTGTGAAATTTCCGTTGATAAAATTTCTTTTTCTACTTCTTTTATTCCTCTTTCTATTTCTTCTACTTTTTCTTATTCTTCTTTTGACGACCCCTTCTTTCCCATTTTTCATACGGTGGAGTTCTTCTACAACTCTGTCCGTTCATTTTCGGGCGTCATTCCATTGAAGATTCCACCCCATGTCGGTGCGATTCTTCAATCTTTCTCTTTTTTGATGTACTCTCCTAAGCGCATACTTAGGGAGTTACCTCTTCACTTTAGTTTTTATTTTCCATTTAGCTAAGCAATAACGTCGAGCTCAAACGACGTTAAACAAAGAGCGCTCTTGGGAGGCACCCCTTGCTTATCACTTTTTTTATTCCTTTTTTTGTTTGCTTATTGTGTTTTGCAGGAATAAGACCTTCGGCGGTTCGTTTGGCTCCATTATTTTTTTTCTCTTCCTTAGGCCTGAGCCGGTGTCCAGCTTAAGCATGGGGGAACGAAATCAGCATTCGGCCTTACGAATCAGGGGAAGTCATTTTCTTTTTAAGTCTTTACTTTATTGCCCCCCTCCCTCTTCTTCTTCCTTTTTTTTGTTTTTTATTGAGGACAATGCAAAATCCAAGCATGGGGGAGGGCTTCGCTCTTTTTCCTTTTCTTTTCTTTTTAATTTCTTCTTTTTTAAAAAAAAATATATCTTTTCTTTTTATGTTTTTCAAAAAAAAAAGTTTGTTTTTAAGTAATTTAGCTTTATCAAAAATAAAAAAAAAAACTAGAAAAAAAAACCCACAAAAATCAAAAATCAAAATCCAAAAAATATAATAAACCTCTCCCTTAGTCTTTTTGTTGTTTTCAGAAATTTTGTTTGAGTTTGTTTATAAGCATTTTTACTATTTTTGATTTGCTAATCTTTTGTTTCATCATGTTTAGTTAAATCTAATATTTAGTGATTTCGTTTTGAGAATTATCTTATGGTTTTAATTTTCTTAGAGTAATTTATTTAGCATTTTTTTCTCTTTTATTTTAAATAGTTTCAATTTTGTAGTAATTTTGCTTAACAATTTTGGATTCCAATTATTATTACCTCATGCTTTTAGATTCTTAGGAAATCTCAATCTACTAGTAGTTGCTCTCTAGTATTTTTGTTTATTTTCTAAAATTTTGTTTAACTCCTTCCTTTTTATTTTTATTGTTAGATCATATGTCATGGAAATAAGGAGATGTTAGTTCCTTATTCTCTAGTAAACATATGCAACCCAGATGAAGAGAGGAATTAAAAGTTCATATATGTCGTGGGAAGTGATAGGATGTTAGTCTATCATTTTCTGGTATTACATATATATTTAAAAGTTCATATATGTCGTGGGAAGTGATAGGATGTTAGTCTATCATTTTCTGGTATTACATATATATTTAAAAAAAAATTTGGTGGGGTGTGAAAAAAAATAATGATGATCACCTCCAATCAAAGACCTCTTCATGTTGATTTTCCTCCCCAAACCCCTTAGCCAATATTATTGTCTTAGATTTTAAATTAAAATATTGGGAGAGCATAAGTAGTAGGTTGCATTCTTCTTTAAGTTTCTTTTAAGTTATGGTTTTTATAATTTTAATCAAACCTTGTTTGCAATTTACTCAATTTTGAGTGCTAGTTAATTTATTAGAGAATTTTTGGCTAAATATTTTTCTCTTTTCACTTTAATTCCATAATTTAGGACTTAATTCGTAAATCCCTAAATTTTATTTTTGACTTGACTTTGGTGTAAATAAATTTTTAGTTTAATTGAAAACTTTATAAATGTCTTATAAATATTTCTCATACTTTTGCTCTGGAATAGCAAAAGCCCAAGCATGGGGGTATTTGATGACTACTTTTAGTCATCATTTTTGGGGGTAGTTTAGTATGCAAAATGCCTAAGTTTATTTATATTTTATGCTTGTTATGTTTTTATTTCATGTCTTAATGTCTTTTTTTGTAATATATTATTTCCTAGTTTAATTATGTGTTTTATGCTTTTTTTATGTTTAATTTTATGTTCTATGTCTAGTTGTGTTTTGTTATGAAATATAACTATTATTATATTATTATGGTTAGTTTTTTATTATGTTATAAAATATATGTTATGTTATAAAATATATCTAACATTTTGTTTATTTGTTTTGTTTTATTTGTAGGTTCAAGGCCTTTGTTGCGGTCCAAGTGCAGCCCACCATGCAAGATAACCCGAGCCCTTCCATTTGGTGCTACCCGAGCCTATGATGCAGCCCACAAATAATATTTCAGCCCACAAATAATATTTCAGCCCACATAATGAAGCCCAACATGCATGGACGGCTCCTTCTCTGCCCATTCATGCATGTAGCCTCTCCCCTCTCTCCCCCCTTTATTATTTTCTCTTCTCTTTATTCCTCATGCATCTCCCCACTCACTCCTTCTCTCTTATTTATTTCTCATTCACCCCTCTTTCCCTTTCTCTCATTCTCATTTAAATCCATCCATCCCCCCTCTTTTATTTATTTTGTTCTTTTTATTTTCCTAAATGAAAATGCATGCATGTAGCCTCTTCCCTCTCTCCCCCATTAATGACATTCATGCACCTCCTCATACATGCATGGCCGGCCACATCCTTCTCCCATTTCATTTCCACCACTTTCTAGAATCTTCCTCCTCTCCTATAAAAGGAACCAATGTCTCATGCTTTGAGGAGGAGGATTTTAGAGAGCAAGTGAGATAGCTAGTTCATGAGAGTTTTTTCCTTGTTATAATTTTTATTGTAATTTCCTTTTTGTAGTAGAATAGCATTGTCCTATTTTAATTTTTGTGTATTTCCTTTTCTTAAGCAATGCAAATGACTTCTCTTTCTTCTATTTTGTTTTCTTCCTCTATTATGCTTAGCTAATTATATTTTGCGCCCGATCGCGATGAGCTTTGCGATAAAATAACACATCTTTAATTTTATGTTTGCATTTGTATTTTTCCTATTTTGATCCTTCTTTGATTTTTATCGTGTCGACTCCGTATTCCGGTATACGGTAGTAGACAATTGATCTCATTTCATAGAAGTCGAGAGACTCATTGATTTAAAAGATCACTCAAAGAAGGAAGGAGTTGAATGCAACGCTAGAGATAGGATGACGTAAATCCTCCGGATTGGAGTCAAATCCAATAGTGCGGGTCACTTCGGTAATGCGACTTTAGGCCATTTTGACTTGTAAAGAGATTTTGGTCAAAACGTCTATAAGTTAGGGGATTTAATGCTCTAGAGAGATTACTTCCTAATTTCGGATCCGTCACGGTCTTAATAGTATTGCAAATGCTAAACTAATTTATTTCGTTATTTTATTTCAAAGTGAATCGTCGATCGAGCACTCTTTCGCAATATTTTTATTTCTCTTTTAATTAAGCTTAGTTCATTTTAATTTTCATACCCATCAATCGTTCGGTAGGATAATAGAATCGTTGTGAGTAATAGTACTTGCCTTCCCCGAGTTTTTATACGACCTTGATATATTTTTATCACTATACTATAAAACGATAGGTACACTTGCCTATTCGGATTGTAGTTCGTGAGACGATTTTTAGTCCATCAAGTTTTTGGCGCCGTTGCCGGGGACTATTTTGGCAATATTACGAAAGCATCGAGTTTATTACTTCTACTAAAAGTTTTTAAAAAAACAAACGGTTTTTTTTATGGAATCATCTTCTTTTGGCGCTTTTTGTAATTTTTGCGGGTCGCCCAACCACTTTTATTCTGAATGTCTTTCGGGAACCCCTCCCTCTTTTGATTTCAATTTTTCTGGAGCAGGTCAAAGTGGCCAATTTGACTCTTACTCCAATTTTTATCCTACTTGGGAGATGGGGAACCCGTCTTATTTTTCTTATGATTTTGCCCCGCAAAGCACCGTGCCTCTAAATTTTACTTCAATCGATAATGCGTATTTTGAATTGCAAACTTCTCTTGATAATATTAATTCGAATTTGAAGACCATTCTCGATTATTTTTCTCATGAGGCCGCTTCATTTTCTTCGTCTTCTTCTCTGTATCCTCCAATTTCATCGTGTAATGAGTCACCGGATATCACAGCTTGTCTTTTTCCTCTCGAGGGGGATAATTATTCGGATATTCCGGATTGTTTCCTTCCTCCTTTGGATGACGCCCGTATGGATACTCCGGCATGCTTCTTACCTTTTGAGGATGTCAAGACGTTTCATCATTCTCTTTCTTTTTCTGAAGACGTGTGTGATTCCTTTTCGCTTCAAACTTTAACTGTTCCAACTTTTTCTAGTTTTAGCGAGTCTTTTTCTTCTTCTTCTTTTATTTTATATAATTCTTCTTTAGTCCTCTCTACCCCTTCTTCTCCCGAAATTTCACAAGTCTCTCCTTCTCCTTGTGAAATTTCCGTTGATAAAATTTCTTTTTCTACTTCTTTTATTCCTCTTTCTATTTTTTCTACTTTTTCTTATTCTTCTTTTGACGACCCCTTCTTTCCCATTTTTCATACGGTGGAGTTCTTCTACAACTCTGTCCGTTCATTTTCGGGCGTCATTCCATTGAAGATTCCACCCCATGTTGGTGCGATTCTTCAATCTTTCTCTTTTTTGATGTACTCTCCTAAGCGCATACTTAGGGAGTTACCTCTTCACTTTAGTTTTTATTTTCCATTTAGCTAAGCAATAACGTCGAGCTCAGACGACGTTAAACAAAGAGCGCTCTTGGGAGGCACCCCTTGCTTATCACTTTTTTTATTCCTTTTTTTGTTTGCTTATTGTGTTTTGCAGGAATAAGACCTTCGGCGGTTCGTTTGGCTCCATTATTTTTTTATCTTCCTTAGGCCTGAGCCGGTGTCCAGCTTAAGCATGGGGGAACGAAATCAGCATTCGGCCTTACGAATCAGGGGAAGTCGTTTTCTTTTTAAGTCTTTACTTTATTGCCCCCCCTCCCTCTTCTTCTTCCTTTTTTTGTTTTTCATTGAGGACAATGCAAAATCCAAGCATGGGGGAGGGCTTCGCTCTTTTTCCTTTTCTTTTCTTTTTAATTTCTCCTTTTTTTTTAAAAAAATATATCTTTTCTTTTTATGTTTTTCAAAAAAAAAAAGTTTGTTTTTAAGTAATTTAGCTTTATCAAAAATAAAAAAAAAACTAGAAAAAAAAACCCACAAAAATCAAAAATCAAAATCCAAAAAATATAATAAACCTCTCCCTTAGTCTTTTTGTTGTTTTCAGAAATTTTGTTTGAGTTTGTTTATAAGCATTTTTACTATTTTTGATTTGCTAATCTTTTGTTTCATCATGTTTAGTTAAATCTAATATTTAGTGATTTCGTTTTGAGAATTATCTTATGGTTTTAATTTTCTTAGAGTAATTTATTTAGCATTTTTTTCTCTTTTATTTTAAATAATTTCAATTTTGTAGTAAATTTGCTTAATAATTTTGGATTCCAATTATTATTACCTCATGCTTTTAGATTCTTAGGAAATCTCAATCTACTAGTAGTTGCTCTCTAGTATTTTTGTTTATTTTCTAAAATTTTGTTTAACTCCTTCCTTTTTCTTTTTATTGTTAGATCATATGTCATGGAAATAAGGAGATGTTAGTTCCTTATTCTCTAGCAAACATATGCAACCCAGATGAAGAGAGGAATTAAAAGTTCATATATGTCGTGGGAAGTGATAGGATGTTAGTCTATCATTTTCTGGTATTACATATATATTTAAAAGTTCATATATGTCGTGTGAAGTGATAGGATGTTAGTCTATCATTTTCTGGTATTACATATATATTTTAAAAAAAAATTTGGTGGGGTGTGAAAAAAAATAATGATGATCACCTCCAATCAAAGACCTCTTCATGTTGATTTTCCTCCCCAAACCCCTTAGCCAATATTATTGTCTTAGATTTTAAATTAAAATATTGGGAGAGCATAAGTAGTAGGTTGCATTCTTCTTTAAGTTTCTTTTAAGTTATGGTTTTTATAATTTTAATCAAACCTTGTTTGCAATTTACTCAATTTTGAGTGCTAGTTAATTTATTAGAGAATTTTTGGCTAAATATTTTTCTCTTTTCACTTTAATTCCATAATTTAGGACTTAATTCGTAAATCCCTAAATTTTATTTTTGACTTGACTTTGGTGTAAATAAATTTTTAGTTTAATTGAAAACTTTATAAATGTCTTATAAATATTTCTCATACTTTTGCTCTGGAATAGCAAAAGCCCAAGCATGGGGGTATTTGATGACTACTTTTAGTCATCATTTTTGGGGGTAGTTTAGTATGCAAAATGCCTAAGTTTATTTATATTTTATGCTTGTTATGTTTTTATTTCATGTCTTAATGTCTTTTTTTGTAATATATTATTTCCTAGTTTAATTATGTGTTTTATGCTTTTTTTATGTCTAATTTTATGTTCTATGTCTAGTTGTGTTTTGTTATGAAATATAACTATTATTATATTATTATGGTTAGTTTTTTTATTATGTTATAAAATATATGTTATGTTATAAAATATATCTAACATTTTGTTTATTTGTTTTGTTTTATTTGTAGGTTCAAGGCCTTTGTTGCGGTCCAAGTGCAGCCCACCATGCAAGACAACCCGAGCCCTTCTATTTGGTGCTACCCGAGCCTATGATGCAGCCCACAAATAATATTTCAGCCCACAAATAATATTTCAGCCCACATAATGAAGCCCAACATGCATGGATGGCTCCTTCTCTGCCCATTCATGCATGTAGCCTCTCCCCTCTCTCCCCCCTTTATTATTTTCTCTTCTCTTTATTCCTCATGCATCTCCCCACTCACTCCTTCTCTCTTATTTATTTCTCATTCACCCCTCTTTCCCTTTCTCTCATTCTCATTTAAATCCATCCATCCCCCCTCTTTTATTTATTTTGTTCTTTTTATTTTCCTAAATGAAAATGCATGCATGTAGCCTCTTCCCTCTCTCCCCCATTAATGACATTCATGCACCTCCTCATACATGCATGGCCGGCCACATCCTTCTCCCATTTCATTTCCACCACTTTCTAGAATCTTCCTCCTCTCCTATAAAAGGAACCAATGTCTCATGCTTTGAGGAGGAGGATTTTAGAGAGCAAGTGAGATAGCTAGTTCATGAGAGTTTTTTTCCTTGTTATAATTTTTATTGTAATTTCCTTTTTGTAGTAGAATAGCATTGTCCTATTTTAATTTTTGTGTATTTCCTTTTCTTAAGCAATGCAAATGACTTCTCTTTCTTCTATTTTGTTTTCTTCCTCTATTATGCTTAGCTAATTATATTTTGCGCCCGATCGCGATGAGCTTTGCGATAAAATAACGCATCTTTAATTTTATGTTTGCATTTGTATTTTTCCTATTTTGATCCTTCTTTGATTTTTATCGTGTCGACTCCGTATTCCGGTATACGGTAGTAGACAATTGATCTCATTTCATAGAAGTCGAGAGACTCATTGATTTGAAAGATCACTCAAAGAAGGAAGGAGTTGAATGCAACCCTAGAGATAGGATGACGTAAATCCTCCGGATTGGAGTCAAATCCAATAGTGCGGGTCACTTCGGTAATGCGACTTTAGGCCATTTTGACTTGTAAAGAGATTTTGGTCAAAACGTCTATAAGTTAGGGGATTAAATGCTCTAGCGAGATTACTTCCTAATATCGGATCCGTCACGGTCTTAATAGTATTGCAAATGCTAAACTAATTTATTTCGTTATTTTATTTCAAAGTGAATCGTCGATCGAGCACTCTTTCGCAATATTTTTATTTCTCTTTTAATTAAGCTTAGTTCATTTTAATTTTCATACCCATCAATCGTTCGGTAGGATAATAGAATCGTTGTGAGTAATAGTACTTGCCTGCCTCGAGTTTTTATACGACCTTGATATATTTTTATCACTATACTATAAAACGATAGGTACACTTGCCTATTCGGATTGTAGTTCGTGAGACGATTTTTAGTCCATCAGCTGGAGGTACACCTGTATGATCACAGAAAAAATGTCCTCATCAATAGAATTCATGTATAACCTGATTCTTGCCTTCCAGATGGCAAACTTGTTAAGATTGCACACTGGAGGTCTGATGTTTGCATAATCTTTGTTTTGGGCCATGTCTTGTGAAGAAATAAAATTTAACAGCAAACACAAAACAATCAGATCTCACCAGAGGGATTTTTGTGGTTCAGGTGTTAGCCTGTACAACCAATAAGGTGTGGTATTTTAACCAACCTGGCTTTGATACCAATTGAAAGTGCAAGGTGGATCTGATATACTCTAGAGGGGGGGGGGGTGAATAGAGCATTGTGCTCTCTTAAAAAATCTTTACAGCTATTGTTGTATTCCTAAGTGAACAAGTCAGCAAATAAAATAAATAAGCACAGCAAACTAAGCAATCACAGAGCACAGCCAAAACAAAAAAAAGGGCAACCAGGCGACACAAGAAATTTTATAGTGGTTCCCCAACCTGGGTACATCCACTCTTCTACCAACCTGGTAGGAATCCACTCAGGTTTTTGATCAGGTGCCTGACACCAATGAGCTTTTGTTCAGGTGCTCAAAAACCAAAACCTCAAGTCTTTTGGAATGAGACTTGCAACCAGAATAATGTTGAAGGGAATTAAAACCCTGTACAGGAATTGGAAATAAGGTGATGGTGTCTTCTCTTTCTCAAGGCAACTGAGAAGACTGTGGATTGATGTTAGCAGGTGTTGCTCCCCCTGAGATCTTGAATGTATCAGGAATGCTGGAGCACTGCTTCAGGGTGATAGGTCTTCGAAGACCTAGAGTGCCTGGACCAGAGATGCTTCAGGAACTTCTTTGACAGATTGAAATTTGTTGTCCTTTGAAGTTGTCCTGAGAATTGACAGAAGAAGACTCTTGATAGTGATTGGTTGTTCTTCTTCTTCTTCTTGAAGATGTTCTCTGGTTGAGGATGATTGCAGTAGAACTTTTTATTTCTGTATGGTTGTTCTTCTGTGCAATCTAAGTGTCTGTCTGATTGTCTGTATTTCTTGCTGTTTTTTGTGTGACTGTATGACTGACTGTGTTGATACTTTCTTTTCTTGTCTATCTCTTTTTGACAGACTGAGAACAATCAAAATTCGAATGTTGAGCAGTAATTGCAGTCGGTATTAGAAGGAAGCGACAATCAATGATTTCCCCAACTGTCCCATGGAAAATGGCATGTAATCGTCCATAGTCAATGCGTATTCTAACGCTAACATTCCGAGGAGATCTGACATTAATAACTCCGGAATCATCGCCAAGAAACGGGACGGGAAACCTGAAGAAGACCTAGTCTGGAATCGTTGAACGAAGATCACAATTCATCGAGCTGAGTTTGAGTTCGTCGAGCTGAGCTTGAGTTCGTCGAGCTGAGCTTGAGAGAGTTCGTCGACCAAACAATCTTCATTCATCGAGGTGAGATAGATTGTGGACTTAGCGAAATATTCTGCATCTGCTGATATTCAGTGTCGGCATAAGCTGGTGTCGAATGATTGATCTTGGTATCGACTCAAATCTTCTGGTGTCGACATCAATTGGTGTTAACTGAAATCCTGGTGTCGACACAAATCTTCTGGTGTCGACATAAACTGTCTGGTGTCGACACATGCCCTAAGTGTCGACACAAATCCTCTGAATTTAGAATTCGTCGAGTAGAGTCCTTGATTCGTCGACCTGAGAAGCTGACTTCGTCGACCTGAGAAGTTGAGAGCTTGAGGTCCAAGTTCGTCGAGCTCAGAAACTGATTCGTCGACCGAAGCTTGAAGCTGGACTTAGAAATATTCTAAAGTTGTCCTGATTTTAGCTTGATGTAGAAAATCTGTCTTCGTCAAACATAGAACTATGATCGTCGAGCTCAGAACTAAGAAATGTCTCACGATCGTCGAGCGCAGAACACCTTTCGTCCAGCTGAGTTCGACGAACGTCGAACTCACTTTACTTAGTCTAGAAAACCTCTAAATCTGGAGTCTCTGATGGTCTTGTTGATAGCTGGTCCATCTGAAAGTGACTCTAAGGACTTGGCCTAAACTCTAGGACACAAACTTGACCCTGACTATATAGGTTGGGTCACATCCTAAGTCAGTGAACCTAGCCCAAATCAACTAGGGATCCAACAGATTTCATACTCGCTTGTTTGTTGACAATACTCTCTTGTCTGTTGATAATACTCGCTTGTCTGCTGATCTCTCTTGGCTCGTAGGCTCGGGGAGGGCGAGTGTTGATACTCGTACGATCGTAGTCGCTCTTCATAACTCGCACCCTGGTACTCTCCCATAGCTACTCGCCATATCATACTCGCATTTTTGTTATGTCATACTCGCATATCTGCCGATGCCTACATGCATGCTCACCCCAATGCTGCTCGCATCATCGCACTGGGAAGCTTGGTCTAACTCGAGGACTTGAGTATTGTTGGAGTCGACAGCTCACAGGAGCCCTACTCAACTAGAGTGGTGAAGGTCGACTCGGGGAGGCAGGTAGTCGGTCTGCAGGAGAGGAGCTCGTACAGAGATCTCGGACTACAACATCACTCCAGCGAGGATCTTGATCTCACTCGAGGAGGTCTGTGGCCGATATGCAGGAGAGGAGCTCGTGTAGGGATTTGGTCTTACGGGGACCTACCTCTCGAGGACTTGAACATTGTTCGAGTCGACAGCTCTCAGGAGCCCCGCTCAACTGGAGTGGTGTAGGTCGACTCGGGGAGGCAGGTAGTCGGTCTGCAGGAGAGGACCTCGTACGGAGATCTCGGACTACGACATCACTCCAGCGAGGATCTTGATCTCACTCAAGGAGGTCTGTGGCCGATATGCAGGAGAGGAGCTCGTGCAGGGATTTGGTCTTACGGGGACCTACCACTCGAGGACTTGAATGTTGTTTGAGTCGACAGCTCTCAGGAGCCCTGTTCAACTAGAGTGGTGTAGGTCGACTCGGCGAGGCGGGTAGTCGATCTGCAGGAGAGGAGCTCGTACAGAGATCTCGGACTACGACATCACTCCAGCGAGGATCTTGATCTCACTCGAGGAGGTCTGTGGCCAATATGCAGGAGAGGAGCTCGGGCAGGGATTTGGTCTTACGGGGACCTACCACTCGAGGACTTGAACATTGTTGGAGTCAACAGCTCTCAGGAGCCCTGCTCAACTGGAGTGGCGTAGGTCGACTCGGGGAGGCAGGTAGTCGGTCTGTAGGAGAGGATCTCGTACAGAGATCTCGGACTACGACATGACTCCAACAAGGATCTTGATCTCACTCGAGGAGGTCTATGGCCAATATGCAGGAGAGGAGCTCGTGCAGGGATTTGGTCTTACGGGGACCTACCACTCAAGGACTTGAATGTTGTTGGAGTCGACAGCTCTCAGGAGCCCTGCTCAACTGGAGTGGTGTAGGTCGACTCGGGGAGGCAGGTAGTCGGTCTGTAGGAGAGGAGCTCGTACAGAGATCTCGGACTACAACATCACTCCAGCGAGGATCTTGATCTCACTCGAGGAGGTCTGTGGCCAATATGCAGGAGAGGAGCTCGTGCAGGGATTTGGTCTTACGGGACCTACCACTCGAGGACTTGAACGTTGTTGGAGTAGACAGCTCTCAGGAGCCCTACTCAACTAGAGTGGCTTAGGTTGACTCGTGGAGGCAGGTAGTCGGTCTGCAGGAGAGGAGCTCGTACAGAGATCTCGGACTACGGCATCACTCCAGCGAGGATCTTGATCTCACTCGAGGATGTCTGTGGCCAATATGCAAGAGAGGAGCTCGTGCAGGGATTTGGTCTTACGGGGACCTACCACTCGAGGACTTGAACGTTGTTGGAGTCGACAGCTCTCAGGAGCCCTGCTCAACTAGAGTGGCGTAGGTCGACTTGGGGAGGAATGTACTCGGTCTGGAGGAGAGGAGCTCGTACAGAGATCTCGGACTACGACATCACTCCAGCGAGGATCTTGATCTCACTCGAGGAGGTATGTGGCCAATATGCAGGAGAGGAGCTCATGCAGGGATTTGGTCTTACGGGGACCTACCACTCGAGGACTTGAACGTTGTTGGAGTCGACAGCTCTCAGGAGCCCTGCTCAACTAGAGTGGTGTAGGTCAACTCGGGGAGGCAGGTAGTCGGTCTGCAGGAGAGGAGCTCGTACAGAGATCTCGCACTACGACATCACTCCGGCGAGGATCTTGATCTCACTCGAGGAGGTCTGTGGCCAATATACAGGAGAGGAGCTCGTGCAGGGATTTGGTCTTACGGGGACCTACCACTCGAGGACTTGAACGTTATTGGAGTCGACAACTCTCAGGAGCCCTGCTCAACTGGAGTGGCATAGGTCGACTCGGGGAGGCAGGTAGTCGGTCTGCAGGAGAGGAGCTCGTGCAGAGATCTCGTACTACGACATCACTCTAGCGAGGATCTTGATCTCACTCGAGGAGGTCTGTGGCCAATATGTAGGAGAGGAGCTCGTGCAGGGATTTGGTCTTACGGGGACCTACCACTCAAGGACTTGAACGTTGTTGGAGTCGACAGCTCTCAGGATCCCTGCTCTACTAGAGTGGTGTAGGTCGACTTGGGGAGGCAGGTAGTCGGTCTACAGGAGAGGAACTCGTACAGAGATCTCGGACTACGACATCACTCCAGCAAGGATCTTGATCTCAGTCGAGGAGGTCTGTGGCCAATATGCAGGAGAGGAGCTCGTGCAGGGATTTGGTCTTACGGGGACCTACCACCCGAGGACTTGAACATTATTTCCTGCTGCTTCAGGAGTTTGAAGATGGATTAAGCGCATCAATATCTTTGAGGAAGAAGAAAATAGGAATCGAAAGACGGTCTTGTCGACGTCGAGTTGGGAGGTTGGCGTCCAACCATATTCCTGATAGTTCCTCCAGTCGGAGGAGAGATGCAATCGAGGGTAGCTAGGCCGACATGCAAGGGGGGAGCTGATCTCGGCCGTCAATGCAGGGGTCCGGTCTTACAAGGACGCTTACATCCCGAGGCATCGTCCCATCATCCGAACTGGGCTATCCACGAGAAACAGGTTGAAGGCACGTTTCCCAATCCAACCGCTGCGATCGCTCTTAGCTCTAAAACTGGCTACGAGCGCAAATGCAAGAGCAGGGGGTTATGTCTTTCCGAGGGTCCTCCAGGACGCACTCACGACTAACATATTCCCTTGGGCCTATTATGGATCCCCTGCTACTGGAGGGAAAGCCTGGCCAGGTTGATCCTTCCTCAAATCCGAGTGGTTGGGGTCCAGACCTGTTCCCGCTAGTTCCTCTAGTCGGAGGAGAGATGCAGTCGGGGGTAGCTAGGCCGACGTGCAAGGGGGAGCTGATCTAGGCCGTCAATGCAGGGGTCCGGTCTTACAAGGACGCTTATATCCCGAGGCATCGTCGCATCATCCGAACTGGGCTATCCAGGGGGAACGAGTTGACTGCCATCTTCTCGTATCGATCTTGAAGTGAAACCTTGAGTTCCCAGGAATTTTGTGATAAAAACCAAGATGAACAGAAAAAGAATAGCTGTCATTGCATATATATAAAAGTATGTAAACAAAATACATCATTGGCCGCTAAGGATAGAACCTTTTCAGGTCATCCCCTAAAGTGCAGCTAGATCTGATATACTCTAGAGGGGGGTGAATAGAGTATATGGTGCTTTGAAACTTTTTACAACAATTGTTGTAATAGGAGTGAGCAGGGAAGCAGTTGAAAAACTAATCACAGAACTAAGCTATACAAAAACTAATCACAGAATAATCAAGGCCAGAAACAAAAATAAAGACAAGCAAAATCAGAAGACACAAGGAAATATAGTGGTTCCCCTAAACTTGGGTACATCCACTCTTCTACCACCCTAGGTAGGAATCCACTGCAGGATGAGTTGATCAGGTGTCCTGGGCACCAATGAGCTTTTGATAAGGTGCTCAAAAACCAAATCAGATTTTTTAATCAGGTGTCTTGCCACCAATGAGCTTTTGACAAGGTGCTCAAAAACCAAGCTCAAACTTTTGAAGGGAGCTTGAGAAACCCTTTACAGAGAGGGGGTGAGAGAGTGATGGAAGTCTTCTCTTTCTCAAACAACTGAGAAGACTATGTGGATTGTTGATGTCAAAGCTCCCCCTGAATCCTTGAGATCTTCAGGAAGAAAAGCTTTGCTGAGGGTGATAGGCCTTCAAAGATTGAACTCCAGCAATAGATGATTTCAGCAATGACTGAAATGTTGAATGTCTGGAGTCTTGAAATATGTTGGCCTTGAACACTTTGAAACTAAAGAGATCTGAAGATTTCTGAAAAAATTGATCTCCTTGGATGAGTGTTCTTGTGAATTCTTTGAGACAGAAGAGTTTGTTGAAGATTATTGATGTCTGTCTGTGTGTGTCTGTAAAACTCTATTCTATCACAGAGATTCAAAAAAAATTCTCCTCTTTTATTCTCTGGTACTGAACAAAAACATTCTCTGAGAAGAATAGCCGTTGGCCAGCATTAATTGCATCCTTAATTGCAAAATCTCTTCTGAAGGAAAGTCCACAGAAATATTCCTTGAAAAATCCCTTGAAACTTGGTCCAGAAATGAATGAAAACGGCTAGGAAATCTCTGAATTAATTGCAGAATAACTCCTTAACTGATTTGAATTTGAATCTAGAAACATCCTTAAAGTTATCTGAAATCGTCGAACTGAGCTCTGCTATCGTCGAGCGGAGCTCAGCAATCTGGAAATATACAGCAGCAAAATATCGTCGATCTGAGCTCAAAGATCATCGAACTGAGCTCAGAGATAAAGATCCAAAGCAGAGTCAAAATCGTCGACCTGAGCTCACCGATCGTCGAACGGAGTTCGACGATATAATGAAGTTGAGCTCAGCGATCGTCGAATGGAGTTCGACGATCTGTCGAAGTTGAGCTAGACGATCGTCGATCGGAGTTTGACGAATCGTCGTGCTGAGCTCGACGATATGACTTAGTCTCTAAACAGAAAATCTTGGTCTCCAGGGCAGCTTCCAAACCTAGACTTCTAACCCTCGGACTCAATTCTAATTGACCTATTGAGCTATACAAGAGGTCAAGCATAAGTTTCCTAGAGACATAGTGATCCTGACCCAAAATAGTAATAGGGTGTTCCAACAATCTCCCCCTATTTGGGATAGGATTACTATTTACAGACTTTGGAAAAATTTAATAACAACATACAAGCAGAAAAACAAAAAAAGCAACAAGCTAGACATTGCAGAACCACAGAGATATATAGCATCCAGATAGTAATCAGAAATCACAGAGAATGTCACCTTACAATATCATTTCTTTTCCTTGCCCTTAACCATTTTAATCTCTCTGTTGGGATTGAGGGCTTCCTTCTTTGATCTGGTATCATCTGCTGCACCTAAAGATGTTTGCTGTTTAATCCTGGGAACTACTGCTTCAGGATGTAATTCCATATACCTGTCAGCATCAAAGAACTTGCTTGATGAATATCTTTCTAGCTCTTTTTGTCTCTGTTCAGACATTGTTGAGATGTTAGATGAATCTATTCCTTGCTCTCTAGCCTTTTTAATCTGATCCAGTGCAGCTAGTTCCTTCATTCTTGCAGTCCAGGCAGCAGGATTGTTCTCAGGATCCTCAAAAGGTACAGGAGGCTCATATCTGTTAGAGGGATTGTCTTGAGGAGGCCTGACAGACACAGTTTCTTTCAGCTTATAAGGGAAAGAACCAGATGTTGTATCAGTAGAAATTTGTCCTCCCCTAGAATATGGGTGTTGCCTGGAATAACCTTTGGAGTAGACTTGAATATCTCTTTGATTTCCTCTGTATCCTCCTCTCCTGGATTGAGATCCCCTGGATTGGCTTCCCCTATTATAAGATCTAGCATGAGGCTGATAGGGAGCCTGACTTCTGGCTGGGGGTTGAGCTGCAGAGCTTCCACCTGCACCTGCATCAGGAGGAGGTGGTGGAGGAGGATGAGAGTGTTGGAACTGGGAGGAACCCTTCTCATATTTTCTTTTCTTTTTCATTGCCTTCAGTTGGTTCTTGGAGTACTGCATCCAGTGCTCAGAAATAGGGCAGTCATGTAGAATGTAGTATGGAATATCATTGTTGTCCTTAACCTTGGCAGGAGGTACCCTCTTCATGGCTTTGCTCCTTGCCTTTCTTTTCCTGGCAATGGTAGCAGAAGAGTCATCAGAGTCTGTTCTAAATTCATCACTTTCAGAACTCTGGTCATCATAAAGAGCATCAATTTTCTTCATCAGATCCTTCTTGAGCTGTACAGAAGCAGATGAAGCAGAGGTTGTAGCAGCAGGTGTTGAAGCAATAACAGCAGCAGATATTTCAGGTGTTGCAATTGGAGTGGAAACAGTAACAGCAGCAGCAACAACTAAAGGCTCTGGAGAGGTGACAGCAGTAGCAACTTCACTGACAACAACATCAACAGCAGAAATATCATCAGAAACTGCAGAAGGCTCAAAATCAGGTGCCTCTGACATAAGAATTTCCTTGGAGATTGGTTCATCAACAGTAATAACAGAAATCTCAGCAGCAGTAGGGGCAACAATATCAGAAGCAACAACAATGCTTTCTTCAGAAGAAGCAACAGCATAAACTGAATTGACAAAGGAGGTTATAATGCTTGGGTCACAGCAAGAAAATGGCACAAGTGCCGTGGATAGATCCTCTGGAGGCTGGACAGCATTGACCTCTGGCAGATAGCTGAAGTAGGCAGAATCAAAAGTTGAAAGCAAAGACCTGAGGTCTATTGTCAGGATTGCAGCAGGAGGAACTTATGCTTGAGGCACAGCAACAGCAGCAGCAGCAGCATGAAGGCTCACTTCATAGGGCATCTCCCCCTGCCTAGATTCAGACAAGTCTGGATCAAGGCACCCTGCTGTAGGGGATGCCTGAGGGAAGAGGGAAGAGAGCCTGACAGAGAGAGCTGCCACTGACAGGTGTAGTGGAGCCAAGGAGGTCTCCAACAGAAGAGAGAGCCTGGGGGCAAGCAACTCATACAACCTGTCAGCAAGGGCTGGGAGGTCTACTTGCTCAAGGGTGACTGGAGCAGAGGTAGAAGATAGAGGAGCAGCTGATGGTAAGGGTAGTGGAGAGCTGGTGAATGGTGGAAGGGATGGATGAGGTGTTGGTAAGGTGGAAATGGAGGACAGGGGGATGGAGATAGATGGGGTGAAAGTGGGTTGGTCAATGATTTGGTGTAGAAGGTCTTGAAATGAAGTGGAGGATGAGGGTATCTCAGGAGGAGAGGAAGGAGAGTCATCCATAAAGGAATCATCAATGAGGGTGAAAGATGGAATTGAGGGTGATGAAGTGACATCTGGTGGAGGGTAGGAGAATAAGGGATGGAATAGATCTTCTGGTGGTGGAAGAATAGGTACTGGAGATGGTGTGGATGTTGGAGAGGGGCTGGATATGATGATGGATGGAGTTGGGATGGTAGATGGTATGGGAAGGGATGGAATTGGAGGAGGAGGAGAGGCAACAACAGCAGGCAGGTCATCTGCAGGGGCAGAGACCTGTGGAGGAGTGACTCTTAGAGTCCTTGTGCCTGAAGGAGTGCTGGAGGAGGGCCTGCTGGGCTTGCAGATTTGTCTTTCCCACTTTCCAAAGAGGGCACAAGATAGTCTCTTGGAAGCATTATATGGATTCCAGAGGAGACCAGCAAAGCAGGGCACTTGTGCTGCAGAAACACCCCAATGATCCTTCCAAAGTTGACAAAGCTTTTGTTGATTTTCTTTTTGATAAGGTCAAAGAACACTTCTCCCCAATTCAGATTTTTCCTGTCCACAAGAGCTCCCATGAGGCAGAGCTGATACCTTGAAATTGTATCATGTGCAGAGTGCTTAGCCAGTAGCACTTTCCCAACAACATCTGCCATAAATCTGTATTCTACAGAAAGGTTCCTTTTGAAGAGCTTGCTAGGGTTTCCCTCTGAATGACCCATTCTGGCAAGCAGTTCAGAATACTCTTCTCCAGATAAGTCAGCAGAATCTTCACCATTCTTCAACTCAAAAACTTCTGTTAAAATTGCTGGGGTTAAGGGTACCTGAGTTCCCGATATAGACCCAACAATGGTGTTGTTGTCTTGATTATGGGCAGTATAGACCCATTCCTTTATCTCATCAGAAGCCAGCTTGATCCTTGTGGTCATTATTGCTGTCAGGTTCTGCTCTTTGAATAACCCCAAAATATCTTGAAAACTCTGGTCAGTTGTGCTGAAGGATTCCATATCAATATCAAAACCAGCATCAAACTTCATTGCAGCAAGAACAGCAACTGACACAGCCATGAGTACCTGCAAAAATTCAACAAACAAAACGACCAAGTGTAGAACTGTTTGGAGGGAAAGAAAATTCTTGCAGAGAAATCGAAAGCGCAAAGGAGAACGACGGCGAAAAATGAATTTTATATTAGGGTTCGACGCAGAATTGGAAAGATCGTTGAACTCAGTTCGACGATCGAGGCTTCTAAAGGAATCCGAAGAGTCTTCAACATCGTCGATCTCCGTTCGACGATATTGGAGAACGTCGAACTCCGTTCGACGATCGTTCAGAGAACAAAATCGTCGAGCGTCGTTCGACGATCGTTGACCGGAAGAGATAGTTCATACTATCTGAGAGACGCTGAACTCAGTTCGACGATTTCGGAAATCGTCGATCTCCGTTCGACGATCTTGGGGCAAATCGTCGAGCGCAGTTCAGAGACCAGAAATACACTCTAGACACTAAGAAAAATCAGAATGTTTGCCTAGTCTTGGTCAATTGTTAAGCTTTCAAAATCTTGGATATTATTTAAGACTTCCTCCATCTAACATTCCTAACTGATTTAGGAAGAAGGTGTGTTTCTTTTCATCCAATGGCTTGGTGAAAATATCTCCCCTTTGTAAATCAGTTGGGATATAGTGTAGTTCAATTTTATTCTTTTCAACATTATCCCTTAAGAAATGATGCCTAATCTCTATGTGTTTTGTCCTACTATGGAGGACTGGATTTTGAGCTATAGAAATAGCACTGGTGTTGTCACAAAAGATTTTAGACTTCTCTAAGTTGTAGCCATAGTCTAGGAGTTGGTTTTGAATCCACAAAATTTGTGAACAACAACTGCCTGCAGCCATATATTCAGCTTCAGCAGTTGAAGTTGACACAGATGTTTGTTTCTTACAAAACCAAGAGACAAGTCTGTCACCAAGGAACTGACAAGTTCCACTGGTGCTTTTCCTGTCAATTCTGCATCCAGCATAATCAGCATCAGAGAATCCAGTTAAATCAAACGCTGAATCTTTTGGATACCAGAGACCTAGATTTGGACAACTTTTAACATACCTGAGAATCCTCTTTACTAGTGTTAGGTGTGACTCTCTAGGGCTTACTTGGAACCTAGTACATATACATGTAGCAAACATTATATCTGGTCTACTAGCTGTAAGATACAGTAAAGAGCCAATCATTGCTCTATATGTTGTCTGATCAACAGGTTTCTCATGTTCATCAGCATCCAATACAGCATTAGTAGGCATGGGTGTTTTCATACAAGATGCTTCAGACATACCAAATTTCTTAACCAATTCATTTGCATACTTGGTTTGAGAAATGAAGATGCCTTCAGCATGCTCCTTGACTTGCAATCCTAGTAAGAAGGATAGCTCACCCATGCTACTCATCTCAAATTTAGAATGCATCAAGTTAGAAAACCTTCTGCACAACTTGGAGTCAGTAGAACCAAAAATAATATCGTCTATATAAATCTGTACTAGTAGGGTATGGGACTTATGGGTTCTAATGAAAAGAGTTTGGTCTACTCTACCCCTTATAAAACCATTTTCCAAGAGAAAGCATGCTAGGGTCTCATACCATGCTCTAGGAGCTTGCTTGAGACAATATAATGCTTTATTCAATCTAAAAACATAATCAGGAAAAGTTGGAGAGATAAAACCTGGAGGTTGTCTGACATATACTTCCTCTTTGATGTCTCCATTTAGAAAAGCACTTTTGACATCCATCTGATATACCTTGAAGCCCTTATGTGCTGCATAAGCTAGAAATATTCTGATGGCTTCTAATCTTGCAACAGGTGCAAAAGTCTGGTCGTAGTCTATTCCTTCTTCTTGAGAGTATCCCTGAGCAACTAGCCTTGCCTTGTTCCTTATGATTACTCCTTGATCATCCAGTTTGTTTCTGAATACCCACTTTGTTCCAATAATGGAATGATCCTTAGGCTTTGGCACTAGTTCCCATACTTTGTTTCTTTCAAATTGATGCAACTCCTCTTGCATTGCAATGATCCAGTGTGGATCTTGCTCTGCATCTTGAATGGACTGAGGTTCAATTTGAGATAGGAAGCAGGTGTGCAACAGGTTTTGGTTGACCTGATTTCTGGTTTGCACACCAGCTGAGATTTCTCCAATTATTTGGGAAATTGGATAGTCTCTTGATGTTACTAAATCAACCGGGGGTGTTGATTGTTCACCAACCTGTGTTGTTGTTTCCTCTTGTGGTACAACAACTGGCTCTTCAAGTTGTTCTTCAATATGTTGAGCATTTCCTTGATCTTCACTGCTTTCATCCTCTTGAGTAACCTGTAACTTGTTCAAGTCTTCAACTAGAGAATGTTCCTGCAAGGGTTCTATGGTAGAAGAAATCTTCTCCTTGAAAGACATGTTAGTTTCATCAAAAGATATATGAACAGATTCCTCAATTTTTAAAGATGATTTATTATAAACCCTATAAGCCTTGTTGATCATGGAGTATCCCAGAAACACTCCTTCATCAGCTTTAGCTTGAAATTTTGCTAAATATTTCTTGTCATTATTATGAATGTAGCAAATACAACCAAAGACTCTAAAGTAATCAACTTTAGGTTTCTTCCCTTTGAGTAATTCATAGGGAGTCTTTCCCTTTAGTTTATGTATCAGACTTCTATTCAGCACATAGTTGGAGGTGTTCACTGCCTCTGCCCAAAAGGATAGAGGTAGATGAGCATCTGACAACAATGTAGTGGCAGATTCAATAAGGGTTCTATTTTTCCTTTCAGCTACCCCATTTTGTTGAGGAGTTCTAGGAGCTGAGAAAGTATGTCTGATCCCTTCACTCTGACAGAACTCTTGCATAAGAAGAGAATCAAACTCTGTCCCATGATCACTTCTGATCAGGGCAATGTGAGTATTGAACTCAATCTGTATACATTTGAGAAACTCTGTCAGACACTTAAAGTTATCAGACTTCTTCCTTAGAAAGAACACCCAAGTGAATCTAGAGAAGTCATCTACAACTACTAAAGTGTAGGATTTCCCTCCTAGGCTTTATACTGTGATGGGTCCAAAAAGATCCATGTGTAACAGATACAATATCCTAGGTGAATCACTCTTATTAAGTGACTTAAAGCTGTTTTTAGTTTGCTTGCCTAATTGACAAGCCCTGCAGAGTCCTTCCTTCTTGTAGGGGCCAGAAGGTAGTCCTCTAACAAGGTTGTCCTTGGATAGCCTAGCAATAGTTCTAAGGTTTAGGTGTCCTAGTCTCTTATGCCATAAAATATTTGGTCTACAGACAGAATTGAACAAGCAGATATCTACATTAGTTGAAAGAAAATCTACTAGATAGATGTTACCTTTCCTTTTACCTGTTAACACAGTTGTGTTGTCCTCTGACTTGATTTTGCATAAGGCTTTGCTGAAGGTCACCTGGTAGCCTTCATCACACAGCTGACTGATGCTAATTAGGTTGTGCTTCAGTCCTTCCACATAAGCTACCTTCTTGAAAGTTACTGATCCAATCTGGACTGCACCATATCCTTTAGTCTGTCCAAAGTTTGAATCACCAAAGATAACTTTGGGTCCAAGCTTGGCTCTAAAGGAAGTGAGGTTGTCCTTGTTCCCTGTCATGTGCTTAGAGCACCCACTATCCAAATACCATTGCTGGTTAGATGTTGGATAGGTCTTCACCTGCACATAAGACAATTCATTTGTTTTTGACCCAGTTTATCTTGGGCCTAGGTTGATAACCTTTAAATTCTGAAATGAAAAACATCCCAGGTTGACTCTTATATCCTTCAGGATGATATCTCCTTGGAGGTATAATCCATTCAGTATAAGGGTTAAAGATTTGGGATGAAGGACCCTTAGGATTCAATTTTGATTTGCCTTTGAAAAATTTTCCAGAGCTCTGACCTCTGTTCGACGATCTTGGAGCTGCGTTCGACGATATTGGGTCAGATCGTCGAGCTCCGTTCGACGGTCGACTATGGCTGAGGTCAGGTATTTGAGATCGTCGACCTGCGTTCGACGACTTTGGCTGAGATCGTCGATCTGCGTTCGACGATTTTGCCTGAGATCGTCGAGCTGCGTTCGGCGATCGTCGATCTTCATTCGGCGATCGTCGATCTCCGTTCGACGATTTCTGCTGGGACTTAGTTTTTTGAGGCAGATCAGAATTTTTCCTAGCAACCTCTACAACTCCCTTTCCTTTGTCAGAAATGAATTTGATTGGAGTTGTTAGAACTATGGGTTGGCTGGATGAAGCACCCAAGCCCAGTGTACTGTTGAATCTGGAGTTCACTGTGCTTGTGATGTCCATCAGCTTGATGCTTCTCCCATTGAGGGATTCTTCAAGCTTCTTGGCCTCAGAGAGCTCACTTTTCAGTGAAGCTATCTGTTCCCTACAGCACTCCAACTCCTGAGAGAGTTTGAGGTTTTCTGACTTTAAAGTATTGTGTTCAGATAATTGATTTCTGAGAGAGATAATTTCTTTCTCAGACTTTAGCAGGTCTAAACACAGTGCTTTAAATTCAGATTTAAAGTCCTCTGAATTAAAATCAAAAGAACCAATTACCTGATCTTCTTCAGGTTGAGTCTCTGAATCTGACTCTGACTCTTCTTCTTCTGAATTATGCTGTGAGACATTGATTGCCATCATGCAGAACTCTTTCTCTTCTGCATCATCTTCATCATCACTAGAGCTGGATGATGCTTCTGACTCTTCTTCAGTCTCACTCCAGGATTCAGCAACAAACCCTTTTCTTGTATGTTTGTTTTTGCTTGATGTGGGTTTGCCATTGCCATTCCTTTTGGAGTCTTTCTCCTTTCTTCTTTCTTTCCTGTCCCTTCTGTCCTTGTTCTTGTTCTCTGGACAGTCAGGAACTATGTGCCCTGGTTTCCTGCAACCAAAGCAAATAATGTCTTTATTATTATTATTGATGGACTTGTCATACCTTGGCTTATCCTGCTCCTTATATGATCTCCTTCTAAAGTCCTTTCTGGCCATCTTGTAGAATCTTTTGGCCAACAAACTGAGTAGTTTATCATTGCCTGTGGCTTTGTCTTCAGGCAGATCTTCAGTTGCCTTGAAGGCTATGGTCTTCTCTTTTCTTGTGGCTGGTGAGGCAGCCTTCTGTTCTTCCTCTCTATTTTTGATGAGTAGCTCATAAGATTTGAGCTTACCCAATAGAGCTTCAGTGGTGATCTCATTCAGACTTCTGGCATCCTTAATTGGCCAGATTCTTGAATCCCAAGTGCTAGGGAAGCACATTAGGATCTTGTCATTGAGTTTAATTAGAGAGATCTCTTTGTCCAATGTCCTGAGTTCACTGACAATTAGACTTAGCCTGTTGTACATGTCTCCCACTGACTCAGTTTCTCCCTTTTTGAAATTCTCATATTGAGAGATGAGATGGGATCTCCTATCCTTTCTCTCATCAGCTGAGCCTGAGACTATTTCTGAGAGTTTGTCCCAAATTTTCTTAGCTGAATTACATTCAGCCACCTTCTGAAATATGTCATCAGACATTGTCTGGGCCAAGATGTTCATAGCCTTGGCATCAGCTACCTTCCATCTCTTGATATCAGCATCTGTTCCTGATGGAGGTGGAACAGCATTTGTGCTTGTGTTCTCTGGGGGTCTTGGACACACTGTCAGAACAGAGTTAAAAATATCTTCGTCAATAGAATTCATATACAGTCTGATCCTTGCTTTCCAAAGTGCAAACTTGGATAGATTGCACACTGGAGGTCTGGTGCTAGCATAATCTTTGTTTTGGGCCATGATTTGTGAAAACAAAATCTAATAATAAAATACAAAAGAAAGCAGATCTAACTTGGGATCTTTGGGTTCAGGTGTTAGCCTGTACAACCAATCAGGTATGGTATGTTTAACCAACCTCCCTCTGATACCAATTGAAAGTGCAGCTAGATCTGATATACTCTAGAGGGGGGTGAATAGAGTATATGGTGCTTTGAAACTTTTTACAACAATTGTTGTAATAGGAGTGAGCAGGGAAGCAGTTGAAAAACTAATCACAGAACTAAGCTATACAAAAACTAATCACAGAATAATCAAGGCCAGAAACAAAAATAAAGACAAGCAAAACCAGAAGACACAAGGAAATATAGTGGTTCCCCTAAACTTGGGTACATCCACTCTTCTACCACCCTAGGTAGGAATCCACTGCAGGATGAGTTGATCAGGTGTCCTGGGCACCAATGAGCTTTTGATAAGGTGCTCAAAAACTAAATCAGATTTTTTGATCAGGTGTCTTGCCACCAATGAGCTTTTGACAAGGTGCTCAAAAACCAAGCTCAAACTTTTGAAGGGAGCTTGAGAAACCCTTTACAGAGAGGGGGTGAGAGAGTGATGGAAGTCTTCTCTTTCTCAAACAACTGAGAAGACTATGTGGATTGTTGATGTCAAAGCTCCCCCTGAATCCTTGAGATCTTCAGGAAGAAAAGCTTTGCTGAGGGTGATAGGCCTTCAAAGATTAAACTCCAGCAATAGATGATTTCAGCAATGACTGAAATGTTGAATGTCTGGAGTCTTGAAATATGTTGGCCTTGAACACTTTGAAACTAAAGAGATCTGAAGATTTCTGAAAAAATTGATCTCCTTGGATGAGCGTTCTTGTGAATTCTTTGAGACAGAAGAGTTTGTTGAAGATTATTGATGTCTGTCTGTGTGTGTCTGTAAAACTCTATTCTATCATAGAGATTCAAAAAAAATTCTCCTCTTTTATTCTCTGGTACTGAACAAAAACATTCTCTGAGAAGAATAGCCGTTGGCCAGCATTAATTGCATCCTTAATTGCAAAATCTCTTCTGAAGGAAAGTCCACAGAAATATTCCTTGAAAAATCCCTTGAAACTTGATCCAGAAATGAATGAAAACGGCTAGGAAATCTCTGAATTAATTGCAGAATAACTCCTTAACTGATTTGAATTTGAATCTAGAAACATCCTTGAAGTTATCTGAAATCGTCGAACTGAGCTCTGCTATCGTCGAGCGGAGCTCAGCGATCTGGAAATATACAACAACAAAATATCGTCGATCTGAGCTCAAAGATCGTCGAACTGAGCTCAGAGATAAAGATCCAAAGTAGAGTCAAAATCGTCGACCTGAGCTCACCGATCGTCGAACGGAGTTCGACGATATAATGAAGTTGAGCTCAGCGATCGTCGAATGGAGTTCGACGATCTGTCGAAGTTGAGCTAGACGATCGTCGATCGGAGTTCGACGAATCGTCGTGCAAAGCTCGACGATATGACTTAGTCTCTAAATAGAAAATCTTGGTCTCCAGGGCATCTTCCAAACCTAGACTTCTAACCCTTGGACTCAATTCTAATTGACCTATTGAGCTATACAGGAGGTCAATCATATGTTTCCTAGAGACATAGTGATCCTGACCCAAAATAGTAATAGGGTGTTCCAACATCCCCGCTCCAAGTACCTCCCAGCTGCTCTCTAACCTGATCTTGGAGATAATAGCCCCCAGTGGCCAAGGCTTCCTGGACGATGAAAAGACCTTCCCAATTTGGATGCAGCTTGCCCACTATTGCTCCCCTTCCTGCGGCGTCCACCTTCTTCATAACCAGATCTCCGGCGAGAAAATGCTTTAGGCGGACATTTTTGTCGAAGTGCTTCGCCATGTGCCGCTTGATCTCCCCTTGGCGGATGGAGGCCAGGTCACGAAGCTCTTCTACGAAATCCAGTGAGAGTCTTTGGGCGTCCTCATTTTCCAAGCACCATTCTTCACCGCCATCTCCAGCGGCTATAACTCTCGGGCTCTGAACCTCGAATTCCACGGGGATGAGCGCCTCGGATCCGTGGGATAACTTGAAATTTGTTTCCCCCATGGCCGAGTTTGGAGTTGTCCTCAAAGCCTAGAGAACCAAGGGGAGCTGCTCTGCCCAGTTGCCTTTCAAGTTGGTGACTTTCTTCTTCAGAAGGTTGATAATCAACTTGTTGGTGGCTTCCACCTGTGCGTTGCTGCGAGGATGATGCACAGAGTCGAATCGAAGATCCATCCCTAGCTGCTTGCAGAAGTTCTCTAACTCCGAACTGGCGAACTGCGGCCCGTTGTCGGTGATGATGGCCAGAGGAATCCCGAACCTGCATGCAATTTCCCCCCAAATGAAGTTTTTCACGATTTGCGACGTGGTCTTGGCTAAGGCCTTTGCCTCGATCCACTTGGAGAAGAAGTCAATCATAACTAGCACGAACTTCCTCTGTCCGCTGGCCTGAGGAAAGGGGCCGATCAAGTCCATCCCCCAGATGACGAAGGGCCATGGAGCAGTGATCGAGCGAAGGTGTTGAGCTGGCTGTAGTTGAAGATGCGCGAAGAGCTGGCACTGGAGGCACTTTTTGGAGAAGGTCTCTGCATCCTTCCTAATGGTGGGCCAGAAGTATCCATGCCTCAGAATCCTTTGTTCAAGAGTTCGAGTCCTTGAATGACTGCCGCACTCCCATGAGTGAATATCCTTCCAGAATACGAGGTACTTCAATCTCTGACAGGCATCGAGCCAGAGGACCTGAGATGGTTTTCCTAGAGAGTTCTCCTTCTTGAATTAAATAATAGGCGGCTTTGTAGCGAAACTTCCTCTTGTCTCCTTCGCTGGCAGGTATCTATCCCGTCGTTAGAAAAGAAACGAACGGATCCCTCCAAGATGTCCTCTGCTCGATCTCCATCATCTCCCCTTCCTCGATGGATGGTCGGAAAAGTTCAGTCACGATCCCCCCAGCTTTGGGACCGTATTTGGCAAGATAGTCAGCTTCTGAATTCTCCTCTTGGGGCACGTGCTCGACGAAGAAAGATTGAAAACCCCCAATCAGACCTTTCACCTTGATCAAGTACCGCTGTAAAATCGGATCATTTACCTCGAACTCGCCTCTGATCTAGGAAGCAACTACCATCGAGTCGGTGAAGGCCCTGATATCTCAAATCCCCAACTCCTTGGCAAGACGCAAGCCGGCCACCATGGCTTCGTACTCCGCCTGATTGTTGGTAACTGGGAAGAGAATCTCGACTGCTTGCTCGATCCTGGTTCCCTGAGGACTTACGAGCACGACTCCGGCTCCCACAGAATATCTGCCCGAAGCCCCATCCACAAATATCTTCCAGGACACCGTGCTAGAAGATCCTTCCTCTCCCTCCACTTCGGCCGAGAAGTCGGCAAGGAAATCCGCCACCGCCTGCGCCTTAATTGCTACCCTTGGAGAGTAAGAAATATCGAACTCGCTAAGCTCCACCGCCCACTTTACCAGCCTGCCAGAGTGCTCCACTCCATCCAGGATACTCCGTAGAGGATGATCGGAGACGACCCTGATGGAGTGAGCTTGAAAATATGGGCAGAGCCTTCGAGCCGAAACCACCAAAGTGAACACCAGCTTCTCCAGAATAGGGTACCTCGTCTCCGCCTGCCGCAGCACTCTACTAACATAATAGACATGAAGCTGTCTCTTGTGTTGGGTCCGGCGTTCCTTCACTTGACTCGTGGCGCTCTTCTACTCATTTAAGAAATTAAGTAGCACCCTTTCCAACAGTCCGGGCTTTTGGTGCAGTTGGGTATGCGCTTGATCCTTCAATTGGTATCAGAGCAGGTCACAGGTTCAAGACTGGGGGAGCGCTATTAAATCCTGATTTTTCCCCTCTACCTGTGTGGGTCCGGCGGGTCAGGCAACCGTGGACATGTGGTAACCCCACCTCTGAGCCGTGCAACCGTGGACATGTGGTAACCCCACCTCTGAGCCGTGTGGGCCATGTGGTAACCCCACCTCTGAGCCATGTGGGCCATGTGGTAACTCCACCTCTGAGCCGACGGGTTGTGCTGGACGCCGGGGGGGGGGGGATTGTTGGGTCCGGCGTTCCTTCACTTGACCCGTGGCGCTCCTCTACTCATTTAAGAAATTAAGTAGCACCCTTTCCAACAGTCCGGGCTTTTGGTGCAGTTGGGTATGCGCTTGATCCTTCATCTTGCCTTCCTCCCAAACCAGCACCGAACTAACTGCTTCTGCCCCGACTCCCAAGTAGAGGAAGAGATCTTCATTACCCCGCGGCCCCTGGAGGAGAGGAGCTTGGGTTAGCTGTTGTTTGAGCTTTCCGAAAGCCTCCTCGCACTCCGCTGTCCACTCGAACTTCTGATTTCCCCGAAGGGTCTTGAAGAACGGAGAGCACTTCTCCCCTTCCTTGGACAAAAAACGACTGAGGCCTGCCAGCCTTCCAGTCAGCCTTTGAACTTCCTTAGGATCCTTTGGCGACGCCATCTCCAGAATGGCCTTCACCTTGTCTGGATTAGGTTCCACCCCCCTCAGAGTAAGGCGATGACCTAGAAACTTCCCTCTTCCTGCACCGAAGATGCACTTGGCCGGATTGAGTTGCATCTTGTACTTCCTCAGGGTGGCAAAAGTCTCCACCAGATCCGTTATGTGCTCCACGACGCTCTTGCTCTTAACGAGGAGGTCATCCACATAAACCTCCAAGTTTCGTCCCTTCCGCCCCTTGAAGATTTGATCCATCATCCTCTGGTAAGTGGCGCCTTCTTTCTTGAGCCCAAAGGGCATCATCTTGTAGCTGTAACAGCCGTCTCTGGTTATGAAGGAGACATCCCGACAGTCAGGGGGATGCATCCGGATCTGGTGATATCCTGAAAAGGCATCAAGAAAACTCATCACAGGAAACCCGACGGCGGAATCAACCAGTGCGTCGATTTGAGTCAAGGGGTAGGAATCCTTTGGGCAAGCTTTATTCAACATTGAAAAATCAATACATAAACGCCAGCCCCCTCCAGGCTTTTTCACCATTACAACATTGGAGACCCAGCCTGGATACTGGATCTCCGAGACAAACCCTGCCTTCAACAGCTTCTCCACCTCTTCCCTGATTGGCTCAGCTAATATGGCGGCGCTATTCCTCTGCTTTTGTCGAAGTGGAGCTGCCGCGGGATCCAGGTTGAGGCGATGACAAGCAACATCGGCGTCCACCCCTGGCATCTCGGCGGCGCTCCATGCAAAGAAATCAATGTTGTACTACAGGCAAGCAGTCATCTCCATCTTCCCCCCAAGCGGCAAGGATCCTCCCATCTTCAGCAGTCCCGGCTCTCCCTCTCGAGAGATCACTTCTATCTCTTCCACCTCCTCAGCAGCACACAACCCTTTCTCCTTCTCCAGCAACTCCTCCAGCTTCTCCGCGTCACCCATCCAGCTGATGGTGCTGACGACATTCAAGTAGCACTCCCTGGAAGCCTTGGGATCTCTCCTGATCTTGATCTGCACATCTCCGCGACAGTATTTGAGGCACTGGTGGTACGACGACGGGACGGCCCTGAAGTAGTTGATAAGAGGCCGCCCAAAGATGGCGTTGTAACCGCTTGGCGCATCGACGATGATGAAGCGACATCGGATCGACGTCCCACCGAGTGTAACCAGTAAATCCACTGCTCCCTCCACCTCTTTAATCTCACTTGAGAAGCCAAAGAGCGGTCCATCTGCAGCTTGGACCCGGGATACTTCCACCTGAAGCCCGACGAAGGTTCTTTTGAAGATGACATTCGCCGAACTCCCGTTATCCGCGTGGATTCGGTCGACGGTGAAGTCCTCGATGGCAGCTTGGATCACCAGGGCGTCATGGAAGGGGTTCTCATTCCCCAGCATATCTTCCTCTGAAAAGGTGATCTCCAACGGCGGCGGGTTCTGCGACGTCGAGGCGACGTTCTTTCGATAGATCTAGTGAAGACTTCCCTTGCAGTAAGCTCCAAGCCCGACCCCTCCATTAATAATGCCTACATGCCCACCTCCTGGGCCATGTAATACTTCCTCGCGAGTCCGAAGGTCAACTCGGTCTTCATTCCGTCTTCTTGCCGGAGCTTAAAATGCCACCTGCCCTACCGGGGCCTCCAGTCTCTGTTGCTCCCTTTCTACTGCTCCTGCCTCCAGCCTCCTCCTTGCTTCCTAAAACTCGGGGCAAGCTAAGGTCTCGTGCCCCTCTACTCGATGAATATCGCAGTAAAGGGGAATTGCCGCCTCCTGAAGCATCGCTCGCTGCTCCCTCTAACGCCGCTTGTTGTCTTGGCGAGCGATGGCCATTGTCTCCCTCCTTCCTCCTCCTCGACCTCCCTCCTGCCTATTTCCGTTCCTCCTCTCTTCTTGATACTACTGCCTCGCTGGTCTCCATTGGGGGCGATTCTCTGGATATTGGAATCGCCTTTCCTCCCTTCCTCCTTCCCCAGCTTCCGCCGGCCTTCTCTCTTCCTGCCTTCGAGGCCTTTCCAGCCTCCTTTCCTCAACCCTCCTGGGTTCTTATTTCTTCCTTCTCTCTTCTCTCCTTGGCTCTTCCTTCTTCCTTTCCTCTTTCCTTTCCTCCTTCCTTTCTGGCATCCTCCTCGACTTTGACCCCGAAGGTCTCGTTCCACTTCTCTCCATCGATATCTCCCCATCCAGCCTTGCTAAGAAATCTTTATTCTTCTCCTCCCCTCGAACAAAATTGTTCGCCTTCTCTATCATTTCTTCAAAAGATCTCGGGGGATTGGACCCCATCTCCAGACTGAAGAGTCCCTGCTTCAACGCAAACTTGAGGGCCACCATCAAAGTAAAGCTGTCCACCTCCTCCACCTCCAAAATCTCCTCTTGAAAACGTTCGATGTAGTTCCCCAAACTCTCGTGTTGCCCTTGTGAAAGGGGAAACTAGATCTGATATACTCTAAAAGGGGGGGGGGTGAATAGAGTATATGGTGCTTTTTGAAAACACAAAGAAAACTTTTTGCAAAGCTTTACAACAATTGTTGTAATGAGTGTAAGCAGGGAAGCAGAAATAAAACTAAGCTATGCAGATATTAAGCACAAGAAAATCTAAGCCAGAAACAAAAAGAAAACATGCAGAACCAGATGACACAAGGAAATATAGTGGTTCCCCAACTTGGGTACATCCACTCTTCTACCACCCTAGGTAGGAATCCACTGCAGGATGAGTTGATCAGGTGTCCTGGGCACCAATGAGCTTTTGATAAGGTGCTCAAAAACCAGATCAGATTTTTTGATCAGGTGTCTTGCCACCAATGAGCTTTTGACAAGGTGCTCAAAAACCAGATTCAAACTTTTGAAGGGAGTTTGAAAAACCCTTTACAGAATGGGGTTGAGAGAGTGATGACAGTCTTCTCTTTCTCAAGCAACTGAGAAGACTATGTGGATTCAGTGATGTTGTCAAAGCTCCCCCTGAGTCCTTGAAATCTTCAGGAAGATGAGCTTTGCTGAGGGTGATAGGCCTTCACAGATAGATCTCCAGCAGAAGATGATTTCAGCAAGCTGAAATGTTGAGTGTCTGGAGTCTTGAAATGATATTGGCCTTGAACACTTGAGAGCTGAAGAGATCTGAAGAATGTTTGAAAGCTTGATCTCTTTTTGATGAGTGTTCTTCTGAATTCTTGTTGACAGAAGATTGAGAGAGTCTCTGTGTATAGAGAGGTGTCCTCTACTTGTCTATCTCTATTCTCTTTTTCTTGTCTGTCTTCTTTTCTGATTCAAAAACATTCTATCTTTTATTCTCTGAGTCTGAATAGAAAATTGCTCTGTCAAAGATAGCCGTTGGTCTGAATTAATTACAGCCTTAATTGCATAAAATGTTCTGAAGGAAAGTCCACTGAATTATTCCTTGAAAAATCCCTTGAAACTTGCTCCAGAAGTAAATGAAAACGGCTGGCAGATCTTCTGAATTAAATGCAGAATAACTTCTATCTGATTTGAATTTGAGTTCTGAAAGATAACTGAAATCGTTGAACTGAGCTCTGTTATCGTCGAGCTGAGCTCAGCGAGCTGGAAAATGCAAGCAGCAAAGAAGTCGTCGATCTGAGCTCGAAGATCGTCGAACTGAGCTCAGAGATAAGGATCCAGTGCAGAGTCAAAATCGTCGACCTGAGCTCAGCGATCGTTGAATGGAGTTCGACGATATTGAGAAGTTGAGCTCAGCGATCGTCGACCAGAGCTCGACGATATTAGGAGGATTGAGCTCAGCGATCGTCGAATGGAGCTCGACGATCTGTCAAAGTTGAGCTAGACGATCGTCGACCGGAGTTCGACGAAACGTCGTGCTGAGCTCGACGATTTGGACTTAGTCTCCAGAAAAACTTGGGTCTTCAGGGCAGCTTCCAAACCTAGACTCCTGATCCCTTAGACTCAATTCTAATTGACCTATAATCTATACAGAAGGTCAAAACATAAAATCCTAGAGACATAGTGATCCTGACCCAAATTAGTAATAGGGTGTTCCAACACCTTGGACGATTTTGAAGAGGGCTGTTGCTTCCTTCTTCCTCTTCTTCGAAGTCGCGAACCCATCCATAAGGCCCTGACGTAAATCTGAGAAGTAGTACAGGGACCCTGTCGGTAGTTGATGGAACCAATCCCAAGCATTTCCCTTAAGGGTGATGAAGAAGAATCTGCACTTGAAGGCGTCGAACATGCTACGAATGGAGACGACGTCCTCAAATCACTGGAGGTGTCTGACAGAATCGTCTCTGCCGGAGTAGTAAGTAAGAACGGGTTCCCGGAACCCCTCTGGAACTAGGGCGGCGAGGATCTCGTCACAGAAGGGGCTCCTCCCTCCCTGGCGGTGACGGGTTTCATCCTCGCTGGAGACGTCATACTCATTGTATTGGCGAGTATCTCTGAACCTCGTCGGCGACATTGGATCCCGAAAACAGACCCCCTGGCTGCTCGCCGGATAAAGCCGTGACTGCATTGGTCGCTCTTCCCTTGCCCAAGCGGGCTCCTTTCCTGCTCGCCTCGGCGGCGCTTCCTCTTCTAGCGGCGTCAGGCGATGAGGGGAAGTCGCCATGACCTCTGGGCGTTGAGCAAAACCCATGAGAATGCTTTGCTCGATCTTTCTCGCGAACTCTTCAAACGCGGCCACTATTACAAACTCGCCACCTCGCGCTGCGTCTCCTCCCACTACCGAGTTGCAGACCAACTATCCTTGCTCGCCACCTATGGCCATCTCACTCAACTTCCAAACTTTCCTCCTTGGATGTGATCCACGCTAACTGCACCAAGTGTTGAAGCCAGGAAAAATCCCAACCTCAGAATTCGGACCAAAGCCGCCTAAGGTTACTGGCTCAGAAGCTGGATCAGACGGCAAAGATGGCTAGAACGAAGAAACAGGTCAAACAGGACCCCAGATGTTGCGGCAGGAAGGACCCACCACGTACCCGGATTCTCGAAAGGAGCAGCACCTTCTCAACCAAAAATGGCCGAACTGGGTACGAGGGAAGCTAGCTGGCAAGGTCGCAAGGTCGCGACTTACTCTCCAAGGAAAAGGAATCCAAAGATTAAGCTAGTATCCCGAAACTGAAGCGCGCGAGTATCCTGCTGAGGATTTCAAGTGCCTCACCTCATACTCCTGGGGTCCTATTTATAGGCAAATGCAAGGGGAAGGGGGGGGGTCGTTGAAAGATATTGTACCTAATCACCTAGAGGGGGGGGGTGTGAATAGGTGACTTAAATCTTTTTAACTTTTTAGGCAGAATTCAACTTATAATCACAGAATTAAATCTACATGTACACAGCAATCACACAACAATCACAGCAAATCACAAGCACACAGTAGACACCCAGATTTATAGTGGTTCCCCAAGCTTTGGGTACATCCACTTTCCCCCTTCGCCTATCTAGCAGTGTACTAGATTCAGCCAAACTCCTCCACTAGCTCAGAACCCCAAAACAAGTTCCTACAACTCAGGCCCAAGGCCCTACAACTCAGCTTCTTCTCAAAGCCTACACTCAGCCACCAAGGCCAACACTCAGCCACAATAGGCCTACACTCAGAGATTCAAATCTCCTACACTCAGGCACACAAGCCCTACACTCAGCTTTTATAATTACAGGCTTACAAAGACTCAGATCCCTAAGGATCCTACAAGATAATATGAATACAAAAATTATAACTCAACAACTCAGAGAAAAGAGAGAAGAGTTGTGAGTTTCTTGATGAGTTCTTGGAAGAACTCAGCTGAAATCAATCTGACTTGACTTTCTTCAAAGCTTCTTGAATGTAGAACACAATAAGATTGATCCCTCCTGCAGTTGATCCTTGATCTCTGTTACTTAAGATTCAGAATAAATCTGAACCCTTCTTCTCAGCCTGGTTCCAATGGCTGACTTCTTGGATGGAGCTCTCTCTCTCCAACTTCTTAGATCTTCACTTGATAGCTAGATCTTCTTTGTATAACTTGATGTGTTGATCTTCTAATCACTCAATCACTTCTTCTTGAACAACTATTTCTGTAGACAGTATAAGCCTATTTATAGGCCTTCTTCATGGTAACCGGCTGGTCCGGTTCATAACTGATTTTTGACAACTCTGACAGGTGCAGTAGACCGGCTGAAATGACAGCTGTCAAGTCATCCAGTCAGTTCTTGAAAATTCTATAACTGTCTGAAAGTGTCGAGACTGTCTGTCTTTAAGTGTCGACACTTATAGACTAAGTGTCGACACAAGTTGTCTAAGTGTCGACACTAGCCTACAAGGTGTCGACACAACTCCTTGTGTTGTAGATTTTATATCTCGACACTGCTTCTTCTTCATGTATCGACACTGATAATGTGTGTCGACACAAGTACTTGTACTTCAGTATATTGCTGAATTCTTGTAAGTGTCGACACATCTCCTTTGTGTCGACACATCTTCATGTGTTGAATCTGTTAAGTGTCGACACTTCTTCTTGGTGTCGACACATGTCTTCAGTGTTGATACTTGCTGAGTGTCGACACAGCTCCTTGTGTCGACACATTCTTCTTCTGTTGAGACTCTGGCTTAGTGTCGACACATCTCCTTCGTGTCGACACTTGTACTTAGAATTTTGCTGATCTTTGCTAAGTGTCGACACAGCTCCTTGTGTCGACACTTTCTTCAAGTGTTGAGTCTTCAGCTAAGCGTCGACACTTTCTTTCTTGTGTCGACACTTTCTTCAAGTGTTGACTCTTCTGCTGTGTGTCGACACATTTTTCTGGGTGTCGACACTTACACTTAGTCTCTGCTGACTTTTGCTGAGTGTCGACACAGCCTCCAAGTGTCGACACTTTTTGATGTAGACATAGTTTCACTGAGTGTCGACACAATTGTTAAGTGTCGACACTGCTTCACTGCACTTTTCTTCATTGAGTGTCGACATAGCTCCTTGTGTCGACACTTTCTGCCTGGTGTCGACTCTGCATCCCTGGTGTCGACACAATGACTCCAAGTGTCGACACTGCTTGCCTGGGTGTCGACACAAGTCTTCTTAAGTGTCGACACTTTCCCTCTGGGTGTCGACACATGGACTTAGAAACTTTTCCATCTTTCCTACAAATACTTAACCTGCACAAGTAAACTCAAAACACATCAAATACATTTTGATGTATATCATTGAGTTGGGTGAGGCTTCTTCAAATCAGGTACATTTAAACCAATGTACCCAACAATCTCCCCCTATTTGGAGAAGTCATAACCCTTAGTCAATGATATACACCATACAAAATAAAATCATAACATGATGTATAGCAAGAATATATAACAGGGAAAACATAAACATGTATCAATCAAACATGTATACATAGACATAATCTCAGAACAACAATGAAATAAATTTATCACATAGCAAATTTATCACACAGTACATTATTCTAATAACTTGTCATATTCATATTTCAAAAGTTTACAGAATGTTTAACATCAAAAGATTACATAGTAAACTTAAGAAAATTTCTATGCTATTTCTGTTCAGCCTCCTTAATTACTATGCCCTTCCTAGATTGTACTTTGGCTTGTACTGAGGCTTCAGTGTCTTCAGCAGCAGCAGGCTTTTTCCCTTTAAGATCCTTTTTCTTTAGCTCTTCAGCTTTGATCTTTTGCCTTTCAAAATAATGATAAGGCTTGGGAAAGTACTTGCTAGGCTCCTGGGCAGTAGGAGGTAGCTTTCCCATCTTGGCCTTTCTTCTATATTGGTCTATGGCTTCTTGCCTTGTCTCATGCTTCCTCCATTCTGTTTCAGAAAACCACTTGTTTCTGTCCTGTATATTATCTTTTGCAGCTTTCCATACAGTTAAGATAATGTTCCTAGAAGTGGGGCTCCACTGCTCAAAGTCAGGTCTTTGTTCAGCTTGTTCCCTGAACCTCTTTTTAGACAGTCTGGCTTCTTGTTCAGCTTGCTCTTTCAAGATAGCTTCCTGTAAGGCCTCAGATACTGGCTGAACCACTTTGTCAAGAATAACCTTCTGATTTCCATCAGGTGGACTATACATGGACTGTATGTCAGCTTGAACCATATCAAAATCTGGTGGAGGATAAATCACTTGAGCTACTTCAGGTTGCTCACCTCCAAGATATGCAGGGTTAACTCCAGATTCTGCTACATCATTATCATCACATAGAGGAGGATAACCAAGAGTGGCTCTGATGGAATTAGAAACCCATTTTGCATGGTTAGAGCCAGCTTTGACTAAGACCCTCTCCCCCTTTATGACTTCTCTTTCTATGTGATCCCTTAAATCATCTTTTTGAAATCTGATTTGGGCATTTAGATAATTGACTCCATCCCTGTAGAAAGGTTTTAACCTTTGGAGTTTTTCAGTTATGATCTTCTGAGAGTCTTGTATGGCAGTCTTAACAGCAGTTATTTCCTCTTGGAATGCTTTGTCAAAATCTGCTTTAGCAGTAGCAGAAGAAGGTGTCAGTCCAGCAGCTATGTTTTTTTATTTCTGTGACAATTGCATTATGGGAAGCAGTTAAGTTATCATTCATCCTGATCTGGTTCTCAAGAACATATCCTTGCTTCAGTGCAATGTCATCAACTTGAGCTTTGATCTTTTCTTGATGTGTAGCCAAGTACACCACTGCATTCCCTCCCTTGTGGAAGCAGTCTGTCATCTCCTTTTTATTAAGATTCATTTCAAATCTTATAGACTTTATATCTTGGGCTAGATCAAACTGTAATGATTTTTGCCCTTCATCCACATACTTCTCAATTGCTTGCATGTGCTTATCCAGCTTTATCTGCATAGCAACCATAAGAGCACTGTAATCTACAGTTGGAGTTGGCTGTAGTGCTGGTTGTGGTGCTAAGGTTTGCAATGCCTTCTTATAACTCTGGCTCCTTCTTTTGAATACTTGAAATTTCTTTTTCTTTGCCCTTGCAATATCCTCATCTTCAGAGGCAGATGTGCTGGCTATATCCACCCTCTCCTTAGGGCTTGGAGGTAACTCCTTCTGCACTTCTGGTGCCTTCTCAGGTTCTTGTCTTGCAGGTTCTTCAAGAATTTGCACTTGCTCCCCCTCAACTGGAGCTTTCTCCCCCTCAGCAGCAGCACATTCCTTGTCAAAATCTGTTTGATCCAGATTTAAGAAAAGATCTTCCATTGTATATTCTTGTGGAGATTGAGCTGGAGAAATTCTTGGCTCATCTGCTACTGGATCAGATATAACTGGAACTTCAACAGATGTGTCCTCCATGACAACATCTGGAACTTGATTATCAATCTGTGGGTGCTGATAAACATCAGACAAATCAGTATGCTCTATAGGAAAATCTAAAGCATTAAGCTCAGTGATTACCTCTAGGATGATGTGTATTGCTTGCTCACTTTCCAGTGTAGTTGGCTCTTCTACAACTAGAGGCTCCCCCTAGATTGAATCCTGGTGTAAGGGGCTAGCTGGTGGTAGCTCCCCCTGCCTCACTGCAGTGTCTTATTAAGCTGGAGATTTCACAGCATTTCCTTCTTCATTCTCATCAGGTGTGAAGACAACTTGCTCTTCACTACCAGAGCTACTAGTGGAAACCTGAGCCACTGGAGCAGTTTTCTTCTTCTTCTTTTGCAGAGTTACTTTCTCAGGAGTTATCTTCTCAGGGGTTGGCATCTCCTTAGACAACACCCTGTCCCATCTGGAGAAGATCCTCATGTCCATTTTCCTCATGTGGTTGATTTTTGTTCCAGCAGCTTGACCCATAACCTCTGGCATACTACTAGCCAAGTATAAACTTAAGATCCTACCCAAATTGGGTTTCTTCAGGCTCTCCTTGATCTTCTCAAAGATCACTACAGACCAGTCAGTTTTCAGGCTGAAGATTATCCTGGTCATAATGCTGAACATATGGGCTGATACCCTATCATGCCCTCCAGGTTTGCTTAAGATTACTTTTCCAACAATTTCTGACAGGAATTTCCCCTGGCTGTTCATTCCCTTTCTATTGAATACAGATCCTATTTTCATCTTTGAATCCAGACCACACCATGCCAATGCATCTCTGGTCCTGGAAGTAGTAACCTCTTCTTCTTCCTTAGTTCTTGGTAACTGAAGGACTTTCCTCAAACTTTTTGGTAAGATCTTAACCTTTTCACCATGGACCCTAGACTTGATCTTGAATCCAGTGTCGTCTAGGGTTACTCCATTTAGGAATTCCAGTACTTCCTTCTTCCAGATCTTAGTCGGCTCAGAAACAAGAAATTCTAACCCTGAGTCTACAACTAGGGTTACCACAGTCTTGATCTCTGGGTCTGCTTCATCAAATGCATTCCACACCAGTTCATAGCCTTCATTGACGTTCTCTTCAAGCTTTGGCGCCATTAGGGTTTGAAGAATTTGACTGGAGAGAAGAGAGGCGTCGACACACAAGTTTGGTCTCGAAACTTTTGAAAGCGTGTCGACAGAATAAGGCAAAATCCTATTTATACCTTTCTAGGTTTGAAGATGAAAAGGCAGGTCAGCTAACTTGAATTGTGTCGACACTATCGATAAGTGTCGACACTGACTTATAATGTCTCGACACCTATGTGTCGACATAAGTTTAGTCAACAGATATATGTGTCGACACTTGTTTATGTGTCGATACCACATAACTCGACATTTAGTCGAGACTTTACTTAGATAATTCTGAGTAAAGCCTAAGTGTTAACACCATCTTGGATGTGTCGACACCTACTTGTCATGTGTCGACACTAACTTTCTGAAGTGTCGACACCAACTTCCGAGATGTGTCGACACCTTTTCCCTGAAGTGTCGACACCACTTTTCTGTGTCGACACAGATATCTCTGTGTGTCGACACCTTTTTACTTAGCCATTTCTATAAACTTATTCTAAGTTTATCACTCCTAGTTCAATTTTAAACCTATTGAACTTAGTTTCTTCTAAGGGCTTAGTATACATATCAGCTAGTTGATTGTCTGTTCTAACATATTCTAGTAAAATATCTTCTTTTTCTACATGTTCTCTAAGAAAATGATATTTTATTTCAATATGTTTTGTTCTACTATGGGAAACAGGATTATTTGCAATTGATATAGCACTTGTAGAATCACAAAAGAGTGGAGTTCTACTTACCTGAATTCCATAGTCCTCAAGCTGATGTTGTATCCATAGAAGTTGAGCACAGCAACTTCCTGCAGCCACATATTCTGACTCTGCAGTGGAGATAGCCACACTTGTTTGCATTTTGCTACTCCATGAAATCAGTCTTCCACCTAGGAATTGACAGGTTCCAGTTGTGCTTTTTCTGTCTTCTTTGCATCCTGCAAAGTCTGCATCTGAAAAACCTGTTAGTTCAAAATCCCCATTCCTAGGGTACCAAAGGCCTAGATAAGGAGTGCCCTTTAGATATCTCAATATCCTTTTGACTGCTGTCAAATGAGACTCCTTAGGGCATGCTTGATACCTTGCACAGACACATGTAGCATACATGATATCTGGTCTACTTGTAGTCAAATAGAGTAGGGAGCTAACTATCCCTCTATACAAAGACTCATCTACAGGTTTCCCTGCATCATCCTTGCTAAGAGACATACTTGACCCCATAGGAGTCTTCATGGTACTGGACGAATCCATACCATACTTCCTTATGAGTTCTAGGGTGAACTTAGACTGGCATATGGATAAACCATTCTCAGTCTGTCTTACTTGGAGACCCAAGAAGAACTTAAGTTCTCCCATACTACTCATCTCAAATTGTCCTTGCATTAGTTTTGCAAACTTTTTGCAAAGACAACTTTCAGTAGACCTAAATATTATGTCATCTACATATATTTGGACTAGTATAACTTTGCCTCTAGATTCCCTAAGTAATAGAGTCTTGTCTATTTTCCCCCTTGTGAACTTATTCTCAATGAGGAAACTAGACAGGGTTTCATACCAAGCCCTAGGGGCTTGTTTTAACCCATATAATGCTTTCCTAAGTCTATAGACATGATTAGGTAGAGTTGAATCAACAAAACCTGATGGCTGTTCCACATAGACTTCCTCTTTAAGATTACCATTCAGAAATGCTGACTTGACATCCATTTGGTAAACTTTAAATCCTTGAAAGATTACATAGGCCAGGAACATCCTTATGGCTTCCAGTCTGGCTACTGGAGCAAAGGTTTGATCAAAGTCAATACCTTCTTCCTGCCTATATCCTTTAGCAACCAATCTTGCTTTGTTCTTAATGATGACTCCATGTTCATCCATCTTGTTCCTATAGATCCACTTGGTTCCTATTATATTGTGGTCTTTAGGTTTAGGAACAAGTTCCCAGACCTTGCACCTCTTGAACTGATTCAATTCTTCTTGCATTGCCTCAATCCAGTGAGGGTCTAGGATGGCTTCTTCAAACTTCTTTGGTTCAACTTGGGATAGAAAACTTGAGTAGATTGCTGCATTCAGATTTCTGCTCCTTGTTTATACCCCTTGTCTTGGATCACCAATGATTTGTTCTGCTGGATGATCTCTTAGATGCCTATTGGCTGGAGGCATCCTGACTTCAGGTTGAACTTCTTCAGTTTCTTCATCTTGCTGCACTCCTTGAACTTTATCTATATTAGATACATGTAGTACTCCCCCTGGACAGCAGCCACTATCTTCTACTTGCTGTCTTGCAGTAGGTTCTTCTTCTATAGTGAGCTTGTCCATCTTCTTTGTTATACCTGTGGAGCTGCATACACTACTAGACAACTCATTGTTAATAAATCTAGTTTCATCAAATACTACATGCACAGACTCTTCTACAACTTGTGTAGACAAGTTGTAGACTCTATAAGCCTTACTGTTGTTGCTGTACCCAACAAAAATTCCCTCTTGGGACTTGGCAGCAAACTTAGTCAAGTAAGACTTTCCATTGTTATGTATAAAGCACTTACAACCAAAGATACTGAAGTAGGATAGGTTTGGTTTCCTGCCTTTCACAACCTCATAGGGGGTCTTGTTGAGGCTTTTAGTAATGGTAGCCCTATTAATAACATGGCATGCAATATTAACTGCTTCAGCCCAGAAATATTCTGGTAGTGATGTATCACTTAATAGGGTCCTACCAGCCTCAATCAAGGTCCTATTTTTCCTCTCAGCAATGCCATTTTGCTGAGGTGTTCTTGGTGAAGAAAACTCTTGAAATATCTCAAATTCTTCACATAGTTTTGCCATACTATCAGACTGAAATTCAGTACCATGGTCACTTCTTATTTTGACCACTGTACTATCTAGTTCATTCTGAATTTGTTTGACAAAACTATAGAAGACACTAGGTGTTTCAGGTTTCTGTCTAAGGAAGAACACCCAGGAAAACCTTGAGTAGTCATCTACAACTACAAAGGTATAGACCTTCCTACCTAGGCTGTGAACTGGCATTAGACCAAAGAGATCCATATGCAAGAGGTATAAACACCTCACAGCATCTTTGTTTTCAATGCTTCTAAAGGTGGATCTAGTCTGCTTGCCCTTTTGACAAGCTGAGCAAATACCATCTTTAATACACTTAACTTGAGGACCATTCCTCACTAACTCTTTGCTAAAGAGTTTGCCAATTGTCTTGTAGTTTAGATGGGCTAGCCTCTTGTGCCATTTGACACAATGAGAGACTGTCTCATCAGCTACTAGACACACTGGAGAACCATTGTTCTCAACCATAATGTCTAAGAAGTAGACATTTCTTTTTCTATAGCCAGTCAAAATGATCTCTTGATCATTTGACCTCCGGATATGACAACCATTTTTGACAAATGAGATGTCATATCCTACATCACTCAATTGACTTATACTAATAAGGTTATGTTTCAAACCTTTAACATAGGCGACTTGAGTAATTGTAATAAAGGAGTTAGATATGTTACCAAAACCCTTGATGATTCCTTTTTCAGAACCACCAAAGGTGACTTTTGGACCATCCTTGATGGGTGTGTAGTCCTTTAGTAAACCCCTTGTTCCAGTCATATGTCTGGAACATCCACTGTCCAAGTACCATATTGGGGCATGGCCACTTGGACTTACCTGCAAAACAGATTAGTGAACCTTAGGACCCAAAGAATTCTTGGGTCCTTGGTACTGGTTAGTTTGCTTCCTAACAAAGCTACCTGCAGGTTTTCCAACAGGCAGTTTGCTACTCACTTTGGCACTAGCATTGTGCCAACAGTCCATTGCAAAGTGGCCTACCTTGCCACAGCACCAACACTCAAACTTATTGTACCTTTGCTTAGGTACAGTCTTAGCTGTTTTATCTACAGCTGGCTTGTTGAGAGTTGGAGCTTTGCCCTTGGACTTGGACTGAACAGTCCTAGCTGGTTTAGTAAATCCCAGTCCAGCTTTACCTTTGTGATGAACAAATTCATCAATTAAAGGTAGAACTGACTTAGGTTTAGAAAACCTAACAACTAGATCTCTCTCCTTCTGAAGACTAATCTCCAGACTCTTGATTTGATCATTCTTATATGTTATAGTCCTCATCTGAATCACAGTTATGTGCTTCAGTCTGGCTATCTCATTTAGCTTTTGATCAAATAACTTCTCATAATCAGTTGCAGCCATTTTGAGACTTGCAATCTCCTTAGCTTGACTCTTGGCCAAGGATTTGCATTTCTTAAATGCTTGCAATAGAACTTTATATTCATCTATCAATTGATGAATATCCTCTTCAAACTCAGATGCACTCTCATCATTTGATGATGATGAATCTGATTCTGAACTAGCACAAGAAATTGAACTTAAAGAACAATGTTGTACCTTACTAGGTCCTGGCTGCTCCAGGATTTTGTCACTTTCTGTCAATGCCATTAGCCCTTGGCATTGACTGTCCTCTTGTTCATATATAGAGTTCATGATCTGAATGAACTCTTCTTCTTCTTCTTCAGCAAACAGCCCTATATATGCCTCAGCATCTGACTCAGTTTCTGATGAAGAAATGTCTGACAGGCTCTTTTCCTTTTTGGCAACAAAAGACTTTTCCTTCTTGCCTTTGAATTGAGTCTTTTTCTTATCATTAGACTCCTTCCTTTTTTCTGGACAATCTACAACAACATGTCCTTGTCTATTACAGCAATAGCACAGAATTTTTGATAGTGTTGCTTTGCTAGACTTGGACTTTTTCCTGTGTTTCTTTGAAGACTTTTTATTCTGATAATAGTCTTCTTTACCCTGTGAAGTAGATGGCCTTGTCCTCCACTGTTTCTTCTTCAAGAACTTCTGAAAATGTCTTGTGAAGGCAACAAAGTCCTCATCACTTTCACTGCTTTCAGATTTTCTACTTGCTGACTCATCTGATTCAGTTTCAGCTGCTTTTGGAGGTGAAGTTGGTGACTTACTTCTGTACTTTCTGGGGGCTTCTGTTTTAAAGGCCACTGTCCTTTCTTTATGTTCACTTCTTGTAGATTTCTCCTCTTCTTTCCTCACCATTAACTGCATTTCATAGGATAGCAGTTTTCCAAATAGTGTTGGTGGAGGAATTTCTGCCAACTTTGCCATTTCCCTAATGGCACAGATCTTGGTGTCCCAATCTTTTGTAAGGGACCTTAGAAACTTATCATTGAGCTCATAATTACTGAACTCTCTGCCATAGGACATAAGCTCATTCACAATTCTATAGAACTTTTTATAGCATTCAGTTATGCTATCAGCTTTACCTTGTCTAAAACTTTCATATTCTTGATTGAGCAAGGATTTTCTGTCTTGCCTCACTTCTTCAGAACCCTCCATATACACAATAAGAGTATCCGACATTTCCTTGGATGTCTTGCAGTGTATTAAATTCTGAAAAGTAGCATCATCTATAGCACTCACTATAATATTCAGAGCCCTTTTGTCCATTGTGGCTAGAACAATCTCATCCTTTGTCATTTCAGAGAAATCCTTAGGTGTTCTCTGATTTGCATCTAAGACTGAAACCTTCATGGGCACATATGACCCTTCTATCACTGTGATATATATCCTAGGGTCTGAGGCTTCCATAAACAGTCTCACCCTTTCCTTCCAAATGCCAAAGATTTCCTTTATGCATATGGGTAGCTTCATGGATCCCAATTCCTTAGGATTCTCAGTGGAACCCATGGTTCTTGATTTTCTTGATTCTGTAATGTCCTTAGACTGAATCTACCAACAGGATCTACTCAGACAGTTATGTCCTCTTTTGAGTAACCTCCCTCTGATACCACTTGAAAGATATTGTACCTAATCACCTAGAGGGGGGGGGGGTGAATAGGTGGCTTAAATCTTTTTAACTTTTTAGGCAGAATTCAACTTATAATCACAGAATTAAATCTACTTGTACACAACAATCACATAGCAATCACAGCAAATCACAAGCACACAGTAGACACCCAGATTTATAGTGGTTCCCCAAGGTTTGGGTACATCCACTTTCCCCCTTCGCCTATCTAGCAGTGTACTAGATTCGTCCAAACTCCTCCACTAGCTCAGAACCCCAAAACAGGTTCCTACAACTCAGGCCCAAGGCCCTACAACTCAGCTTCTTCTCAAAGCCTACACTCAGCCACCAAGGCCTACACTCAGCCACCAAGGCCTACACTCAGCCATAATAGGCCTACACTCAGAGATTCAAATCTCCTACACTCAGGCACACAAGCCCTACACTCAACCTTTATAATTACAGGCTTACAAAGACTCAGATCCCTAAGGATCCTACAAGATAATATGAATACAAAAATTGTAACTCAACAACTCAGAGAAAAGAGAGAAGAGTTGTGAGTTTCTTGATGAGTTCTTGGAAGAACTCAGCTGAAATCAATCTGACTTGGCTTTCTTCAAAGCTTCTTGAATGTAGAACACAATAAGATTGATCCGTCCTGCAGTTGATCCTTGATCTCTGCTACTTAAGATTCAGAATAAATCTGAACCCTTCTTCTCAGCCTGGTTCCAATGGCCGACTTCTTGGATGGAGCTCTCTCTCTCCAACTTCTTAGATCTTCACTTGATAGCTAGATCTTCTTTGTATAACTTGATGTGTTGATCTTCTAATCACTCAATCACTTCTTCTTGAACAACTGTTTCTGTAGACAGTATAAGCCTATTTATAGGCCTTCTTCATGGTAACCGGCTGGTCCGGTTCATAACTGATTTCTGATAACTCTGACAGGTGCAGTAGACCGGCTGGAATGACAGCTATCAAGTCATCCAGTCAGTTCTTGAAAATTCTGTGACTGTCTGAAAGTGTCGAGACTGTCTGTCTTTAAGTGTCGACACTTATAGACTAAGTGTCGAGACAAGTTGTCTAAGTGTCGACACTAGCCTAAAAGGTGTCGACACAACTCCTTGTGTTGTAGATTTTATATCTCGACACTGCTTCTTCTTCATGTGTCAACACTGATAATGTGTGTCGACACAAGTACTTGTACTTCAGTATATTGCTGAATTCTTGTAAGTGTCGACACATCTCCTTTGTGTCGACACATCTTCATATGTTGAATCTGTTAAGTGTCGACACTTCTTCTTGGTGTCGACACATGTCTTCAGTGTTGATACTTGCTGAGTGTCGACACAGCTCCTTGTGTCGACACATTCTTCTTCTGTTGAGACTCTGGCTGAGTGTCGACACATCTCCTTTGTGTCGACACTTGTACTTAGAATTTTGCTGATCTTTGCTAAGTGTCGACACAGCTCCTTGTGTCGACACTTTCTTCAAGTGTTGAGTCTTCAGCTGAGTGTCGACACATTCTTTCTTGTGTTGACACTTTCTTCAAGTGTTGACTCTTCTGCTGTGTGTCGACACATTGTTTTAGGTGTCGACACTTACACTTAGTCTCTGCTGACTTTTGCTGAGTGTCGACACAGCCTCCAAGTGTCGACACTTTCTGATGTAGACACAGTTTTACTGGGTGTCGACACAATTGTTAAGTGTCGACACTGCTTCACTGCACTTTTCTTCATTGAGTGTCGACACAGCTTCTTGTGTCGACACTTTCTGCCTGGTGTCGACTCTGCATCCCTGGTGTCGGCACAATGACTACAAGTGTCGACACTGCTTGCCTGGGTGTCGACACAAGTCTTCTTAAGTGTCGACACTTTCCCAATGGGTGTCGACACAAGGACTTAGAAACTTTTCCATCTTTCCTGCAAATACTTAACCTGCACAAGTAAACTCAAAACACATCAAATACATTTTGATGTATATCATTGAGTTGGGTGAGGCTTCTTCAAATCAGGTACATTTAAACCAATGTACCCAACAGTCGTAGTTATACCCCACCCCTGGCGACTAGGCGACTTCTAGAGGAACTCGCATGGGCTGGGCGAGTATCTCACCTAGTCGCCTACCTGGCGAGTATGCGAGGAGATCTCACCTATACTCGCCCAGGCCTTCCGCGATCTAAAATGTTGACTTTGACTCCTGCCTTGACTTGTTGACCTTGACTTCTGCTAACCTGGCTGTGGTAGGACCCACCCTCGACGAATACGAGTTGTACATGTATACCATTATCTACAAGACCTTCTTCAAATCCAGGACGTTCGGATCAATGGACCCAACAATCTCCCCATATTTGAAGAAGTTAAAACCTAAGGTAATGATATACACTTATACAAATATGCAACATATACAGTAAGAGATACATTACATAACTTAGTGAAAAAAATAATGAATCATGATAAAAAATGATTTCCATTTAACTTAGAAGGAGCACATGTTTATGTGCATATAACAAAACATAACACATTCCTTAACCCCTATAAGTAGAACAAGAAACATTTCAAGTTTCAGGTTACCTTATCACAATGTCACTGCCCTTTGACTTCTTTTTGGATCTATCTTCATTTTTAGCTCCATCAGCTATCTTTTTCCCTTTCTTATCAACTTGGTCTGCTTCAGCTGTTTCAGACTTCTTGATTTTCTGCCTCTAGAAGTAATGTATTTGATAGGTTCAATGGCATCAGGAGCCAATGTACCTGCAAGCTCGTCCCTTCTGAATTTTCTCCTTTTATTTTCCCTTTCTTCCATCTTGTTCCATTCTCCTGAGTTATAGAGCTTGTCTCTATCAGTTTTCTTAGTCTTTATATGCTCTCAGGCAGATAGGATAATGGTCCTTGACTCTGGCTCCACAGTTCAAAGTCATCTTTCTTCTTCATCTTTTCTCTATACCCCTTTTTACTTAATCTGATTTCCTCCTCTTCCTCATCAGTAGTCCTTCCCTTTGATTTCTGTAGTTGTTCAGCATAGGGGCTGAATTTAGGAGTGTCATATGAATCATTCCATTGACCACCATATTCTCTATTCAGGTCATCTTGCGGTTGGCCTTCTAGCTGAGCATGTATTTCAGGATTCAATGCTTTTTGTACTTGAGAAGGAAGGGATGTTATCATACTGGATAGGTTCAATCCCATAAGATCCCATCATCACATTTGTGGCCCAGACCATATTTTCAGTATTAGTTCCTATGACATTACTCTCCCCCTTTTTGACTTCTTCAATAAGTTCTTTGGTATGGGAGAGGCAGGCCTTGCTCCTTTGAGTTTCTAAATAATTTACTCCCGCGGTTACTTGATTTTTGACCTCCAGCATATGGTCATCCAATAGCTTGGTACATCCATCCATCTTGTTGAATATGTTAGCAGTCTGTTTATCCAGCAGTACTTTGTCAGCATTGTGTATGGCTAGCATATTCTGTGCCTGAATGTTTTGATTATCTATGACTGTTATAGCATTCTTGCCCACCTCATTCAATTTATTCATGGTATAATCCACTTCAGGAGCTGCCCTTATGAAGAATTTTACAGTCTCACCCTTCAGAAGATTCACCTCAAATCTGATTGACTTAATTTCTCTGGATAGCTCCTTCCTGATTTCATTGAGAGCATCATCCACAAAATTTTCCAATAATCTCCTCTACTCATCCAGCAAGCCCTTCAGTTGGGCTAGAAATATAGGTGGCATTTGATTTATCCTTGCAGAAGTGCCTTTATCACTTGTTTCTAGAGCTGGCCTGACCTCTGCCCTTTCGTCAGAGTCAGCCACAGTAAAGTCAGAAGATTGAGCTTTCTTTGGAGCACTCTCCTCCTTTTCTAACATGGAGGAGTCTATATCATGCACTTTAACATGAGCTGGGAGTTCAGAGTGAAGCTCCCTCTCACAGTCTGCCATGCCCTTATTGGCATGCAGAACAACAGCAGGATTCTTAGCATCCTGAGGTATCTCTTGAAGATTTTTGAGTTGCTCCCCCTTAGACAGTGGAGTCTCCATGACTTTATCTAAATTTTTCTCCCCCTCAGCAGCTGCATCTTGTATAGCATCCTCGGAGAGTTTCTCCCCCTCACTCTGAGGACTGTGTCCAACCAGAAGATCTTAGGGTGGTGGTGAAGATATATTTTCAGCAGCAACTAGGGTCTTTGAGTCCTCCCCCTAAATTGTAGCAGAGATTTTGTTGACTATGTCCTTTGCCACTCTTTTAGCAATGTCCACTGTAGGAGTATCTTCATATGGGGCTTCTTCAGATAGAGCATTACTCAACTAGTTTCTGGTGGCTTGTTCAAAAGATTCAAATACTTGGGCAGTTGCATCCTTTTTGGGCTCATCTTCAGACCCTGTTAGATTTGGATCATGAGGCTCTTTCTCATCTTATTCTTCAGAAGAACTAACTGTGTTGCTTTCCTCTGGCACTAGAACTGTCACTCCTTCTTAGCAGCCTTCTGGCCATGAGAGTGAAGGACCCTGTCTCACCTATCCAACATTCTTATGTCCATCCTTCTCATGTGATGAATTTGTGTCCATAGCCTCAGATTTAGAATCTCTAGAACAGTTTACAGTAGAAACAGGGGGAGAATTCTCCCCAAGTTTGGCTCATTAATGCACTATATAATCTCGTCAAATAATATTCTTCCCCAGTCTGTCTTTTTGGAAGGGTTATCCTTGTCATCTACTCGAAAATCTTCTTTGAATTTTTTTCGTGCGAGCCTGTTTTGCAAAATAATGCCTTCCCGACTATGTTGGCCAGGAACTTCCCCTTGAGGTTAAGTTCCTTTCTTATGATAGAGCATGCAGTATGTTTGGAGATGTCGCACCACTTTATGGGCGCTCAAACATCAGATAGGACTAGGACTTCTTCGTCCTCAATCTCTGTAAACCTCGGCAACTGGAGCGCTTTGCTTAGCCTCCTCGGGGTTATCTTGATCTTGGTTCCACTAACCATAGTCTTGATTTTGCCTGAGGAAGAGTCTCCTTTGGCATTTGCGAACAATTCCAGCACTTCTCGCTTCCACATATGGCAAGACTCTGATAGAACGACACTAGGTCAGAAACCTGGAGTAGGTGGAGAACAAATTGCACCTCTTCCAGCGCATCCTTGAATCCATTTTTAACCAGTTCTGAACCCTAGAATAGGAAGTCCTGACCTTTCAGTGCCATTTTGTTAGCGAATTTATGAGAGTGAGAAAAAATTTTTTGGCGACTCGGTAGAGGAGGGCAAGCAACAATGTGTTTTGCTTTATGCACAAGACCTTCTATTTATAGATTTTCTTAATATAAAATGTGGAAAGGCGCGTACCTATTTGGGGATCAATTTATGATCAACGGCTGGGATTAATTCCACTCATTTAGCCGCAAACAGACAAATTTGCCTTTAACCCTTAGTCTTATTAGACTGACCAATCCTGCAGGGATTTAAATTGATTTGCAACACACATACAATATATACAACTAGAGGAGAGCTAATTGAATTAGATTCAACATACCCATGTCAAACTTGAGGATGTTGAATCTAGTTTCACCTAGTGGCTTAGGAAACATGCGAGCCACTTACTTATTTATTGAGACAAATTTTTAAGATTTGTTTCATACTTCTCCTCAAACTTTAATACGCTAATATATTAACTAAAAAACAAAGTCTTGTCAAGAGATACAAGATTTCTTGTAATTGAGAAAACATTTAGTAGAATCAGCAACTAGAGGAATTCTACTTATCTTTGTCTTATAGATTTGGAGCAGATGCTGAATACATAGCCACTTCCTTGCTTCTTGCAAAGTACCTTTCAGTTGAGCCATATAATTTCCTCTTCTTTAGCCATAGAATTGAATATGGATCTCTTTGAATGATCCACTTGGTGCAGGAGGTTTCTTGATACCAATCCTTTTGGTAAGACTCAAGCTAGTCCAGCATATTGGACTAACCTATCTCCCCCTTAATGATTGCACATGTCCTGGACATCCTTTGATTGATAGTCTATTCATCCACTTCTATCTACAGGTGTATGATCTTGAAGATAGCCACCTTGTTCCAATCCTAAGTCTGGAACAATCTCTGTCCAAGGACCATAAATGGGTATGGATACTTGGATTATCCTGTAAAATAGAATTTATCTTACCTTAGGACTCCAATAGGTATTGTGTCATAGGTTCTTGTTAGCCTCAAAATGACCTTGCCTTTCTGCAGATTTCCTGACAGGAAGACTAACTTTTGCTTTGGGCACAGATGGATTGTGCCAGCAATCATGGGCAAAATGGCCCACTTTGCCACATCACCAGCACTCATGAATATTATATCTTCTCTTCTGAGCAGGTCTGGCAGCATGGTTGACTACAAACTGGACACAAGTAAGAGCAGCTTCCTTGTTCTTGTTTCTCTCAGCCATAGTCTGATTGAGGGTAGGAATGGCAGAAGAGGAGCTTAGTTTTTCATGAGGTCCACTAACAATAGTCTTCTTTGTAGAGGACATACTGTTGATTGCTTCAGAAATACCCAAGTCTAGTTTGCTGGTAGACTTGCCCTTGGTCAGAGTGTGTGCTGCGAGATCTTGAGAAAAGACCACTGCCTTACTCATGTGTGAGGGGGCTGGTGCACTAAATACAAATGGTCCAGAATGGGCCATTTGAATTTCTTCATTGGAAGCCTTAATGGCACTCATTCCCTTACCCTTTCTTCTTCCCTTGTAAGGTACATTTGTATTCTTAAAAGGAAGATTCCCATCCCTCTAGTGACCAATCTTGAAGTCTTGGCCATACCTGTTGGGTGGGAGAATTACCTTATGAAAGGTCGATTGAGGCTTGACAGGAGCATTGTCTTTCCCTTTGGATAGGGTAACTCTATAATTCCACTTAGATTCTGACTTTCTCTTGATGGAGTCTACCTTAGAGAAATTTGCCACAATTCTCTTATCCTTCTCAAGTTTCTTTTCTAGATCCTTAATAATAAAGTCCTTATATTTGATGAACTCAACATGGATATCTACCATGGTCTTCAGATGGCCAACTTCCCTCATTTTCAGATACAATAAAGTTGATGTCTCATCCTGCTGGGAAGCAGCCAGCTCTAAGGATGCAATATCCTCAGCTTGTTTCTTAACAAGCAACCTATAATCCTTGAAAGCTTTAAAAGTGCACTATGATTTTCAATCAATTGATTGATATCATTTTCTGACATAGGACCCTCATCATCACTTGATGAGGATGAATCAGAGTCTGGACATGACTCATATCCAGATTCTTAGGATGAGTTGGATGGGGAATGTACCTGATCTTATCTAGGCTAATCCTGGCAGTATTCTTCTTCTGTCATGACCATCATCCCATAACATCTGCAGTCAACTTCCTCATCATCTACCTCTGAATCACTATCTGTGAGTGAAAGAGCGGCCCTGATCATTAACCTTGCATCTGGATAGATAATAACTTTACCACAGTCCCTAAACACTGAAGATAGTGGGGCTCTAATTTATATCCTTGTGGCAGGATAGTCTTCATCATCTACAATAGCTGTCAATAGTCCAATGTAGGTCTTTTCTGCTCTCTAGACTTGAAGCTTCATTGAGCTCCACTCCTTATGGTTCACAACTTGACTCATAAGCACAAGACTTTTAGCTATCCTTGGAGATTACTCAGACTGTTAAGTTCTTTTTGAGCAATCTCTCTTTGATACCACTTAAAAGTCTTTGTTTTCAAGGATAGCTAACTTACCTTGAGGGGGGGGGGGGTGAATAGTTTACTGGTCTCTTATGTTATTTTTTAAAACTTAATTACCTATGCGAGTGATGTGATTAATTTAATTGTGCTTTCAAGGCAATCATATAGATAACATAGCAAATTTATAGTGATTCCTCAAATTATGGTTACATCCACTTTCTCTCCCATCTTTCTAACTTCTTGTTAGACAAAGTACTTATCCAATCTCTGCTCCTAAGAGCTTATACCTCAGATCCCTCAGGATCTCTTAGTCTCCTCCAAGACTTACAACTCAGGCACTAAGCCCTATAACTCAGTGATCAATGGATCACCTACCTTAGACCAAAGGCCCTACCGCTCAGGCTGGGAGGACAACCATACCTCAGATCTACAAAGGATCCTACTTCAGAGAGAATGACTCTCCTACTTCTCAGGCACAAAGGCCCTACCTTTGATCTAAAGGGATTCTATAACTCAGGCACAAGTGTCCTACCACTCAGAGAGAATGACTCTCCTACCTCAGGCTCAAAAAAGCCCTACAGCTCAGATTCACACTTGAATCCTACTCCTTAGGCCAAATCCCTACACTCAGATTCTCAACAAAATCCAACCTCAGATCAACCAGTGATCCTACACTCAGATCCACACTTGGATCCTACATTCAGCCTTTATATATTTAGGCTTACAGCTCAGATCTATTAAGATCCTACACTCAGATCCACACTTGGATCCTACACTCAGCCTTTATATATTTAGGCTTACAGCTCAGATATATTTAGGCTTACTACTCAAGGTATCTCACCACAGAAGAAATGATCGTGCAAGTTCATTCTACTGAGATATAAATGATGTCGTCTCTCGAAGAGCCAATAAGGGATGTCTTCTATGGGTGAGATCTAAGAGGAACTCGATAATGATCCTACACTCAAATCCACACTTGGATCCTACACTCAACCTTTATATATTTAGGCTTACATCTCAGATATATTTAGGCTTACTACTCAAGGGATCTCCCCACAGAAGAATTGATCTTGCGAGTTCATTCTGATGAGATATAAATGATGTCGTCTCTCAATGAGCCAATAAGGGATGTCTTCTATGGGCGAGATATAGGGGATGTATTCTAGGATTCTCAACAGAATCCTACCTATGATCAACCAGTGATTCTACACTCAGATCCATACTTGGATCCTACACTCAACTTTTATATATTTAGGCTTACAACTCAGATATATTTAGGCTTACTACTCAAGGGATCTCGCCACAGAAGAATTGATCTTGCGAGTTCATTCTCCTGAGATATAAACGATGTTGTCTCTCGATGAGCCAATAAGGGATGTCTTCAATGGGCGAGATTTCAGAGGAACTAGATAATGGGCCTTGAGCTGGAAGCAACTTTGCAGATTTTTTGTTCTTCACCTTGCTAAACTGAACAAGAAGCTCAGCTCTCTCTTCCACAGCTCCAGAAATTTATCTTCAGGAAGTGTTCTGCTAGATCTGTTAAGTAACTACTGCTGGGGCTTTGTCCCTTAACAGCTTCTCAGGCAGAGATAGACTCAGCCATGTCTTGTAGATTTATGAAGCCAGAAGACTTAGCTTCTTCTTTTTTCTCAGAAAGAGGACTTTCTGACCTTGCTATTAAAGATGATCTTAATCTTTAGAGAATAGCTTCTTCAACAGCTAACTATCTGTGAGTCACAGAGTAACTTGCTTTTGCTCTTAGATCAGCTCTTCAACTAAATCTCCAAGCTCTGCAACAATGGAGAGTAGGAAGATGAAGTCCATAAGAGTTTTTCCAAAAAGCTACCACTTCTTTCTTGATCTCCGCCTTTTATCATTAGCCCATCAATGACTATTTGAGCAGTGAGCCCCACCTTGAATATTTTGGCAGCTACCAGCTTTTGCATTAATGGTTGTACTGAAGGCAAGAGGTGACATTTGTCGCGTACTGTAGCTTTCCCGCAACGAATTCAAATTTTGTTAACTTGTTGACTTTGCTGACGTCACCATCTGCGGACTTAGCCAACATCAAACATCTTTAGTACATGCGTTGAGTGAGTAAGCTTCACTCAACGCCAAAACACTTAGATATTCTATCACTGAGTGTTGAGTGAGTAAGCTTTACTCAATGCTAAAACACTTAGACATATTTTAGGTCACTAGGCATTGAGTGAGTAAGTTTCACTTAGCGCCAAAACACGTAGACAGATTTTCTGTCACTAGGCATTGAGTAAGTAAGCTTCACTCAATGCCAAAATACTTAGACAGATTTTTTTTGTCACTAGGCGTTGAGTGAGTAAGATTCACTAAACGCCACAACACTTAGACAGATTTTTTGTCAATTAGCATTGAGTTAGTAGGTTTTATGCAACACATTTGGACTTAGCCAAATTTCCATGTGAAATCACATACACTAACCTATTAAGGTTCAGTCAACACTTTTTATCACATGGCATTGAGTGAGTAAGCTTCACACAATGCCTGTGGACTTAGTCAAATATCTACACAGATTTTTTGTGGCTTTGGCTGACTGAGCTATACTCAACGAATATAAAGTTATGGCGTTTAGTGAATGGACTTCACTCAACGCTTATGGACTTAGCCACATTTCTGCTTGTTTCTTCTTAGGCTTTTACCGCCTTAGCCTGTCTCACAGCTTTTTGTTGTATGACGTTGAGTGAGTAGACTTCACTTAATGCATGTGGACTTAACTACATTTTCAGCTTGCCAATTATTTGGCTTTGACTATACAAGCTGAACTTAGCATTATTAGCCACCCGGCATTAAGTGAATAGACTTCACTCAATGCTTGTGGACTTAGAAGGTTTTCTATCTTTCCACTAGCTTTCCTATTCATCACTTGTCTTGGCCACATGAATCAACATGTCCAATTAATGCATAAAAGGTACTCTGCATACATAGAACTTACAGGACATGTTAGATTCCATCATGTGTATACCATTATCTACAAGGTCTTCTTCAAATCCAATACATTGGGATCAATGGACCCAACAGATATAATACCCAACAATCTTCCTCTATTTGAAGAAGTCAGAACCCTATATATTAAGTTGAATTGCATAGAAAATAAAGTGTAGAGATAGGAAACACAGAACAATTATAATAAAATGAAGGAAAAAATAGATCAACAAAACATTAACATTTATATAAGTGTTTCTTATGGGCATTCACAATTCTCATTACACATCAGAATAAAAGAGATAACAAATCTAAGATTACCCCTTGCTTTTTCTCATTCCATCTGTCAAAATATGCATTAGACTTATGATAATATCTTGGTGGAGGAGGAGGAGCATCGGGATTGGTTCTGCCATGCTTTCTGAAGTGAAACCTCCTTTTCACATTTGAAACTTCATGCTTATTCCATTCTTCTCTGCTGTAATATTTCATCGGTTCCTCATTTGATAAATCAACCAAACTGAAGGTGTCCAAAATAATTTCTTTAGAGATATGACTCCAAACTTCAGCAGGTTCTCTTACTTGACTGGGATCAGATCTACTAGCTGATGAGCATTCTTCATATCTTCTTCTCTTCTAAAGAGGTGGTCTGGAAGCTTCTCTATTGATCTCTACATTAAGAAAATCAGACCAAACCTGAGTGTTTTGCATGGGAGGAGCATACTGCTCTGATTCTTAAAAAAATTGATAGTAAGCTCTGAACCAACAGAAGGCTGCTCTGTAGGTGAGAATTACACTAGAAATTGAGCTGGAGCAGACCGAGTTATCTTCTCATGCAGCCACTTTATATTCTCATAGCAATAAACATTTGCACTATGCACTTGGTTACACACATCTCTATTCAGCTTATCCATTTTTTCACTTTAACTTTTGCTCCCCCTTTCTGACTTCTTCAATAAGGGTTTGGATAATTTACTCCCTGTACTCTCCCATTTTTCTGTCAATATGATGCATGCTCGCATCATGAGAGTGTATCATATCATCATGTACTTTAGATAGGTGAGCTGCCTTGTTGTAAAACATAACCAATGCCCAGAATTGTATGGTCTGTAGATTTCTCACCTAGAGTCAACCATTCAGTCAAAGACGTCTTAAACTTGTCCATGTTGTTCTTCATTTCAGCTAACCCATTGTTCAAATTCTTTTCTACTTCAACCACTTTGCCAAAAATGTATTTCAAGGAGATGTCAAAGTGTTCTTTATGCTTTACTAGCATCACTTCTATAGACTTTAACAAAGAACTTTCTAAAGGAGAGGCAATATCATCCTGAGATCTGGGAGCTTCAAGATTGTCAGCATTAGTTTTAAGACTACTAGAAATAGCTCCTCTTGAGTGGTCCTTGAGCAAGAATGATTCTTGTGCATGAGGCTTTGCCACATCCTCTTTGACTTATTCAAAAGGTACTACCAAATCCTCCCCCTCACTAGATGCTCTTTCAGAATTAAGGTCCTCTTAGAGTGAGTCATCAACTAAATACTCCCACTCAGACTCTATCAGGAGTTCTTTCTCGTCGAGATATTCCTCCAAATCTGAAACTCCTCCAGATTTGGATCCCAAAATTGCTTGTACTTCTTCTAGAACAACTATCTCTGCAAAAGTCTGAACATCTGGCTCTATATAAGTCTGAACATCTGGAACTTGAGGTAGAGGATCAACTTGCACAGGTGGAAAAATAGTAGCATCTAAAAGCAGGCTCTCCCCCTCAACAATTGCACTCTGAATCCCTAGAGCTGCGTGAGGGTTTGGAGAATTCCTCTTGTGCTCATCATAATCATCTTCAACTTCTCTCGTGTTACCTTGCCTGGGAATCCTTTGTTCCCATCTGCTAAAAATGGATGCATCTATCTTTTTAAGATGATGAATGAACATACTAGAAGACATATCAAATTGATTTCCATCTAGCTAATTAATATAAAGAGAGATAATCCTTCCAAAGTTGGGTGTCTATATACTAGCCTTGATTCTGTCAAACAATACAGTGCCCCAGTTAACTCGTTTCCTGCAGATAATTGTTGTGATCAAACAAAACATGTCCCTTGAGACGTAGTCATGACACCCTGTCTTTTAAAGCAGACCTTCTCGAGAATATCTATAAGAGGCTTTCTTTCATAATTCATTTCTTTTCTTCTGATTGAGGTAGATTTTCTATCCAAATCACAGAAGGAAAGAGCCCTTCTGTAATCGCTGTCATCCAGCACATCATCTTCCTTGACTTCTGGAAATTGCAGAAATTGGTTAAGGAAACTCTGCTTCATCCCTACCACAAAGTTTCGAACAATTCTTTAGATTTGAGAGCCTTCAATCCTTAGCTCTACATTTCTGAAAAACTCTAGGACCCCTCTCTCCAGAACTCTGCATTCCTTCTCCAGAACAAATGACAAACCAGCAGTTTCAAGCATAAGGATTACATTTCTGAATTTTTCAGAAGCACTGGAAAGCATGTACGAATCAGTTCTCCTCCTACTTGGAGATTACCAGCACCTTTGCAAGCCATCCTTGATTTGAGGCAAAACAAAGGATTTCTACAAGTTGCCAGAGATGAACAGACGAAGAAGAGAGAAAAGATTGTTGCAAGCTGTCGGGAGAACTCGTGAAGTTTGCATGAGATATCGTGATGCGCTTAAGACCTTATATATAATATTGAAGTTTTTTAGGGAAATGAAGAGGCACGTACCTTATTTGGAAAATTCAATGTAAGTATTCAGATCCAATAATTAGAAATAGAATTAAAATTCTGCACAAGTCTAATTCATCGAAATCTCACGTGATACCTTGAGATCTGCACAAGTCCAATTCGTCAAACTCTGAGCTAATTCGTCGAAATCTAGGCTAATTCGTTGAAATCTCACGAGATCACTTGTATAATTCATCGAGATGAATCATATATACTCGACAAATTCGACAAAAACACTTGTGAAATTCGTTGAAAACACTTGTGAAATTCGTTGAAAACACTTGTGAAATTCGTTGAAAATACTTGTGAAATTTGACCGATTCGTCGACTTAACTTGAGATCTCTCGATTGATTTCACGAGAACTTGCGTGAAGACTTGATGAATTTAAACTTCTTCACTTTGGCAGATTTCTTTAGATTCTTTGACCATTTCAAGATTCTTTGTTGAGCATTCCAAGTTCAGTTTTGAAAAAGGTGAACTTGGCTTCATCAAGCAGCTTCATGAAAATATCTGTAATTTTCTTGTACGTTGACACATAATAAAGGTTGATGTATTTGTTCTCCACATGCTCCCAGATGAAATAATAACGTATCTCGATAAGCTTTGTTCGGTTGTGAGAAACTGGATTGTTAGTTATGACTATTGCACTTGATGAATCACAAAACATTGGAATCTCCTTCATGTTCAAGTTATAATCTTCTAGTTTATTCCTTATCCATAGAAGTTGTGCACAACAACTGCCCGCAGAGAAATTCTCTAACTCAGCAGTTGAAATTGTCACATAATTTTGATTTTTGCTGCTCCAAGAAATAAGCATTCTTCCAAGGAAATGGCAGGCCCCGGAAGTGCTTTTCCTGTCATCCCTGCTTCCTACAAAATCACTATACGAAAAATCAATTAGCTCACAGTCATTACTCTTTGGGTACCATAAGCAAAGATTCAGTGTGCCTTTAAGATATCACAAAATCTCTTTATAGCGGCATAATGAGATTCTTTAGAGTTCATGTTGGATCCCTAGTTTGATTTGGGCTAGGTTCACTAACTAGGATTATTGACCCACCTTGTATAGCCAGGGTAATGTCTGTGTCCTAGAGTTTAAGCTATGTACTTAGAGTCAACATTGCATGGACCAACCAACAACAGACTGCAGAAGACTCCAGAATTAGAGAAAAATAAGTTTCAGGAAAGTGAGTTTGATGTTCGTCGAACTCAGCTCGACGAAAGTCGTGCTCCGCTCGATGAACTCAGAGTAAATTCTCTGAGTTGAGCTCGACAATATTCGATCTCAGGTCGACGAATTCTGGAAGATCATCTTCAACATTCTAAGTCCAGAATCTTTTCTCTGTACTCCAGTCGACGAATGTATGTTATCAGCTCGACGGACTTAGAGCTCAGAATGGGCAAGTTTTATCAGAAAGCAGTTAGATGTTCTGAGGTCGACGATCTTGGATCTCAGGTCGACGAACAACAATCATCTGGTCGACGAACATGATTTCTCAGCTCGATGAACTCTGGACTCAGGTTGACGAAATCTATCCTTTGCTCGTCGAATTTTGTGTAGATCCAGACTTGGATTTTTCCTTCTTTTGTCCTTATTTTATTGCAGTAATTCCTGAATAATCAATGCTTAATATTCTCTGAATATTACCATTAGAAGCAGCATTGATTATGACATTCATCAGGATTATTACTTGTCGTTTTTCAATAGGACAGTTGGGGAAATCTAATTAATGCAGATATTCTCTCCAACCACATTTTCCTTCTCCATGCTGTCAGCAATCAATGCAGACAATTCAAAATTCAAAGGAGAATATAAAGAGAAATATTAAAAGAGAATTTCTCTCTTACAGATATACAGATACAGAGATATACAGATAACATAGATAAGAAAGCAAGAAAGAAGAACACACTCAGTGAACAAGACAGACATCTGAAAATAATTCAAGAACAAATCTCTCTGTCTTCATCAAAGTGTTCTTCCTCCAGCAAGCTGCCAAGAGACAACCAAACTTCAATCAGTCTACAACTTATTGGAGACCTTTTCTAGAAGACCTACTCACCCTGCAAAGCTTCCATTCTTTCTGAACAAATCTTCAACTTAGGGGGAGCTTTCACACCATCAAAGATCCACTAATCTTCTCTGTTGCCTTGAGAAAGAGAAGATACCATCAAGCTTCATTTTCACCGACTGTACACAAGGTTCTATCTCCCTTCAAAAGTTAATCACTTGGTTTTTAGGCACCTGATCAAAAGCCTGAAGGATTTTCTGATCTACCTGAAGTAGATCTTGTGCTGACATGCACCTGATCAAAAACCTGATTGGTGATAGGGCACCTGATCAAAAACCTGAGTGGATTCCTACCAGGTTGGTAGAAGAGTGGATGTACCCAAGTTTTAGGAGAACCACTATAATATTCTTATGTAGTCTGTGATGCTATTTTAATTCTTTCTGTGTGCTGATTGCTGGGTAGCTTAGTTTTTATTTCTGCACCCTCTGAATACACTTAGTAGTATCACTAATTTTCAACTCTGAAATAAAAATCTAAAGGATTTTAAAATACTCTATTCACCCCCCCCCCCTCTAGAGTAAAATAGTCTAACCTCACTGGTGGTATCTCCCTTACCACCACTTTCAATTGGTATCAGAGGGTGTGTTTGTCTTTGGTTTAACAGATTAACATCTGAACCAAGATCCTTGTTAGATTGTTTCTTTATTCTTTAGTGTTTATTTTTTTACAGCAATGACACAAAATAAGTATTATGATAGGACCATACATCCAGTCTGCAACTTAAATAAGTTTGCAATCTAGAAGGCAAGAATCAAGTTGTACATGAACTCTATTGATGAGGACATTTTCAACTCTATTTTGACAAGTCCTCCTCAACCCTCAGCATCCACTTTCATAGCAAATTCCAGCACTCATGCAGTTCCACCACCTGAGTGGACTGATGCTCAGAAGAAAGCCAAAGTTATTGATGTTAAAGCCATGAACATTCTAGCCCAAACAATGTCAGATGAAATCTTCCAAAAGATGGCTGAATGTTCTTCTGCAAAAGATATCTGGGATTCTCTAAACCAGATGGTGGCAGGCTCTGCAGATGAAAGAAGGGATAGAAGATCCCTCCTAATATCTCAATATGAGAACTTCAAGAAGGAGGAATCTGGAACAGTGGTAGAGATGTATAACAGACTTAGTGCTATCATCAATAAACTGAAGACCTTGGATAAAGATATCTCATTGACTGAGATCAATGACAAGATTCTGATGTGCTTCCTCAGCACTTGGGATTCCAGGATCTGGCTAATGAAAAAAGATAGAAGTATGAATGAGATATCTACTGAATCTCTCTTGGGAAAGCTCAAATCCTAAGAGCAATTGATCAAGACTAGAGAGACAGCTGAAATGAAGACTTCAACCTATTCAAGGAAGGAACATAATATTGCTTTTAAAGTAACTGAAGGATCTGAAACCCTTCCAGCTAATGAAGAGTTGATGAGCTTGCTGGCCAAAAGATTCTACAAGCTGGCCAAGAAGACCATCAAAGAATGATGACAAACCTAAGTATTACAGAAATCCTACCAAGGAGATTGTCTGCTTTGGATACAGAAAGCCTGGGCACATTCTCCCTGAATGCCTAGAAGCTCAGAGAAAGGACAGGAGAAATGAGAAAGAGAATAAGAAGAACTCCAGCAGGAATTCAAACAAATACTCCTCCAGCAAATACAAAAGAAAAGAAAAAGGTTTCATTGCTGAAACCTGGAGTGACACTGATGAAGAGACATCATCTTCCAGTTCCAATGAAGATGAAGAAGAAGCAAGGGCAAAAGAGGTCTACCTCATGGCAATTAATGCCTCTTGCAGCAGACCTGATGCTGAAGATCAAGCAGAAGGTCATTCTGAAGAATCAGATGAAGAATCTGAGACAGATGAGGATCAGGTAATCTCATCTTTTGATTTTAATTTTGTTGATTTTAAAATTGAATTCAAATCTTTATGCAATGATTTAATAAAATCTGAAAAAGAAATTAAAATACTAAGAGATAAGCAATCTAAATTTGATAACTTGTTTGCTGAAAATAATAAGCTTAAGGATGATTTTGCTCTAGCTAATGAACAAATCATTTCTTTAAAAACAGAGCTATGTGAGGCTAAGCAACTTGAGGAATCTCTCAATGGGAGAAGCCTTAATCTGATGGCCATCACAAGTACAGTCAATGTCAGACTGAATGACAAACTGGGATTGGGAACATCATCAAGCTTACCCCCCATACTGAAGAAGAACATATTAACAACCCCTATAAGATTTGTTTCAGCTAAGGGTAAATAGGTAATAAACAATAAAAAAACCACAGAAGAATTACCTAACTCTAAAAATCAAAAGAACAAAAACCAAAAAACTCTAAGTAAAAGCAAAGTTCAATAGATTTCGTCGAACTTAGGTCGACGAAATGTGGATAGCTCGTCGAACTCCGTTCGATGATCTATGAACACTAATATTAGCTATAATAATTCGTCTTACTGCGATCGACGAACTGTGTATGGTTCATCGAGAAGAGATCGACGAACTTGTGGCACAAAAAATAAATATGTTCATTCTCTGAGTAGAGATCGATGATCTCATCCCACTTCATCGAACTTCGATCGACGAACTTACAACTTTTCGTCCAACCCAGTCAGACCTAATAAAAAACATAATTTTAACAAAAACTCCAATCAACATAGAAAACCTTTTAATCCACTTGCTGATTGGGAAATTCCACCTACGAGATATCATCCCTTAGGCTATAAATCCCAACTTGAATTTTCTGTTATATCAAGATTTTCTTATCAGATAAATAAAGGAACCAAGATAATCTGGGTCAAGAACAACTAATTATTTTCTTTGCAGGTAAAGAGATGTTCAGTTGTTAATCAACAATGGTATCTGGACAGTGAATGCTCCAAGTATATGACTGGTAGCAAGGACAACTTAAATAACTACAATTCTAAGCTGGGACCAAAGGTGATCTTTTGTGATTCAAATTATGGTCAGTCTGAAGGCTTTGGAGAAGTAAAGATTGGAGTAATCACTTTCAAAAAGGTGACATATGTAAGTGGACTCAAGCATAACCTCATCTTCATAAGTCAACTGTGTGATAAAGGTTATCAGGTACATTTTAACTCAAGTTCTTGTATTATTTCTAATAAAGAAAACCAAACTGTTTTAATTGGAAATATAAAAGGTAACATATATATAGTTGATTTTCTTTCTACAACTTCAGATATCTATTTACTCAATATTATTTGCAATCAAAATTATCTATGACATAAAAGACTAGGACATGTTAATATGAAAAACATTGTTAAGCTATCTAAAGACAACCTTGTGAGAGGATTGCCTTCTGGTCCCTACAAGAAGGAAGGCCTCCACGGGGCTTGTCAACTAGGCAAGCAAACTAAATCTAGTTTTAAATCAGTTAATAAGAGTGATTCACCTAGGATCTTGTACTTGCTACACATGAAACTTTTTGGACCTATTGCTGTACAAAGCCTAGGAGGGCTATCTTATACTCTAGTTATTGTAGATGACTTCTCATGATTCACTTGGGTGTTCTTTCTGAGATCTAAGTCAGATACATTCAAGGTTCTTACAGATTTTCTCAAGACCATACATATTGAGTACTCTATTCTAGTTACATTGATCAGAAGTGATCATGGTACTGAGTTTGAGTCTCTTCTTATGCATGAGTTCTGTGAGAAGGAAGGTATCAAACATTGCTTCTCAGCCCCTAGAACTCCTCAACAAAATGGGGTACCTCAAAGGAAGAATAGAACCCTAATTGAAGCTGCATACACATTATTTGCAGATGCTTACATGCCCATATCCTTTTGGGCAGAGGCTGTAAGCACAACAAACTCTGTACTGAACAAGAGTCTAATAAATAAACTTAAGAATAAGACTCACTATGAATTGCTTAAAGGGAAGAAACCTAAAATCACCTATTTTAAAGTATTTGGTTGCATATGTTATATTCATAATAATAATAAGAAATATATTAGAAAGTTTGAGGCTAAGGCTGAAGAAGGAATTTTTCTAGGATATTTCCAAGTCAGCAAAGCTTATATGGTATTTAATAAATCTTCTTTAAAAATTGAGGAATCAATACATGTGACTTTTGATGAGGCTAACATGTCTTATAAGGAGAAAGAAATTTCTACTAATAGCACTTTGCACGTACCTCACTTGTGTGAGAGATTGGATGAACTAAGCCTTACCCAAAAGGTTCCAATACATCCTTCTCCACAAGTTGAAGAAGAAAGCGAAGAGAAAGCACAGAAGTGATTGAACCTTTTCCAACAGCTAATGAAATTCCACAAGAGGAATTTAGCCCCCAAGCTGTTGCCCAACCAGCTCCTCCCACTGATTTGGTCATACTTAGAGATCATCCCAGATCTCAAGTGATTGGAGACATTTCAACTGGTGTGCAAACAAGACATCAACTCAACCCTGACTTAATGTTTGCTTGTTTCCTCTCTCAACTTGAGTCTCAATCTATTAAAGATGCAGAATAAGTTCCACACTTTATCAATGCAATGCGAGAGGAGCTCAATCAATTTGAGAGATGTAGAGTTTGGGAATTGGTTCCTAGAACCAAATACTATCCAGTCATTGGAACCAAATGGGTATTCAGAAATAAGTTGGATGTAGAAGGCAACATTATGAGGAACAAGGCAAGGTTAGTGGCTCAATGCTATAGGCAGGAATAAGGCATTGATTATGATTAAACATTTGCTCCTGTTGCAAGACTTGAGGCCATAAGAATTTTCCTTGCATATGATGCTTTCAAGAAGTTCAAAGTTTATCAGATGGATGTCAAGTGTGCTTTCCTAAATGGAGATCTCAAACAAGAGGTTTATGTTGAACAACCTCCAGGTTTTATCTCTCCAACTCATCCCTCTTATGTCTTTAGATTGCATAAAGCTCTCTATGGTTTAAAGCAAGCTACAAGAGCTTGGTATGAGACCCTAGCTAGCTTCTTATTAGAGCATAAAGTTTCTAGAGGCATTGTAGATATGACTCTTTTCATTAAGCATCATAAAGATAAAATTCTATTAGTATAAATTTTTGTAGATGATATCATATTTGGCTAAACTGATCCCAAACTATGCAAAAGGTTCTCTAACCTTATGCATTCAAAGTTTGAGATGAGTAGCATGGGTGAACTTTCATACTTCCTTGGTCTCCAAGTGAAACAATCATCTGATGGTATCTTCATCTCCCAGTCCAAATATGCTAAAGAGCTTATTAAAAGATTTGGGATGTGTGATGCCTCAGCTATGAAGACACCTATGACTGCAAATGTTGTGATAGATTTTGATGAGCATGGAAAGTCTGTTGATCAGAAGTTGTATAGGGCCATTGTTGGGTCCCTATTATATCTCACAGCAAGTAGGCCAGACATCATGTTTGCTACATGCATTTGTGCTAGGTTCCAAGTGAACCCTAAAGAATCTCACTATATTTTGCTTAAAAGGATTTTGAGATATATAAAGGATTGTACAAATCTAGGACTTCTATATCCTTCAGAGTCAGAATTTGATTTAATTAGATTTTCTGATGCTGACTATGTTGGATGTAGAGTGGACAGAAAAAGCACCACTGGAACATGCCAATTCCTTGGTGACAGGCTTGTGTCCTGGTTCTGTAAAAAGCAAACCTCTGTGTCAACATCTACTACAGAAGTAGAATATATAGCTGCTGGTAGCTGTTGCTCACAAGTCTTGTGGATACAAAACCAACTACTGGATTATGGATACAATCTAAATAATTCAACTATATATTGTGACAGTACAAGTGTTATATCCATAGCACAAAATCCAGTGCTTCATAGTAGGACAAAGCATATAGAAATAAGGCATCATTTCATTAGAGATTGTGTCGACAAAAAAGAAAATTAATCTTGTCTTCATTTCCACTGATTTACAAAGGGCAAACATATTCAACAAGCTATTGGATGAGAAGAACCATCTATTTTTCTTAAATCAGTTTGGAATGATCAATGGAGATGAGTTAATTTAATTTTTGTCTATGGTCGACGATTTGTTGACAGTTCGTCGAACGGAGATCGACGATTTGTGAACCCATCCTGAAGATTTCGTCGAACGGAGTTCGACGATCACTTCTTAGTGAAACAGGTTTCGTCGAACGGAGATCGATGATCTCTGCTCCAGTGAATTTTTCATCGAACTGAGATCGATGATTTATTCGTATTCTTCAAACTGAGATCAACGAACTCATTTTCTAATAAAATAATTCGTCGACCTCAGATCAAATATCTTTTTATTATTTGTTGAACAGAGCTTGGCGGTTCATATTCTAAAAACCTTATATCTAGGTTTTCTTCGACCTTCGTCCCGTGCTTTGAGTTCCATCGCACTTGATCTCTGTTTCTCTCTTGCAGGTGCACCATGGAGATTCCGGTGACTGCTTACTCTACAATGAAATTTGACATGGGATTTGACATAAATTTTGATTCATTCCAGTGTTCTGATGCAATTTTTGTGGAGATCTTGAAGTTGTTTGAAGAACAACAACTGAAACAGTTCATGAAAGTTAGAATAAAGATTGCAATGACTGAGATTAAGGAATGAGTCTTTACCTCTACAATAACAGAAGATTCCATGACAAGTACAATTTCCGGTAACTCAGTCTCTCTTTCTCCAAATGTACTAACCGACATTTTTGGTCTACTGAATGGCGAAGAAGAAATCGAACTGGATAATGGAAAGTATAATAATATGTTGAATAAAATGGGTCATTGTGGAGATAACCCTAACAAACTGCTTAAGAAGAACTTGTCGGCTGAATACAAGTTCTTGGCTGACGTGGTCGAAAAAGTGCTGTTAGGAAAGCATATAGCACACGATTACATTACCAGGCACCAGTTCCTGGTGATGAGTGCTCTAGTTTAAAGGAAAGCAACAAATTGGCGAAATATGTTGTTTAAGTTGATCAAGAAGAAAAACAACAAGAAGGAAGTCTGGTTTGACAGAATTCTGGGGATATTTCTACAGGAGAAAGCATCTGAACATCTGGTCACTACACCAGTGTTCATCAATGCTTCTAAGAGGCTCAACTCTGACCTATTTGGCAGATGGGAAAGGAGGATCACCAGGCCAACCAAGGCTTCTTCCTCCTCCAGGCCTTCTGAAAGCACAAGGGCTGTCATAGCCACCCCTCTACCCCCAAAAGAAGCTCCCTCCTCCTCCAACATTCCTTCTTCTTCTCAAACACAACAACACCAACAACCACTTCACATCCTTCCTCCAGTTCCATCTCATGCACATTCTCCACCTCCATCCTCTCCCCAAATAAATATCTCTGAAATCCCATCTTCCCCCATTCAGGAATCCCTACAACACTCTCCTTCCCAATCACCACAACCATCCCCACATCAATCTCCTCTTCCACCTCATTTAACTGTCACAAATCCTGACACCTTTATCTCCTCCCACACTTTCAATCTAGTGCTTCCTCCATCATCTCCACATCAAGAACCCATCCCCACAATAATAATTCCACCTTCTACATTTGCAACTCCCTCTGTCCCCTTCCCTCTACTAATCAAAACTGACCTTCCATCTTCTGCACCTGACTACACACACACAGATATGTCCAGTGTATTTTCTATCTGTTCAAATTATGATCATCACAATCCCTACTCCTCCACTGCTCCAGAATCCCTCTATTTAAATTTTTCTGATATTGTTAAGGATTTGCTTGCATTCATCTCTCCCACTCTTCAAAACCTTCTAAATAATGATCTAGCTCCTCTCACTGCTTCCATCCAAACTCTCTCTGCCACAGTTGCTGCTCTATCCCATGTCCCTTTTTCTGGGGGACTGGCTCTAGGACCCTCTACAGCCAGTCAGGGGGTGATGCTTCATGATGAAGAAGTTCCAGTAAAAGCAGCAGCAGAAGTAGTAGAAGCAGCAACAGTAGAACTTGATTCTTTCATGACTGACTCTTCAGAAGATGCAACAGATCCTTCTGAAATAATAGATTTAATAGACTCAGATATTGATATGGATGAGCCTGTTTTGTTTGAGATAGAAACTTTTGGGGATTATATTCTAAATCTCACAGTTAATTTGACTTCCTTATTGGATTTATTCAATATTATGTACAGTAATATTCTACCCAGCTACTCTCATCATCATTCTTTAGCCATTATACCTTACACTGCACCACTTAGCCCCACAGTTGCCAGGCAACTTAAGGCTAGTCTTACAGCTGCAGAACCTCTTACTCTCAAGAACATTGCTTCTCCTGAAGCCATTTCTCCTCCAACTTATATTATGGATGACAGTCCCATGCCTGATCTGGATGAGCTAATAATGGCAGATATAGAGGAATAGAACCAATCAATTGCTGAAATCACTAATGTACATAGTTCTCCAGCCCCAGCTCCAGCTCTTCCTCCAGCTCCTCCTCAGGCAGAACAATTGTTGATATCTGCAGAAGCCTTAAAAGAAATTAATGCATTATATGATACTCCTCAAGGATCTTCTGATGATGAAGATGAGGAAGAGGATTCTGATGATGAGCCCAAGAAGCAAATCTCTAAGAAAAGGAAAGCCCCTCCAGCTGCTGCCCCAAAACCAAATCCAACTCATGATACTCCATACTATATTCTTCAGAATATCACTCCCTACAAGGGCATGCCAGCTTGGATGTGACTGTCCAAGAATCAACAGAAGGATAGGAAGAAAAGCAGGAAGTATTCTCCTCCTCTACAGAGATACATGAAAGACCCTCCTTCACCTCCTCCACCTACTGCTGGTGCTTCAGGCACTTCCTCTCAGAGGTCTACCCAATATCAAACTTATCAGAGACATCAGGGTAGATCTTCTTCTTCTGAAAGCAGCCAGCACAGGTACTCCTCTGGCAGGCAACATCAACAACAACAACAACATCTACAACAAACTACTGAACATCAAAAAGCTGATAGTCCAAAGAGACATGTATCCCCTCCTGTTCCTCTTGAGGACCCAGAAACAGCTACTACTGTAAGGATGGCCAGGTTCCAAGAACTGATTGGCATATCTATGATAAACAAGGCAAAAGCTGAAGGCAAGGATCCCTCTGAATATACAACAATGTCCAAATATAGGAAGGAGGAACTCAACAGTTTTGCAAAAGCTAATAAATTTTTTAATGTAAATGATTATATGAAGTTACATCCAGAGGCTGTGGTGCCAATGGCTACATCCCTCAATATTATTGGAGCAGCTGATATAACTATGTCAAAGAGTCAAGCAGCTAATCCAAACAGGAAAATCAAGTTCACTCAGCCTGGTGATAGAGCTAAAGAGTATAAGCAAAAAGAGTCTAAGAAGAAGAAATGAGTTTAAACTGTTTAGACTTTCTGCATGTCTTAAAACTGTTTATTTATTTCCTGATACAAAGCTCATTGTATATATATATATATGCTGCATGTTTTAAAGTTTTCTGCCAGATACATTTTTCTCTTGCTTTGTAAATGTTTTGTGTCTATAATTAGTGACCTCACCCAAATAGGGGGTGAAAGTGCAGGTTAGATCTGAAATACTCTAGAGGGGGGGGTGAATAGAGTATTGTGCTCTCTACAAACCTTTTACAACTTTTGTTGTAAGCCTAGGTGAACAAGTTAGCAAATAAAATAAACTAAGCACATCAAACTAAGCAATCACAGAGCACAACCAAAACAAAAGAAAAGGGCAACCAGACGATACAAGAAATTTTATAGTGGTTCCCCAACCTGGGTACATCTACTCTTCTACCACCCTGGTAGGAATCCACTCAGGTTTTTGATCAGGTGCCTGACACCAATGAGCTTTTGTTCAGCTGCTCAAAAACCAAAACCTCAAGTCTTTTGGAAGGAGACTTGCAAGCAGAATAATTCTAAAGGGAATTAAAACCCTGTACAAGAGTTGGAAAAGAGGTGATGGTGTCTTCTCTTTCTCAAAAGCAACTGAGAAGACTGTGGATTGATGTTAGCAGATTTTGCTCCCCCTGAGATCTTGAAAGTATCAAGAAAGCTGGAGCACTGCTTCAGGGTGATAGGTCTTCAAAGACCTAGAGTGCTTGGACCAGAAATTGCTTCAGGAACTTCTTTGACAGATTGATTAATTTGTTATCCTTTGAAGTTGTCCCGTAGAGTTGAAGGAAGAAGACTCTTGATTGTATTTGAATGTTCTTCTTCTTCTTCTTCAAGATGTTCTCTGGCCTGGGCTAATTGCAGTAGAACTTTTGATTTGAGTATGATTGTTCTTCTGTGCAATCTTTCTGTGTGTCTGATTGTCTGTATTGTTGCTGTATATCTGAATGACTGTGTCTGAATGAATTTCTCGCACTAAAAATAAGTCTTTTCTTTTCTTCTATGTTTTTACTGACTCAGGAGCATTTGAAATTTGAATATTGAGTAGTAATTGCAGTCAGCCTGGGAAGGAAGCGACAATCAATGATTTCCCTAACTGTCCCATAGAAAAACGGCATGTAATAGTCCATAGTAAATGCGCGTTCTAACAGTAACATTCCGAGAAGATCTGGCATAAATAACTCCGGGATCATCGCCAAGAAACGGGACGGGAAACTGAAGAAGACCTAGTCTGGAATCGTCGAACGAAGAACGCAAGTCGTCGAGCTGAGTTTGAGTTCGTCGAGCTGAGCTTGAGTTCGTCGAGCTGAGCTTGAGTTCGTCGAGCTGAGCTTGAGAGAGTTTGTCGACCAGACAATCTTCATTCGTTGAACAGACAATCTTCATTCGTTGAGCTGAGATCCAGATTCGTCGAGCTGAGAACACTTCTGGACTTAGTCAAAATATTCTGCATCTACTGATATTCAGTGTCGACATAAGTTAGTGTCGACTGATTGATCTTGGTGTCGACTCAAATCTTCTGGTGTCGACATAAATTGGTGTCGACAGATATCCTGGTGTCGACACAAATTGTCTGGTGCCGACATAAATTGTTTGGTGTCGACACATGCCCTAAGTGTCGACACAAATCCTTTGAATTCAGAATTCATCGAGTAGAGTACTGCATTCGTCGACCTGAGAAGCTGACTTCGTCGACCTGAGAAGTTGAGAACTTGAGGTCCAAGTTCGTCGAGCTCAGAATCTAATTCGTCGACCAAAGCTTGAAGCTAGACTTAGAAAAATTCTGGATTATCCCGACTTTGGCTTGATGAAGAAACTCAGTCTTCGTCGAACAGAGAGCCAAAATCATCGAGCTCAGTACCAAGAAATGTCTCACGATCGTCGAGCGCAGAACACCTTTCGTCGAGCTGAGTTCGACGAACGTCGAACTCACTTCACTTAGTCTTGAAAACTTCTAAGTCTGGAGTCTCTAAAGGTCTTGATGATAGCTGGTCCATCTGAAGTTGAACCTAAGGACTTGGCCTAGACTCTAGGACACAAACTTGACCCTGGCTATACAGGTTGAGTCACATCCTAAGTTAGTGAACCTAGCCCAAATCAACTAGGTATCCAACAATCTCCCCCTATTTGGGTGAGGTCACTAACAGAGACAAAACAGAAACAACCAGAAAAACAAAGCAAGAAAAGAAATGTATCTGGCAGAGAATTATAACACATGCATCAGATATATATATACATAGCTTTGTTTAAACAGATAGCATAGTTCTGAAAACAAATGCAGAAAGAAAATGAAATAAAATAAGGATTACTTCTTCTTTTGCATAGGTTTGTCTTCAGTTTTCTTTTCTCCTGGCTTTTTGAAGATGATTTCTCTCTTTGGATCTGAAGCCTAAGCCTTTGTCATAGTCATGTCAGCTGCCCCAATAATATTCAATGATATAGCTCTGGGGACAACTGCTTCTGGATGTAGCTTCATATAGTCATCAACGTTAGACATTTTATTGTCTTTGTCAAATCTTTTCAACTCTTCTTTTCTGTACTTTGACATTGTTGTTAACCCCGATGTATCTTTGCCTTCAGCCTTTGCTTTATTAATCAGAGATAAGCTAATTAACTCCTGAAATCTGGCCATTTTTGCAGTATTTGCAGTTTCAGGATCTTCAAATGGAATTGGAGGGGAATATGGCCTTTTTGGACTGTCAGCTTTCTGTACTTCAGAGGTATGTTTCTACTGCTGCTGATGCTGTTGTTGATTACCTGAGGATGGTTGCCTCTGCTGGCTGCTTCCAGATGATCTCCCTGACTGTCTCTGATATGTTTGCATTGGGGCAGATCTCTGGGAGCTAGAGGAGCTAGAGGCACCAGCTGCTGGAGGAGGAGGAGGAGGATCCTTCCTAAATCTGTGCACTAGAGGAGGGGAATATCTCCTACTTCTCTTTCTTTCCTTCTGCTGGTTCTTTGACAACCACATCCATGCAGGCATTCCCTTGTATGGAGTGACATTGTGCAGAATGTAGTAAGGGGTGTCAGCAGTGGGATTAGGTTTAGGAGCTGAAGGAGGAGGAAACTTCCTTTTCTTTGCTAACATCTTCTTTTTCTTACTGGCAGCATCTTCATCTAAGTCATCATCATCTTCTTCAGAATCAGAACCCTGAGGGATGTCATACAAGGCATCCAAAGCTTTTAAAGCTTTATCATCAATAATAGCTTTTTCTGGAGGAGGGGCAGAAGGTTCAGGAACTGGAATATCAGCAACAGAAGAGGAGGAGACTGCATAGGAATCAGAAATAGTGGGGACAGAGCTTTCAGCTGTTGCCTTATTCTCCTCTTCAATATCAGCCTGGATAAGCTCATCCAAATCAGGCAAAGGAGAGTCATCCATAACAAAAATTGGTACTGAAATATCTTCTGGAATGACTTCTGGACTAGCTGCAGAGATGGAATCTGGTATAGCAAAGCTGTCACAGAGTTGCTTAGCAATTGCTGGACTAGCTGGAGAGGTATAGGGTACAATAGCCAAACTTGGCTTAGTAAAATCAGCTAGAAGAAATTGCATAAAGACTGTATCAAAACTACTCAACAAAATAGACAAATTTACTGTGGGCTTTAAATGGAATCACCAACAGGTTTTATTTGCTCAACTGACTCATCTAAATCAAGGTCAGTATCCATAAACTGAATTAATTCAATCATCTCAGAATCAAAATCTGGCAAACTATCTGTATCTGTATCTGAAACTTCTGTTGTAGAGGGGGCTGCTACTGTATCTGCTGCTGCTGCTGCATCTGCTGCTGCTTCTTCATAGAGCATCTCCCCCTGCCTGGGTTCAGGAGAACCTAGATCCAGGCCCCTGAATGAAGAGGGGGCAGTAGATAGGGCAGAAATCTGGGTAGATAAAGAATGGATAGAGGTCACAAGAGGTGTAATGGCCTCTTGGATGAGAGATTTGAAGAGGGGAGTGAGCAAGGATATGATGGTATATGGATCAAATTGGGAAGGGGAAGAGGATGGAATGGAAGGTGGAATAACAGATGGAATGGGGGCATCTGGCATGATAGTTTCTGAGGGTATGTTGTAAGACGGAATGAATGACAGATGAGGGGGAAGTGGAGATTGAGGAGGTGTAGGAATATGGGTGTCATGAGGTGAAGCTAGAGGTGTTGGGTGTTGATTGGCTTGCAGAGGGGAAGATAGGGTGGAGATGGGATGCTGGAGATGTCCAGAGGTGGAGATGAAGGAGGAGTAGGCACATGAGGAGGCTATTTTGGTGTAAGGGGTGCTGGAAGAGATGGTGGAGATGGAATGACCTCTTCAGCAGGGTGGGGAGTGGCCTTCACAGCCCTGGTACTCTCAGAAGCTGGGATGGAAGAGGAGGAAGGCTTGGAGGGCTTGGAGACAGTCCTCTCCCATCTGCCAAACAAGGCGCAGGTGAGGCGCTTGCTGGCATTGATGAAAATGGTCGGGGAGACCATTAATTCACCAGCCTTTTCCTGGAGGAAGATCCCCAGGATTCTTCCGAAATAAACTTCCTTCTTGCTGTTCTTCTTCTTAATCAACTCAAAGAAAACTTTACTCCAATCAATAGAACGCTTATTCACCGCAGCACACATGATAAGGAATTGATGTCGGGTGATGTAATCGTGCGCTGAGTGCTTGCCCATCAGTATCTTTCCCACGATGTCCGCCAGGAACTGGTAGGCGGCGGACAGTTGCTTCTTCAACAGCTTGTTAGGGTTGCTTCCTGTAAACCCCATTAACTTCAGCATTTCACCAAACTCTTCAGAATCCATTTCCATGTCATCTTCTCCATTTACTAATCCAAATATTTCAGAAAGAATTACGGGAGATAACGGAACACCAGTACTCCCGATATTGCCTGTCAGAACATTATCCTCAGAAACTGTAGATGTATATATCCATTCTCTGATTTCGGTTCCATGGAGTTTAATCCTTCTGGTCATGAAGTCCTTGAGATGAAGTTCTTCTAGCAGTTCCAGAATATAAAGAAAAATGCGGTCAGAATGTTGGAAGGAATCAAAATCTATATCAAAATCAGTATCAAATTTCATTGCCGCCAAAGCTCCTGCTGGAATCGCCATTGATGACCTGTAAGAAAGATACAGAGAAAACGACGATCAAGAGCAAGAGAACTGAAAGCGCGAGATGGAGGTCGAAGAAAACCTAGATATAAGATTTTCAGAATATGAATTGACAAATTTCGTTCCACGAAAAAGAAACAATTCTTCGAACTGAGCTCGACGAAATAAATTATGGATAGATAATTCGTTGATCTCATCCAGAAGAATCGAAAACAGTTTGTCGAACTCCGTTCGACGAAATGTCTTCTAAAGCAAGGTTCGTCGATCTCCGGTTGACGAAAATTGTTTTCACACACAGAGAATTCGTCGATCTCCGTTCGACGAGAATCTCTCAAACTTTCACTAATTCGTCGAACTCTGGAAAATTCGTCGAATGCAGACAGAAACTAATTTAACTCTTCTCCATTAATCATTCCCAGTTGATTTATAAAGAACAGATGAGTTTTCTCATCCAAGGGCTTGGTGAAAATGTCTGCTCTCTATAAATCAGTAGGAATATGGATCAAGTTGATTTTCTTTTTGTCTACATTATCTCTAATGAAATAATGTCTTATTTCAATATGCTTAGTTCTAGAATGGTGAACTGGATTCTGTGCTATAGCAATAGCACTAGTATTATCATAAAATAATGTTGAATTATTTAAGTTGATATCATAGTCTAGGAGTTGGTTTTGTATCCATAGCATTTGTGAACAGCAGCTACCAGCAGCCATGTATTCTGCTTCTGCAGTTGATGTAGACATAGATGTCTACTTTTTACAAAACCAGGAGACAAGTCTCATACCCAGGAACTGGCAAGTTCCAGAGGTACTCTTCCTGTCCACTCTACATCCAGCATAGTCAACATCTGAGTTTCCAGTTAACTCAAACTCTGACTCTGCAGGATACCAGAGTCCTAGATTAGGACAACTCTTTATATATCTCAAAATTCTTTTTAGGAAAATAAGGTGAGATTCTTTTGGGTTCACTTGGAACCTAGCACAAAGGCATGTGGCAAACATTATATCAGGTCTGCTACCTGTTAGGTATAATAGGGATCCAACAATTACCCTATAATGTTTCTGATCTACAGGTTTCCCTGCTGCATCAGAATCCACAACAGCATTTGTAGCCATAGGTGTTTTCATTCCTGAAGCATCATCCATCCCAAACTTCTTAATAAGCTCTTTAACATACTTAGCTTGGGAGAGGAAGATACCATCAGGGAGCTGCTTCACTTGGAGACCAAGGAAGTAGGAAAGCTCACCCATGCTACTCATCTCAAATTTAGAATGCATGAGGTCAGCAAACCTCTTGCATAATTTGGGATCAGTAGACCCAAAAATGATGTCATCCACATATATTTGTACTAACAAAATTTGGTCCTTATGATGTCTAGTGAAAAGAGTTTTATCTATGGTTCCTCTTGTAAATTTATGCTCTAAAAGAAAGCTTGCTAAGGTCTCATACCAAGATCTTGGAGCTTGCTTTAAACCATAGAGAGCTTTATGCAATTTAAATACAAAGGAGGGTTGAGTTGGAGAGATAAAACCTGGAGGTTGTTATACATAAACCTCTTCTTGAAGCACTCCATTCAAAAATGCACTTTTGACATCCATTTGGAACACTTTGAATCTCCTGTGAGCTGCATAGGCCAGGAATATTCTTATGGCCTCTAACCTTGCAACAGGGGCAAAGGTTTGGTCATAATCAATTCCTTCTTCTTGCCTGTAGCCTTGAGCAACCAGCCTAGCCTTGTTTCTCACTATGTTCCCTTGAGCATCCAACTTGTTCCTGTAGACCCATTTGGTTCCAATAACTAGGTAGTTATGTGGTCTTGGAACCAAATCCCAAACTCTACATCTCTCAAACTAATTTAGTTCCTCTTGTATTGCAATGATCCAGTGGGGATCTTGCTGTGCTTCATGGATGGTGAGAGGTTCAATTTGAGAGAGAAAATAGGCATGCATCAAGTCTTGGTTGAGTTGATGCCTTGTCTGTACACCTACTGAAATGTCTCCAATCACTTGAGATCTGGGGTGATCTCTAAGTGTGACAAGATCAGTTGGTGGAGTTGGTTGAGCAACAACTTCTGTAATTAATTCCTCTTGAGGAATGATATTAGCTGTTGATGGAAGTTCAGCCACTTCCACTTGAATCTCTTCTTCACGATCTTCAGCAACCTGTGGAGCAGGATGGGTTGATACCTCTTTGGTAAGATTTAGTCATCCATAGACTCACACAGTTGTGGAACCTGCAAAAAGCTATTTGGTAGAAATCTCTTTCTCCTTATAAGATATGTTAGCTTCATCAAAAGATACATGAACAGACTCTTCAATTTTAAGGGATGATTTATTAAAAACCCTATAGGCCTTGCTTACTTGGGAGTATCCTAGAAAAATCCCTTCTTCAGCTTTAGCCTCAAACTTTCTAATGTATCTCTTGTTATTTGTGTGAATGTAACAAATGCAGCCAAAAACTTTAAAGTATGTGATTTTAGGTTTCTTCCCTTTAAGTAATTCATAGGGGGTCTTATTTTTCAGCTTATGTATAAGACTTCTATTCAGGACATAGTTTGCAGTATTTACAGCTTCTGCCCAAAAGGATAGAGACATATAAGCATCTGCCAATAATGTGCCTGCAGATTCAATGAGTGTCCTATTTTTCCTTTCAGCAACCCCATTTTGTTGGGGAGTTCTAGGAGCTGAGAAGCACTGCCTGATACCTTCCTTCTCACAGAACTCATGCATAAGAAGAGACTCAAACTCTGTGCCATGATCACTTCTGATCAATGCAACATGAGTAGAGAACTCAATCTGTATGGTCCTGAGAAAATCTGTAAGAACCTTGAATGTGTCTGACTTAGCACTCAGAAAGGCTACCCAACTGAATCTAGAGAAGTCATAAACAATTAATAAAGTGTAAGACTTCCCTCCTAGGATTTGTACATCAATGGGTCCAAATAGATCCACATAAAGCAAATACAAAATCCTAGGTGAATCACTTTTATTAATGGATTTGAAACTAGTTTTAGTTTGCTTGCCTAATTGATAAGCCCTGCATAGGTTTTCCTTCTTGTAGGGGCCAGAAGGTAAACCTCTAACAAGGTTGTCTTTAGATAACCTAGATATATTCTTAAGGTTTACATGCCCTAATCTTTTATGCCATAACTCATTTTGGTTACTAGTGATATTGAGCAAACAAACATCAGTTGTGGCAGAAATAAAATCTACTAGATATATGTTGCCTTGTCTAATTCCAATTAAAACAGTTTGGTTTTCATTATTAATAATAGAGCAAGAGGTAGATTTAAAGAGTACCTGATAACCTTCATCACATAATTGACTTATGGATATTAGGTTATGTTTAAGTCCTCTTACATAAGTTACTTTCTTGAAGGTAACTGTCCCAGTTTTGACTGCTCCAAATCCTTCTGACTGGCCACTATTTGAATCTCCAAAAATCACCTTTGGTCCTAGATTGGACTTGTAATTGGATAAATTTGCCTTGCTGCCTGTCATGTGTTTGGAGCAACCACTATCCAAGTACCAGGTCTGACTCACCCTTGGACAGCTCTTCACCTGTACCTGTAATGAAAAACAAAACTCAATTGTTCATGACCCAGGTTACCTTGGGTCCTTGATTTGGTTGAAAAGTAAAGCTGGAAATAACTGATAAGGAAGGTTGAGATTTATAACCTAAGGGGTGATATATCATAGGTGGAATAACCCAATCAGCTACTGGATTAAATGTCTTATTAGTTGGCTTAAAATTTCTGTAATAGAAATGATTTAAGTTTGGTCTTTCTGGGTTCGACGAATTGTTGTAAGTTCGTCGACCAGAGTTCGACGAATAGGGCTGAGATCGTTGATCTCTGCTCAGAGAATGACAATAGTCATCTACTGCGCCCCAAGTTCGTCGACCTCTGCTCGACGAACCATACATAGTTCGTCGATCGCAGTTAGACGAGTTATTATAACTGAAGTTTGCGTTCAGCGTTCGTCGATCTGGGTTCGACGAACTGGCTACATTTCGTCGATCTACGTTCGACGAATGCTGTTGAACCTTGTTTTTATTAACTGTTTTCTGATTTCTATTTCTCTTGTCTATAGATTTTGGATTGTTTTCTGACATTGGTTTGTCTATTAACTTTTCTTTTCCTTTGGCATAAATAAACTTGATAGGGGTTGTAAGAATATTTTTCTTAACTATGGGGGGTAAACTTGATGAAGTACCCATGCCCAGCTTGCCATTTAATCTGGCATTCACTGTGCTTGTAATGTCCATCAGCTTGATGCTTCTCCTATTGAGAGATTGCTCAAGTTGTTTGGTCTCACATAATTCAAATTTTAATTTAATTATTTGTTCATTAGCTAAGGTTAGTTGATCTTGTAGTTTAATGTTTTTTGAGTTGACAGATTCAAGACTTCCTAGTCTTTCTCTAAGAGTTTTTATTTCCTTTTTTGAGCTAATTAAATCTAAACACATGGCTTTGAATTCAATTTTAAATGAGTCAGAATTAAAATCAAAACTAGAGATAACCTGATCTGCCTCTGAGTCCGAGGCTGCTTCATCTGCAGATTCTTCTTCTGATCCAGAACAGCTCCTGGAGGCATCAATTGCCATTAGGCAAAACCTCCTTGGATCTAGCTTATTCCTCTTCTTCACTTGAACTAGAGGAAGATGTTTCTTCTTCTATATCACTCCATGTCTCAGCAACAAAACCCTTGTCTTTATTTTTGTATTTACTGGAAGAGGGTCTGCTGCTGTGTTTTCTCCTGGAGTCACATTCTTTGTTCTTGTCCTTCTTCTGGTTTTCTGGACATTCAGAGATGTAATGTCCAGGTTTTCTGCAACCAAAGCACACAACCTCCTTGGTTGGTGTCTTGTCATACTTGGGCTTGTCATCTTGTCTGGATGATTTCCTTCTAAAATCCTTTCTAGCCATCTTGTAGAACCTTTTTGCAAAGAGGCTCATGAGTTCCTCATTGGAAGTTGATGTCTCACTGTCCTCAGATGCTTTGAAGGCTATGCTGTGCTCCTTTCTCACTCGAGGTGTTTCCTTCTGTTCTTCTACTTCTCTTGCTTTGATCAGCTGCTCATAGGATTTTAATTTACCTAGCAGAGATTCAGTTGATATCTCATTTAGGCTTCTGGCTTCCTTGATTGGCCAGATTCTGGAATCCCAAGAGCTAGGGAAGCACATCAGTATTTTGTCATTCACCTCTGTCAAGGTGATGTCTTTATCCAAGGTTTTGAGCTCATTGATGATTGAACTCAACCTGTTGTACATCTCAGCCACTCATTCTGTCTCATCCTTTTTGAAGTTCTCATACAGGGAGATGAGATTGGATCTCCTGTCTTTTCTCTCATCTGCTGAGCCAACTACCATTTGGTTGAGGGAATCCCAAATGGCCTTGGCTGAGGTGCACTAAGCCACCTTCTGAAATGTGTCATCTGACATTATCTGAGCCAAGATATTCATTGCTTTAGCATCTGCCATTTTGGCTTTCTTGTAAGCTTCATTGTTTTCAGGAGGAGGTACAGTAGTCATGTTGGTAGAGGTATTTGTAGAAGCTGCAGGTGCTGGAGGTACACATGTCAAGATAACAGAAAAAATATCATCATCATTAGAATTCATGTATAATCTGATTCTTGCCTTCCAGATGGCAAACTTGTTGAGATTGCACACTGGAGGTCTGATGCTTGCATAATCTTTATTTTGGGCCATTTCTGTGAAGAAATAAATCTAATAACAAAAGCAAACAAGCAGATCTAACAAGAGGGATCTTTGTGGTTCAGGTGTTAGCCTGTACAACCAGTTAAGATAAAGGTGTGGTATTTTTAACCAACCTCGCTTTGATACCAATTAAAAGTGCAGGTTAGATCTGAAATACTCTAGAGGGGGGTGAATAGAGTATTGTGCTCTCTACAAACTTTTTACAACTTTTTTGTAAGCCTAGGTGAACAAGTTAGCAAATAAAATAAACTAAGCACAACAAATTAAGCAATCACAAAGCACAACCAAAACAAAAGAAAAGGGCAACCAGACGACACAATAAATTTTATAGTGGTTCCCCAACCTGGGTACATCCACTCTTCTACCACCCTAGTAGGAATCCACTCAGGTTTTTGATCAGGTGTCTGACACCAATGAGCTTTTGTTCAGGTGCTCAAAAACCAAAACCTCAAGTCTTTTGGAAGAAGACTTGCAACCAGAATAATTTTGAAGGGAATTAAAATCCTGTACAAGAGTTGGAAAAGAGGTGATGGTGTCTTCTCTTTCTCAAAAGAAACTGAGAAGACTGTGGATTGATGTTAGCAGATTTTGCTCCCCCTGAGATCTTGAAAGTATCAAGAAAGCTGGAGCACTGCTTCAGGGTGATAGGTCTTCAAAGACCTAGAGTGCCTGGACCAGAAATTGCTTCAGGAACTTCTTTGACAGATTGATTAATTTGTTGTCCTTTGAAGTTGTCCTGTAGAGTTGAAGGAAGAAGACTCTTGATTGTATTTGAATGTTCTTCTTCTTCTTCTTCTTCAAGATGTTCTCTGGCCTGGGCTAATTGCAGTAGAACTTTTGATTTGAGTATGATTGTTCTTCTGTGCATTCTTTCTGTGTGTCTGATTGTCTGTATTGCTGTTGTATATCTAAATGACTGTGTCTGAATGAATATCTCGCACTAAAAATAAGTCTTTTCTTTTCTTCTATGTTTTTACTGACTGAGGAGCATTCCAAATTTGAATGTTGAGCAGTAATTACAGTCGGCCTGGGAAGGAAGCGGCAATCAATGATTTCCCTAACTGTCTCATGGAAAAACGACATGTAATAGTCCATAGTCAATGCGCGTTCTAACGGTAACATTCCGAGAAGATCTGGCATAAATAACTCTGGGATCATCGCCAAGAAACGGGATGGGAAACTGAAGAAGACCTAGTCTGGAATCGTCGAACGAAGAACGCAAGTCGTCTAGCTGAGGTTGAGTTCTTCGAGCTGAGCTTGAGTTCGTCGAGCTGAGCTTGAGTTCGTCGAGCTGAGCTTGAGATAGTTCGTCGACCAGACAATCTTCATTCGTTGAACAGACAATCTTCATTCGTTGAGCTGAGATCCAGATTCGTCGAGCTGAGAACAGTTCTGGACTTAGTCAAAATATTCTGCATCTACTGATATTCAGTGTCGACATAAGTTAGTGTTGACTGATTGATCTTGGTGTCGACTCAAATCTTCTGGTGTAGACATAAATTGGTGTCGACAGATATCCTGTTGTCGACACAAATTGTCTGGTGCCGACATAAATTGTTTGGTGTCGACACATGCCCTAAGTATCGACACAAATCCTCTAAATTCAGAATTCGTCGAGTAAAGTACTAAATTCGTCGACCTGAGAAGTTGAGAACTTGAGGTCCAAGTTCGTCGAGCTCAGAATCTAATTCATCGACCAAAGCTTGAAGATGGACTTAGAAAAATTCTGGATTATCCTTACTTTGGCTTGATGAAGAAACTCAGTTTTCGTCAAATAGAGGTCCAAAATCGTCGAGCTCAACACCAAGAAATGTCTCACGATCGTCGAGCGCAGAACACCTTTCATCGAGCTGAGTTCGACGAACGTCGAACTCACTTCACTTAGTCTTGAAAACTTCTAAGTCTATTGTCTCTGAAGGTCTTGATGATAGCTGGTCCATCTGAAGTTGAACCTAAGGACTTGGCCTAGACTCTATGACACAAACTTGACCCTGGCTATACAGGTTGGGTCACATCCTAAGTCAGTGAACCTAGCCCAAATCAACTAGGGATCCAACAGGGCGAGATTGTTGGATCCCTAGTTTGAATTGGGCTAGGTTCACTAACTACGATTATTGACCCACCTTGTATAGACATGGTCATGTCTGTGTCCTAGAGTTTAGGTTGTGTCCTTAAAGTCAACATTTCATGGACCAGCCAACAACAGACTGTAGAAGACTCCAGACTTAGAAAAAAATCAGGTTCAAGAAAGTGAGTTCGACGTTCATCGAACTTAGCTAGACGAAAGTCGTGCTCCGCTTGACGAACTCAGAGTAAATTCTCTGAGTTGAGCTCGACGATATTCGAGCTCAGGTCGACGAATTCTGGAAGTTCATCTTCAACATTCTAAGTCTAGAATCTTTTCTCTGTACTCCAGTCGATGAATGTATGTTATTTGCTCGACAAACTTAGAGCACAGAATTGACAAGTTTTATCAGAAAGCAGTTAGCTGTTCTCAGGTCGATGAACAACAATTATCTGGTCGACGAACATGATTTCTCAGCTCGACGAACTCTGAACTCAGGTCGACGAAATCTGTTCTTTGCTCGATGAATTCTGTGCAGATCCAGACTTGAATTTTTCCTTCTTCTGTCTGTATTTTATTGTAGTAATTTCTGAATAATCAATGCTTAATATTCTTTGAATATTACCATTAGAAGCAGCATTGATTATGACATTCATCAGGATTATTACTTGCCATTTTTCAATAGGACAGTTGGGGAAATCTAATTAATGCAGATATTCTCTCCAGCCGCATTTTCCTTCTCCAGACCGTCAGCAATCAATGCAGACAATTCAAAATTCAAAGGAGAATATACAGAGAAATATAAAAATAGAATTTCTCTCTTACAGATATACAGATACAGAGATATACAGATACAGAGATAAGAAAGCAAAAAATAAGAACACACTCAGTGAACAAGACAGACATCTAAAAACAATTCAAGAACAAATCTCTCTGTCTTCATCAAAGTGTTCTTCCTCCAGCAAGCTGCCAAGAGACAAGTAAACTTCAATCAGTCTACAGCTTACTAGAGACCTTTTCTAGAAGACCTACTCACCCTGCAAAGCTTCGATTCTTCCTGAACAAATCTTCATCTCAGGGGGAGCTTTGACACCATCAAGGATCCACTAATCTTCTCTATTGCCTTGAGAAAGATAAGATACCATCAAGCTTCATTTTCACCCAATATACACAGGGTTCTAGCTCTCTTCAAAAGTTAATCACTTGGTTTTTAGGCACCTGATCAAAAGCCTGAAGGGTTTCCTGATCTACCTAAAGTAGATCTTGTGGTGACAGACACTTTATCAAAAACCTGATTGATGACAGGGCACCTGATCAAAAACCTAAGTGGATTCCTACTAGAGTGGTAGAAGAATGGATGTACCCAAGTTTTAGGAGAATCACTATAATATTCTTATGTCATCTGTGATGCTATTTTAATTCTTTTTGTGTGCTGATTGCTGGGTAGCTTAGTTTTTATTTCTACACTCTCTGAATACACTTAGTAGTATCACTAATTTTCATCTCTGAAATAAAAATCTAAAGGATTATAAAATACTTTATTCACCCTCCCTCTAGAGTAAAACAGTCTAACCCCTCTAGTGGTAACTTCCTTACCACCACTTTCAGTTCACCTGAAATCTAGCACAACACACGTTGAAAACATTATATTTGGTCTGTTAGCAATGAGGTAGAGCAAGGATCCAATTATGCTTCTGTACTTGGTTTCATCAAAAAGTTTTCCTTTTTTATCCTTATCCAGAGACATAGTTGAACTCATTAGAGTCCTCATACAGATTGCATTCTACATTTTGAATTTTTTAAGTAACTCCTTGGTGAACTTGCTCTGAGAGATGAACATTTCATCTTCATATTGCTTCACCTGAAGCCCTAAGAAATATTTCAACTCACTCATACTGCTCATTTCAAATTTCACTTGCATCAAGTTGGAAAACTTTTTGCAAAGGTGATAATCCGTAGATCCAAAAATAATATCATCGACGTATATTTGTACTAGCAAGATCTTGCTTTTTACTTCCCTAAGAAATAATATCTTATCTATTTTTGCTCTTAAAAATTTATTTTCAAGAAAAAAGCTAGATAGCGTCTCACACCACACTCTAGGCGCTTTTTTCAATCTATATAAAGCTTTATGTAGAAAATAAACATAATCAAGTAGATATGAATCTACAAAACTTGGGAGTTGTTCTATGTATACTTCTTTCTTTAAATTACCATTAAGGAAGGCTGATTTCACATCCATTTGATAGACTTTGCAACCTTTGTGGGCAACATACGCTAGGAACAATCTGATTGCTTTGAGTCTGGCCACCAGAGCAAAAGTATGATCGAAGTTGATCCCTTCTTCTTGTTGGTAAGCTTGAGCTACAAGTCTGACTTTGTTCTTTATGACAACTTCATTCTCGTCCAGCTTGTTTCTGAAGACACATTTCGTCCCAAAAATATTTTGACCTTTGGGTCTTGATACTAACTAACATACCTTGCATCTTTTAATTGAGCCCTTCTTGTATTGCGATGATCCATGAAGCATCCTTATTTGCTTCTTCAAATTTCTTCTGATCAATCCAAGAAAGAAAACTTAAATGCAAGGTTTCGTTAGTTGTACCTCTTCTTGTTCTAATTCCATCACTAGGATCACTAATGATCAGATCAATAGGGTGATCTCTTAAGTGTTTGATCACTAGATTCCTTGCAGCTCCACTAAGAGTTTATGCTACTTCTAGTGCACGTTATTCATCCTGATGCTCTTATTCTTCAACAAAATTTGGAGAATTTACTTTGATGGAACTTGAGACATCTTCTTTAACTGCTTCTTCTAAACTTAGCTTTTTTGGTACAAACTTACATTTTCAACAAAAATATTAGAAGAGCTTGAAAGTGAGGGATAAATCTGATCTTTACTCTAGAGAGGGGGGGGGGGTGAATATAGTGTTTTAAAAACTTTGAGTTATTTTTATTGTGGATTAAAAAATAGATGATATATATATGTATATAAGAAAAGAAAATATGTATATCACATCACAACAAAATAAAGAAATAAAGGCAAACCATACGACACAAAAAAATTTATAGTGGTTCCCCAAAAACTGGGTACATTCACTCTTCTACTACTCTGGTAGGAATCTATTACAGGTTTTTGATCAGATGCCCTGCAACCACAGGTTTTTGCTCAGGTGCCCTGTCACCACAAGATCTTTTTTCAACGGAGATCTAGCAACCCTTTGATCTTTTGAACATGTGCCCAAAAACAAACTAACTCTTTCGATCAAGAGACTTAACAACCAAAAAGATAACTTTTGAAGAGAGTTAGAAACCCTTTTACAGTAGAGTAAAAAGAATGTGATATTGTTTTCTTTTTCTCAATATTCTGAGAAGACTAGTGAATTGTTGTTGTTGTCAAAACTCCCCGTGAGATGTAGAATAGTTCAGAAAATGAAAGCTTTGCTCAGGGTGTAGGCCTTCAAGATAAGCACTTCTTCCATAAATATCATTGAGTGATTGAGCTTTTGGTCTCAAATTGTATGTTGTGTTGCTGGAAGAAAACTTGAAGAAGAAGAATAAATATGAACAAGATGTTCTGTGTCTCTGTTTCTTGTCCTCAGAACGCGGATATTTTCTTTCTTCTTTTCCTGACTCAGTAAATTCTAACTGTTAGACTCTGCACCGCACTCTTTTGAAAATCTTTTATATCTGATTGCTGATTTTGAAATTCAAATCCTTGAAGTCCTCTGCATATTTTCTGGAAATTGGAACGGCTGAATATTGTCTTCAATTCATTTCCCTAACTGTCCCAATAAATATGTTAAGTAATAACTCTGTGAAAATCCTTAATAAATGCTGCCAGCAACGACTATATTCTTGATAATATGAACATTAATTATCAGATAATTACTGTCTGAATATTTGAAATAATCTGAAGTCGAATTGCCTTAGACGGTCTGAGAAACTGAGAGAAGATAGTCGAACGGAACCTGGATAGAGTTAGTCGAACTAAGGAAAGTTTTCGTCGACCTAAGCTCCAAGTTCGTCGAGCTGATAATTCTCCTTCGTTGAGCTGAGCTCCAAGATCGTCGAACAGAAAAACCACTTGGCAAACTGAGCTCCAAGTTCGTCGAGCCGAGAAGACACTTCGTCAAGCTGAGATCCTGAGATAAACTCACAGTTCGTCGAGCCGAGCTAGACTTTCGTCGAGCTCAACTCAGAGAAAGAACTTTGAGTTCGTCGATCTAAGATCGACGATCGTTGAGCTGAGTTCAGCTATCGTCGAACTCCTTTTTCTGTTATCTTCAAAACTGTCTCGTCTCTTAAGTCTTGAGTCTCTGAAGTCTTATGAAGCCTTCTGAAGGTAGGTCTCAGTGAACTAACCTAAAGTAATTGACCTTAACCCTGGAACTAACAAATGACCCTACACTATACATGGTGGGCCATCAATCCTAATAGTGAACCTAGCCCAAATCATAAGTAGGGTTCTAACAGAGCCTCTATGAAACATACTCGTCTCATCAAATACAACATTAATGAATTCTTGTACAACCAAGATTTTCTTATTGAAAATTTTATATGTCTTACAAACTTAATCTTTCAAAGCTAGTGCAAATGCAAATATGCATAAACAGTCGCTCTCGAAGAAGAGAACTAACTCTCACAGATTGATCACACCACTGAACATCAAAAGAAGGGGGAAGGCTTACCGAAAATATGTTGACTATTATCTGTTGGATACTTTGAGTGTTGGTGTCTTGGTGAAATTAGAAATCAAAACCTGTGAATGAGTGGATCGAAGCCCCGTGGAAAGGCAATCAGAAATCAAACTAAAAAGTAAATAAGAAATTGGAAATCAAATAGAATTGTGAAGAGAAAATCAGAAACTATGTTGATCGAAGGCCTAATTAAAACCTTGTGAATTTGAGACTTGCAGAAGAGCCGAAGAGGTGATGATCCGGTGGACGAGGCCGGAGCCTGCGGGTGGATGAAGGAAGGTCCTGCTATGCGGGGTTGCGGGCACCGGGCAGGAACATACAGTGAAATCCTCGCCGTGTTGTCGGGGTTGCGGACTTGCAGGGGACTCGGGCCTACCTTGGATCCGCCCCTGCCTCTGGCGGTGAAGCACCGATCCTCGGACGTAGGCAGCGATTGTGAATTTGGAGGTTTACGTCATCTACGTCTGCTGTTACAGGGAGATGGTAGTACATCCATGCGATGAAAAAATCAGCAGTGTGGTGTGACTAAATGAGTACGGTGCTAATATGAATTTTATAAATCTTAAAAAATCAAATTTTTAGTGTTGATAGTAAAAAAAATATGGAGCTACTATCAACACCATGCTTTTTTTATTTTATTATGTGATGGGTCTTTCCAATAGACTTTATTCTTAAGATGAGAATGTTAAATTTTATTGTGCCAAAACGAAGGAAGTTAAAACCAGCGTTTTAAGAACCGGACCGGACCGGCCGGTTCGACCGGTCGCACCGCCGACCTGCCGGTCGGACCGCCGACCGGTCACCCGGGCGGTCCGGTCAAGCCTCTAAAACCGGCCCCGCTCAGAACCGGGTAAAACCCGGAAAACCGGCCGGTTGAACAGCCCAATCGTAAATCGGACCGGTTTTCCTAAAACCGGGCGGGCCATGGCGCCAAAAATTTAATACCGAAAATGCGGGGCGGGGGGGGGGGGGGGGGGGGGGGTGGGCAGGTTCTGAACCCATACCACTTCGAAATCAAACAAGGAAACAAACCACTCAGCCATTTGGTTATTGATGAATGCTTTTAAAATATATTATATATATAGATTAATACATATTTATAAAAAATAATCTATATAATAAAAACACATGTATATTAATGTATAATTGACAGTCAAGGCAGACGTGTGACGGTCATATTTATCAAATATTATCTCATTATTTATTATAAAATAAAAATTATGTTATTATATATTTATTTCATGGCCGGCGAGTCTCGCGTGTACATTTTAAAATACGCGTTATGCGTATTTCCCTTATTCTGATATATATTACATATATAACGGTTCAACCCCCGTTGAACCGGTTGCACCGATTCAACCTTGAACCTCTCCCTCCGCCGGTTCGATGTCCGGTCCGGTTTTCAAAACCTTGGTTAAAACTCTAATTCTGAGCCCATCCTCAAATTCACAACTCTCATTCTTTTTTATTTTAGTTTTAATAAAAAATGATCATTGTTATGGGCAAATTAATTTTGAATAGGTGCAAAACAATTTTACGGGTAAACTAAAATTTTATATGTGCAAATCAAATTGTTACGTACAAATCAATATAAATTTTTAAAAAAATTATTTAGTAAAATATTAACAAATTGTTTAGGCAACAGTATTATAAAATTTGACGTATTACAAAAGTTTTGAATTTATCATAGAAATTTTCTTTTAACGATGAGTGCAATTTTTCGACGTTCTTTTTATTCGCTGGAGAAATACGAAAACAAATGATAAAAATGAGAAATACGAAAAGAAACGTTTAAATCTATGACTTATTTCAAATCAAAGAAGTTGAGGATGAGCGAGAATGTCCGACGCAAATAAATCTGGAGCTCCCGCAATGATCAGAAGCGAGGATGGCGGTGTCCTCGCGTATGGCTCGCTCCTGTCGACATGATGGGGAAATTGTTTGCCTGTAACAATTTTAATGAAATATTTAAAATAATTGTTGAAGAGTTTTTCTTTTAAAAGTTAATTTGCATCTATTCAAAATAAGTTTGGTCATAACAATTACCTAAAAAGCAGGTCACTACATAATGTAAGAAACAATACTTTAAGGGGATTGTTAACCACACCTCTCATATGTCTACACACACTCCATTTTTTGTTTTAAAAAACTTTTTCTAAAATATACTCGCATCCCATCTCCCCCATTTCGCGGAAGCCGCACTCCGCCTTCCTCTTCGCCGAACTGCTCCCGTCTCCGGCATCTTCCTCGCGACATCTTACTGCATTAGTTGTCTCACACACATCACTAGAAGATATTTTCGGGTGCGTCAAAAAAAATATCGGTGTGCGGCAAAAAAAACAGAGTGAGGTTATATTTTCGGGTTGCGGTTAATAATGAAGTGCGAATACCCAAAACTGAATTGCGGTTAACAATTGCCTACTTTAAACGAGCAATGGCAATTTGGAAATAAGAAAGAACATGAATGGCGTTCCTGGCGGATACAATTTGAGGGGATCAGTGCATCACGTGGCGTGGGGCCGGCGGGCGAAAGATGTAGCACAAATGCACAATGCGAGGGCAAATGAAAGAAAGAATGCCGGGGGGCATGTGCTCCTCTGCGGAGAATCTAATGGTCACATGTTGATGGAACAGCCTAACGTGGGAGTTGTGGGGTATGGGTGGCCCACCGGCCATTTTTTATTTTTATATATATACTTAAATAGCATATGATAAGGCTGATAAGCTCTTAATGCTCCCTCCTTGTTTTGTTTTTTTAGTTTCTTTTTTATTTTGGCCGAAATCATAACGCGCCAATAGATGTGCGAACTGTGCGAGTCAAAATATGCTCCAGCTGGTCGAATATTCGTTCTTTGTAGGACTATTTGACTTATGTCGTGTTCTCCCACGGTCCGAGCATTTTGTAGGCACCGTTTGACACTGTGGTGATGGTCATGGTCATGAGGGTTGAAATGTCATTTGTTAACGTCCATTTAAGAAATATCATTCGCTTATATGTTCAAACGGATGATGTTTGTTAGGTGATCCTTAATAAATGATGATTTATTCCATGGGTTTACGACCGCCATCACCGTGCCAAACGGCGCCTTAATGTCTGTTATGGTTATATTTGACTTATGGCATGCACGAACAAGTTTATAGTGTATGTGCGCGCACTCACACACGTGCATACATACCAATATACATGCATAAAATGACTGGTGTGATCACTTCAATTTCACAGATTCTCATTCAATTACGTCGGTAAAGTAAAAATAACGGAAAAATATTCTTGAGAGGAGAGAGGGACTCGGCCATCCAAGCGCCGATCCTATGCCGTTCAAGCACGACGAAGCGGGCGGAAGGTGGTTATCGGAAGTTGTTGGACTAGGTGGTGTCTGGCGTGTAAGAGAGATGTGAAGAAGTAGTTGGCAGAGTGACCGGGAAATTGAAACTGATCGAGAAGAAAATGACAGCAAAACAAGGAGAATGTAATTGGAGTCATGGGATCTAGCATGTGATAGTGATGATTGAGCAGAAGCCCAACATAAGGACAAATATTTAGGTATGAGTGACACACCATTCGATCCATTCTAACGGTGTGTTACTTGTAAAATCGTCTGATTTGTGATCCTATGACGGAGTATATTTTAACGAAAATACAGTGTATTGAAATACAATCATATTTTTTTATATACGATCATTGATTGATTTTTTGCAGGAACCAACAGTCAGATATCGTTAAACACATAGTGATTGCATGTGCATGAGAGAAATTAACGCACAAAAAATTTCCCAACTTGAGATTTGAGACCAACTTATTGCCTTCTAAGATTTTTGTGCAGGTTTTCTTTTAATTTTACATATTTGAGAGGGAGAGGGAGATAAAAGTAAATAAAAAAATATTAAATGAAGTTGAATATGTTGGACATTTTAATTATATGTTTGTGTGTGTCGAGACCGACTCAGAGTGATCCAATGAATTGTGGCATCCTAAGGCTAGACTGTATACTGAAGATATTATAAATAGCTACTTCAAACTTGATGAACTATTGTAGATTATCTTGAATGAGCCAAACCCCAACACTCTCAAGATACGTTTTCGCTAGGGTTCCCACTCCCGTTTTTCGCGTGACTCCACTACTGTGCTTCGATACCCAGTTCTCATTTTTTCGACGCCGCTCAGATCATGAGAGGAGAGTTTCTTTTCTCTTCTACCTGTGCTGCTCAGCCATTCGATCGAAGGGAAGAAAGAGAGAAAGCATCGAACTCGCCTGGATCTTCAGCTACTCGGTGCTTGTGGACCTGACGATCAAAATCTTCTTGATCTTGATCTTTTTTTTCTTTGCATTGGGCGACGATGGTGTCTTGTTTTTCTTGTTGTTGTTGCCAATATCTTGGAGGAAAACTCATTTGTCTGCGCTTCTAGTTGGAAATAACAAGATCTGCATATCCCGTCTCTGCCTGAGATAGATCTGTGCATTTCACGGGCTGCAGCCGCCTCCAACAGTTCTACGTTGTTTTGAGAATCAGAGAATCTGGATCAACTTCTTTTGTATTATTTTCTATCAACATCAAAGGGAGAAGCATGTTAAAATTGTTGAAGTGAAAGTGATGGCTTGTGCTGACAGACCGCGCGGACTGGTGCAGCGGCGTGGTTGATCAGAACATGCAAACTGGTGTGGTGTCTAGCCAGCTCGGCTATTGGTTTGCGGGCTCAACCAGTTTTCCAAGTTTGTAACCAGGAGGATTGGTTATCTATCCGCGGGAGCTGTGGACTCATCTGGAGTTTGTCGAGACCGGCTTGTTGCAGAGTCTTCCGGAGCTCGCGAGATCGGCATAGTCTTGTGCCTTTGGTCTTGTTCTCTGGTGGAGCGATTTGGTGGAGTCCGCGGAAATCGCCGGTTAGTGCGGTCTGGTTCTTGTATCCGCTGGTGTTGTGTTCGTACCAGGGATTTCTGTAGGTGTGGACTTGGTCATGTTTTGTACCAAGTCTGGTTGTCCTCGATCCAAGGGTTCACACGGGTAGCGCAAACTACTTCTCTATCTGTCGAGTTCGGCAGCTTGACTAAGCATGGTTTGTGCTCTAGTCACTAGCTCGAAGTGTGCGGACTGGAGCAGTGTATGCAGGTGTGGCGGATTGGTCCTGTTTCTGGCCTTGAAAGTGTTCAAGGCGGATAGGTTCTCTGTCCGGGCTTGTCGGGGCGACAAAGGCAGACTGGTTTTGTGTCCACCCTATGCAGATATGTTTGTGCTAACTGCGAGAAGGGTGGTGATCCTATCGGTTATGACAGTGACAACACTCCTCTCCGTGTCTATAAATAGGACCCTCAATCACAACATAAATCATTGAATGAATAATAAGTTGAACTCGGCTGAAATTGTTGCGGTCTATTTTTTGTATCCACATGGCTTGAGAAGTTATCCAGTTTGCTATTGCAGATTGTGCGGTTAGCATTGAGAAACCAGGGACTTGGTTCTGACGGTTTGTCAGAGATTAGTACGGCTTGTGGTTAGCAATCAGCGGTTTGCAGCAAGTCGCGACTTGCGATCAGGAGGTCTTCTCATCAGCTAGATTTCCCAGTTCAATAAGACTGTCCGCTTCTAGCGGTCTGCCTGTTCAGTTCGGCAACAGCTATTTGCAGACTTTGGTAGCTAGGCGACCTTGCCGTTAGGTGGCTTGTAGATTATAGATAGGTTCTTCACCTTTAAATAATAGGGTGTCCGCGCGGTTAGGGTTGCGGTTTGGCGACTTGACAGTTTTAGCGGACTCCTTAGTTCAGTTCGACAGAGTTGGCGGTAACTGATTCAGTTCGCCCGGCTTGTTTTTTTGCCTTGTATATTTTTTACTTTCTTCGGGTATATTGACGAATCATGTCTCGCCATGTATACCTCACATTGTAAAGAAGATTAATATCCAAGTTTCTTATTCTTTTTGTTATGCTGGTATTATTTGGACTTGGTTTGGTTGAGTGTTCCTGCGACTTGCTTCCCATTTTCTGCTTATCATAAATTTTCACATGGTAGTAGAGGGAATAGAGGTTTGAGCAGTGATCAATCGCAGAGCTTGATTTTTCTTCTGGGAGTTTTCAAGTTACTAGTGTTATAGCAATGGAAGGAGGTTTCACAAGAGGACTTGGTATTGAACTCTTGACGCCGACAAACTTTTAGAAGTGGAGGTCATGCATGGATAGTTATCTTCTGGGCGCAGACCTTTGTGAGGTCGTATGTGGAGACGATAGGCAAGAAGTGACTGCTGTCATTGACAATGCTGAAGCGGTGAGAGCTTAGAGGAAGATAAGGACTAAGGCAAAGTTTACTCTTAAGCGGACTATCTCATCGAATCTCTTTGACCGAATCATTGGATGTTGGTCGACTGCTGAGATTTGGACTTCCCTTGATGGGTTGTTCAATAAGAAGAATGAAGCGTGACTATAGTTCTTAGAGAATGAGTTGACGAGAGCCACTCATAGAGATTTATCCATTTCTACGTTCTTGCTGAAGATGAAGAACCAGTGTGCTGAAATTTCAGCATTAGACCCTGATGAGCCAATTTAAGAGGCGAAGCTTAAGAGCCAAATAATCCATGGATTGAGGAATAAGTATGTTGCCTTCATTACTTCTGTTCAAGGATGGGCCACTCAACCATCATTGCTTGAGCTAGGAACCTGCTAGCTTCATAGGAAAGCCTAGCAAGACAAATGGCTAGACTTACTATCTTTGGAGGAGCTAGTGAGGCTCTCTTCTCAAGGAAGAAGAAGAGGTGGGACAAGAAGAAGAAGACGTATGTTGGCGATGGTCCTTGTACTTCATATCAGCAAGAGAAGAGACAATCTTCTACGCGAGATTGGAAGAAAAAAGAAGGGTCGTAATCTGTCTGGTCACTTCACTAAGGACTGCAAAGTAAAACTTCAGCCAAGGTACGCTATAAGAAAAGAAGAAGCTATATCCAGGGCTGAGGAAGGAGGATGAGAAAACTCTTTTATGACGGGCACATATGTCCGTGCTTTATCCGCCATCAACTAACTGGATCCTGAACTCAGGGTGTGGTCATTACCTCACTGAGGAAGAGTCAAAGTTCTCTTCTCTGCAGGCATACTCAGGTAATGACACTATTATTACCGTTGACGAAACTGTTAATACAGTCGAGAAAGAAGGTGTCATTTCTTTGGGCAGCGATAAGGGTCCACTCACCTTGAGGAGTTTTTATCACGCGTTGGGCATGGAAAAGAACCTCTTTTCAGTGGCCAACACGGTGGATGCAATTTATCACGTTCTATTCATCTCGACAGAAGTGAAGTTTCTCTTAAATGTGTCAGCGGTTAAGGATGACGTTACTCATGTTTGGAGAAGAGTAAAGGACTTGTTTGTGTTATCAAAAAGTGCATATGTTAATCGGATGAGAGCTAAAGATAGCGCTGCTATCTGGCATGAATGACTGGGACATGTCGGGATGGACAAGTTGAAAGTTGTGGCGGTAAAGAGCCTTGTGAAAGGTTTGTCAAGATTGTCATCCTTCGACGACGTTCATGTTTGTGCATGGTGTTAAGATGGTAAGGGACATCTCCTTCCATTTGACAAGTCACCGACCAAATGTAGAGCACCATTGGAGTGCATCCATGGTGATCTGATTGGACTCACTATCACCGCCAGTCTTGGAGGCAACATGTACATGCTTGTCTTGATTGATGAGTATACTAGGTACATATGGGTGTACTTCATGAAGGAGAAGTCAGACGTGTTCCAATTTTTCATGGAGTTCAAGGAGCTTGTGTAGGGTTGGCTTAGCCCGCGAAAATATAAGTTGAGAATGGACAACGGAGGAGAGTTCATTTCAAATGATTTCGAACTTCTGCATGAAGAACGTAATCCAGAGAGATCTCACTTATGCACATACTACACAATAAAATGGAGTAGAAGAGCGGAATATCCGTCATTTGACAGATACCTGCAAGTATTGGCTTCTAGCCAAAGGCATTCCTAGGTCCTTCTCGGCAGAAGGGATGGCTTGCGTGGTATACATCATCAATTGGATGCCTTTGAGTCCGATCAATATGAAGTCTCCTTATGAGCTAATTTTTAAGGAGAAGCCCAGCGTTGAATACCTTAGAGTGTTTGGGTCCACCTACTACGTACATGTCCCAGATGCTCTCAGGACTAAGCTGGATACGAAGGCGATGAAGTTTGTCTTCATGGGCTATGATGAGAGGAAGAAGGGATGGAAGTGTATGAATCCTTCCACGAAGAAGTTTGTCATTTCGAGACACGTTGTCTTCGACAAACTGACACTGTATAGAGGTAGTTCATCTGTGGAACTACAGGAAAGTATGTCAGATGGCAGGCAAGAGGAAGCTGCTAAGGTTCTTCTTGCAGAGTTGCCTGTGTCACCAGGAGCTCCATGTGTTTCTAGCTCCGGGGCGGAGACTTCTGGTTCAGGAAGTAGGGGAGCGATGCTCCAAGTATGTCTGGGATCGGAGTTGGTTCAAAATAAGCAGCAGAGGTGTTCAGTCATGGTCAGGTCCTTCGGAGGTCGAAGAAAACCATCAAACCACCATCTCGGTACATCAAAGGGAACATGGTGAGTATCATCTCTTATTCCTTTGTAGGCCCTCTGGACGAGCGAGAGCATTCTAGCTTTTAATGCGCCCTTGGATTCAAGGAGTGGGATGATGTCATGGATGAGGAGATGGTTTCCCTTAGAAGAAACGAGACCTGGGATCTTGTGCTTAAGGTCGAAGGCATTACTCCTGCAACGTGCAAGTGGGTGTACAAGCAAAAGAAGAAGGCGGATGGAAGCATCGAACAATACAAGGCTCACCTTGTAGCTCGAGGGTTCTCCCAATAATATGGAGAATACTATGAGTAAAAGTTTAATCATGTTGCCCAAATTACCTCAGTACGAGTGGTGATTGCCTTGACGGCATGCTAAGAATGGAAGATGTGGCAGCTTGACGTAAACAATGTTTTTCTTTATGGAGAGATTGATAAAGACATCTTTATGATTCAGGCACCGGGTTACGTGTCTGAAGATCATCTGAGATACGTCTACAAGCTCTGAAAGGCTCTTTATGGCTTGAAGTAGGCACCACGGGCATGGTACGAAAAGATCGCAGAATACCTCCAGTTCTACTATTATTTTGCCTCTGACTCGTATTCAAGCCTGTTCATAAAGAAGATGGGGGAGCTTCATGTCTTGGTTTTGTTGTATGTTGACGACATGATCATCACGGTGAACTCTGAGGAGGAAGTAGTTAGGCTCAGGGCGGAGCTAGCTATTTGTTTTGATATGAAGGATTTGGGTGAGCTCCACCACTTCCTTGAACTTGAGATAGTGTGGAGAAAGAGCGACACACTTGTTTCCCAAAGAGGCTATACAGAATGAAATGTTCAACGGTTCAGCATGCAGGAGGGAAAGAGTTGTTCTACTTCTCTGGATGTTGGTCTCAAACTTCGACGTGATGAGGGGTGCGTTCTTCCAGATCCCTTGGTGTTTCGGGCTCTGGTTGGGAGCCTTATATACTTGACGATTACAAGGCCAGACATTGCTTATGTTGTAGACCAAGTAAGTCGATATATAGCGGAGCCTCAGAAGCCTCATCTGGTAGCGACCAAGAATATCTTGAAGTACGTGAATACCACTTCAGATATGGGTCTCCTTTATGGGAGTGATACTGGTTTCAACCTACACGATTACACATATACTGATTATAGAGGAGACTCAGATGACTGGAAGTCGACGTCTGGTTATGTTTTCACATGTGGATCAGTAGGTATCTCGTGGTGCAACAAAAAGCAATATTCTATGTCCGTCTCTACTATGGAAGCGAAGTACAAGGCTTCGGACTTGACAGCTCGGGAAGCCATCTAGCTCAGGAGGCTAGTAGAGAACATCCATGAAGAATTACAGGGTCTCACTCTACTTTGCAATGACAATGAAAGTGCTCTTAAACTGGTTAACAATCCAGTTTGTCTTGAGCGGACCAAGCATATTGAGATTGAGCATCACTTCATTCGGGTTAAGGTGATTGAGGGGCCTCTTATGGTTGGTCCTGTGCGCAGCGAGGAAAATATTACAGATATCTTCACAAAGCCACTGTCGAAAGGGACATTTGAACGGTTACAGGGGCTACTTTGGTTGATCTCCACTTCTCACTTCAAGGGGGAGTGTTGAAATTTCTGAAGTGAAAGTGGCAGCTTGTACGGGCAAACTGTGTGGACAGGTGCAACGACCTGGTTGGTCAGAATACATGGATTAGTGTGGTGTATAGCCATCTCGGCTATTGGTTTGCGGGCTTAGCCAGTTTTCAAGTTTGTAACCGAGCGGATTGTTGACTCTGTTGGAGCTCAAGAGTTCGGCATAGTCTTGTGCCTCTGATCTTGTTCTCTGGTGGAGAGGTTTGGTGGAGACCGCGGAGATCACCGGTTAGTGCGGTCTGGTTCTTGTATCCACAAGTGTTGTGTTTGCACCAGGGATTGCTAGAGGTGTGGACTTGGTCACGTTTTGTACCAAGTCTGGTTGTGCTCAGTCCGAGAGTTTGCACGGGTAGCGCAGACTACTTCTCTATCCACCAAGTTTGGCAACTTGACTGAGCCTGGTTTGTGTTCTAGTCATGGGCGCGAAGTGTACGGACTGGAGCAGTGTCCATAGGTGTGGCGGACTGATCATGGTTCTGGCCTTTACGGTGTTCAAGGAGGATAGGTTTTCTCTCCGGCCTTGTTAGGGCGACAAAGGCTGACTGGTTTCATGTCTGCACTGCGAGGATACATTTGTGCTAGCTGTGAGAAGGGTGGTGATTATATCGATTAGGGTGGTGACCACGCTCCTCTCCCCTCCTATAAATAAGATCCTCTGTCACATCATAAACCATCGAATGAACAGTAAGTTGAATTTGGGTGAAATTGATGCAGTGTATTTTTTTGTATCCACGCGGCTTGAGAAGGTAACCAGTTTGTTATTGCAGATTGTGCGACTAGCATTGAGAAACAAGGGACTTGGTTTTGATGGTCAGTCAGGGATCAGTGTGGCTTGTGGTTAGCAATCAGTGGTTTGTAGTATGTCGCGGATTGCGATCAGACGGTCTTCTCATCAACTAGATTACTCAGTTTAATAAGACTGTCCGCTTTTGGCGGTCTGTCTGTTTAGTTTGGCAGCAGCTGTTCATGGACTCTGGCAGTTAGGCGACCTTGCAATCAAGCGGCATGCAGATTGTAGATAGTTTCTTCAGCTTTGAATAACATGGTGTCCATGCGGTTAGGTTGCGGTCTGGCGACTGGACGGCTTCAACGGACTCTTTAGTTCAGTTTGGCAGAGGTGGCAGTTACTGGTTCAGTCTGCCTGACTTGTTTTTTTTGTCTTGCATGTTTTTACTTCCTTCGAGTACATTGATGAATAATGTCTCATCATGTATACCTCGCATTGTAAAGAAGATTGATATCCAAGTTTCTTGCTCTTTCTATTGTGCTGGTATTATTTGGACTTGGTTTGGTTGAGTGTTTTTGCGACCTGGTTCCTGTTTTTCGCTTACCATAAATTTTCACAAAGCCAACTCCTTATTCTCATCTCTAGCCTTTGCTACTGTATTCAGTCAGAGAGAGGCAAACAAATGACTGGATTAGATCTGAAGTGGACTGGATTGACTCTACTCTGATAAGATGATATATTTCCAGTTTGCATTTTTATTTTTAAATAATGTCGGAACGTAGCACGTAAGACATAGTAAAATTACAATTGTTCGACCCATTAAATTTCATGGGTCGGAACTCCTCGTTCAACTTAGCTTGAAAGAACAGGAGATTTTCTACATAGTGCTCAGTAATTTTGAAACAATCACTGAAAATGTAGATGAATTGCAGTGGAACAAAGACGTGAATTTTTCTAGGAATTGCCTTCTGAATTCCCTGAATCTTCGCCTTGCAATGATCTACAGTGTGTGCAAAATCATAAAAGAGATATGAGATCTCTTAAATGCACATTTACAGAAGGAAGAGGGACTGTCAAAAACTCTCCTTGGGGATAAGTTTTTCGACTTCAAGTTCAATGCTGACTCGTCAGTCACCTCTTAGATCGTAGAACTAGAAAATCTGTACCTAAAGCAAGAAGACGAATAGTCTGTGATGTCCAACAGTCTCTTTGTATGTATGATTCTGAGTAAGCTTCCTCCCGAGTGGATCACCTTCAAGACTTAAATGCACAAACTTAAGTAGAAGATCATACTGAAAGAACTTAAAATGTTCATCCACATTAAAGATCAAAATATTACTAGAAAAAGCTTGAAGCAAGTCGGTCAGTACTCACGGGTTGACAACTTCGTTTCTTGATCTGACAAGCCTCATTGGAAGACACCAACACTTACAGGTTAAGTCTCTGCACATTTGGCAGCCAAAAAGCCTTCTCTTAAAAGAAAGAAGGGCAAGTGCCTCAACTGAGGCAAGTGGATCACTGGGCCGCATAGTGTAAGGCTTTTAAGAAGAATAATAAGAAGGAGGAAGCCTTACAAAACACTCTGAATATATTGGTCGATAACTCTGATGCCAAGTCTTTTGTTGATATGATTGAGAGTAGTCATAACAGTGCATCTTCTGATTGGCAGGTGGACAATGGTGCTACTTATCATGTGATGAATGACAATGATATGCTGACTGTGGTCATGGAAGTCAAGAAGAAGGTGGAGAATTGCAATGGAGGAGCGACTGCTTCTAGTTGCGTTGAGCGCATTGGGAGGAACCAAAATGCGTTTTGACCTCAAAAGTCATTTGTGGGGACACATAATTATTGGATTAGCTAAATCCTAGAGCTACCACTCAGCAGTAGTACTTATTGTCTGGTGATTGATCCCAACTGAAATATTCTTTGATTATGTACACTGTGAACTCAATGGTGATACTTCTTTCTTGTAGTTGTGTACTCGAGTGTTGGGATTGTTCTCTCCTCGCATAACTTTTGGGATTGGGGTTTGAGGTTACTTACACCTGAATCAAGGGTAGATAACCCTTAGTCGATGATTCGGGATCGCCCCATAGCAAAATCTATAAGTATTATAGCTTGATATGGATAGCTAAATTGCATGTAGGCTTTCTATTTTTAGATTACTCTCCTTCGTACCATCACTTCTTACCTATGTGATGTATTTTTAAATTAGGTGAGATATTAACTTACATGGTGTTCTAACTTTTCGGGGACCACTAGGTATGTCGGGGGAGTAACTTTATTACCTAAGTCCGGTCGGCTTGTAACTAACCTTCTTTGCGCACCCTTTTGTTGTTATGGTTGCAGGGTGAGTGAAGGAGGCGGCAGAGCGCTAGGGTCTCTAACAAACGGTTTGGGTTCTCTTGTTTTAGTTTAGTCTTTGTAGGCCTATGAGCCATTTGGGTGCTTGTATACTTGATTTATTTTTTGAGTATGTTGAACTCTTTTGGATAAAAAACTCTTTTGGAGAGCTTGTGGGCCTTAAGGTCGGGAATTATCTTATTCTTTTAGTAGTGGACATTCTCTTCATGTTAAATTATTGACATTTGATACTTATTCACTATGTTTTAATCAATATTCTGTTAGTGTTTATTTTTATATCATTTTGGAAGTGTCTACTGGTGATTATTCTATGTAGTGGGGCCCGACCAGACCCATGCCATGGGATACTTGTAGGTGAGGTGTTACACTGCAATCCATCAAAATCGTCGAAAAGGAGGAATATGATCTTGCAAGGTGTAAGAACCCAATGTACTTGGGGTAGCATGCACCTTTAGATTACCATTATTCGTGAAATAGTTAACAATTAAGAAGCAAAAAAAAACAAATGCTCATAAGGAGAATGATAGAGCGAAATTGTGAACAATTAGGCAACTCTATCAACTAAAATAAATTTAAAACATATGGAGATAGTTAAAGTAGCACACATTAAGTCAAAGAGGCCAAATCAAACATGAAGATAATGCAACAATTGGGACGAAGAACATCCTTATGCCATATAACGACTGTGATTTTGATGTTTGAGCTTAAACATAGCGAGTTTAACTATAAATAAATGTAAATATATATATATATATATATATATATATATATATATATATATATATATATATATATACTTATAAATTAGGTAAATGTGAATACATATATACATATATGGTTATTTATCAGAACCTCCCTTTGAATTTCGTGTAACTACAGCTTGCACCCCTCTAAGTTTCAAAATTACAATTACCCCATCAATATTTACATTTCATAACATCCATGCACAAAAAGACTCCCCGAAGATTTATTCGAAGGAAGAACTTTTGTTCATAGATGTCATAAAATGTAAACCTTGAGGGGATAGTTTTTGTAATTTCGAAAGAGAGAGGGTTGCAAGCTGTAATCATGCAAACTTAAAGGGGAGTTCCTTGGTAAATAACCCCATATAATAATAATATCAATTTATGGAGTGATCAAAAGGCTTATATATAAATGAGAAATGTAAGTTTTGAGCCTATGACTCTCAAGAGAGCTGAACTACAACATAATCTACATTCATAATTTATAAATGTATAAAATTATGAGTACATTTTAAAACTAAAGAATTTCAAAGTCCATGGAGGTGTCTCTAGCCCTCTAACACTAACTAGAGTTAAAGGTCATGATGCCATAATTATGTTAGGCCCTCTTCCTGTTGGGTTTGTGCTGCCCTATACTTGGGTTTGCTTGAACTGGTGGCTTAAACAATAAAACAAAAGGGGGAAACTCTTGGCACTATAAAAGTCATGGGCCTAGGGTTTTCTTTCAAGAAATAGTAGAACAATAAAATTGTCGACCCCTCCAGCATGACTCCTCCCAGGGCACAACAACATCGACTATTTTAACAGCTACGATTTTAGGCGAGTGAGACTTCTCGGACTGGAGGTGAGAGGGAGACCTCTCGGTCTTTTGGTGGCTGCTACTGCATAAAAGGACTGGGGAGGACATCAGCTTGGGAGCTCTTCCCAGTCCAGTCTGTAAAGAAGTAGAGGAAGGGGGATTCTGTTTCTTTTGTTCTGTTCTATTTTTCGAATGGCATTGAAAGTTTTTGTTCAAGGGTAGTTAAACACCTAGATGAGGGGTAAATAGGTTTGTTTTGGCTCTTTTGATTCTTTTAGAGTTATGGTCTTGGTGTGTCTTAGAGTTAGTTATTAGCTTTCAAGAATCACAACAACACACAAGATTTTATAGTGATTCCCCTATCTAGGGTACATCCACTTTCCCCATTCATCGATCTAGTAGTGAGCTAGATTCGGTTAACTTCTCCTATATCCTTAGCTCCTTGAGCTTATAGCCTCAGGATCTTACAACTTAGAGTGAATCTTACTCCTACAACTCAAACTGAATACAGTCCTACCTCAGCGCAACAGTCATACACTCAGAGTTAAGTAACTCTTATCTTAGGAACAACAACCCTACCTCAGATCCACTTCTAGATCCTACCGACTCAAAGACAGTGGATTCTACCACTCAGCCTTTATAACACAAGCTTAGAGCTCAAATCACAGAGTGATCCTACAGTTTGAGACAAGATTTGTGGCTCCATAGAAATTAACCTCTAAATCAACTTCCTGGACTATGTAGAAATAATTCTAACTCTTCACAGCAACAAGAAAGTAAATCTTCAAAGTTGTTCTGCTTGTGCTGAGAAGAACTGTTGCAGAGCTCTGCTCCTTTAAGCTTGAGTATATCTGAGTTTAATGCAGTAGCCTTGAAGAAGAATAACAACAGTAATGAGTGCTCTGCTAACTAACACTTGTAGAAAAACTAGGGTTTTAGTTCTTTCTGAAGTCTCCCGAGATTTCAGCTTCATCCACTTCTATCAGCAAAAATAATAATCAATTTGTTTACGTATAGAGATTTCTGAAGTTTTATGACTCAACGCATAGAGGCGTTGAGAGTTGCCTTGAGACTCAATGTATTTGGACTCTAAGTGTTAACTTCTGAAGCGTTGAGTGGTAAGTATTCACTCAACGCAAAAATACTTAGCTGAATAGATGTCTAACTTCTGAGGCGTTGAGTGATCCTTCATCACTCAACGTTGTTGCCTTTGATAGCTTAACTAATAAGGCATTGAGTGAACTTTCATCACTCAACGCATTTGTACTTAACATAATTCTTCTAGTTGATGACGTTGAGTGAACCTTCTTCACATAATGCTTCTGGACTTAGAAGTTATCTTGACTAAAGGCGTTGACTAAACCTTCTACACTCAACACTTCTGGACTTGTACATAATTTTTGACTGAAGGCATTGAGTGAACCTTCTACACTCAATTCTTTTGGACTTAGCTGCTTTCTTTGATAGGGCGTTGAATGAGCCTTCTTCACTCAACATTTTTGTATTTGGACGGATTTTCTTTGAGTAGACGTTGAGTGAATGACCTTCACTCAATGCATCTGGACTTATACATATTTGAGTCCAACTCCACTAAGGCTTTGAATGACTGAGCTTCTATCAATGCTTTTAGGCTTCTGGCATTGAGTGGTGTGTACTCACTCAATTCTTCTGGACTTAGACAAATTTCTTCGTCTCTATAGTATCTTATCTTGAGTCTAACCAAACTTCTGACCCTATCAACTAGTCTAATCAATGAACAGAGGACAACATGCATACATTAAACTAGAACATATATCAAATACAAACATATATATACTATTTAATTGTGGACCTTCTTCAGATCTGGGACATTGTGATCAATGGACCCAACATGCATCTTTGTCCAACCCAGGTTCTATTGTTCTAGACTTATCTCCATGTATTTTCAAACTCTCCAATTATAACAAACCTTCTTTGGTGCTCGTCCCGTGGATGTCGGAGTTCTCTTCGAATCACGTAAATTTTCTGTGTCGTTTGTGTTCTTGACTTCTGTACATTATTTTTTGCCTAGTTCTATGATTATTATTACGAATAGTTATTCTACTGCATTCCGCGGTGCTGAGAGATCGATGTGGGTAGATTGCATAAAAATTGATATCAAAACTAGGTTTCAGTTCTTGGAAATTCCTAAGCAAAGCGATGTCAGTTCTAGATTCCTAAGTGCGATGACAAGATCAACTTCAGTCTATGGCAGTGGATCGAGGCAGTCCTCATTCAGCAAAATCTCCATAAGGCACTTCTTGGTAAGGAAAAGTCCGAGAAAGATGGAAACGAATGGGAAAAATTGGATCTGAAGGTCATCAGTATAATTCATTTATGCTTAGAAGATGAAGTGATATATAATGTAGTCAGCACTGAGACTACTGCATATCTGTGGAAGAAGAGGAGCTCTACATGTCAAAGTCACCCATGAACAAACTCTACATCAAGAAGCAGTTATAAAGATTTAGGATATCTGAGAGTACTCGGTTACTGGAGCATATGAAAATGTTCAACAAACTCATATCTCAATTGTGTAATATGGATTTGAAGATTGAAGAAGAAGACCAACCTCTTCTTCTATTGTCCTCAAAATTGATGTCTTTTAATCACCTAGTCACCACGATCCTCTACGGAAAGGATACCGTGAAGATAGAAGAGGTGGTAACTACACTAATGTCTAACGAAATAAGAAGTAATTTAGGTTCTAACATTGGAGATGGTCTACTGGTGAAGAGCAATGACCCAATCAAAAGTAAATCAAAAGACAAAGGCAAGAAGGGAAAATTCCCAAGTCTAAGTTTAAAGGACAAAAAAATAGATGTCATTACTGCAAGGAAGAGAGACACTGGAAAAAGAACTACTCAAAGAAGAAACTTAAGGAGAGGACACACGATCCACAGTAGGCAGCAATGACATCTAATAATGAGAGTGATGCTGATGTATACCTGCCTCATCCAGTCTCGACACGACAGATGCATGTATACTGGATATTTGTTGCTCCTATCACATGTGCCAGAACAAAGAATGGTTTTATATCTTTAGGCAATGTGATGGTTGTTGTGTTCTAATGGAAAATAATTCAGAGTGCGGAATGGTAGGGATTGGAAGTATCCGAATTAAGATGTATGATGGAATGGTCAGAACATTTATGAATGTCAGATATGTTCCTGATATAAAAAAGAGTCTGAATTCTCTAAGCACTTTGAAGGCGATCAGATACTCCTACACAGTACAAGAGGTTCGACACCTTCATGACATCACACAACTACAACAAGATCCAAAACGATAGTTTTGTAAACTATAGATTCCTTATAGATGGTAATATTCTGATTCTGATGTTTTATGTTGATGACATGTTGATTGCTTGCAACTCAGGCCGAGAAATTTTGGTACTGAAGCAGAAATTACATGCTGAATTTGAGATGAAAGATTTTGGTCATGCTCAGAAGATCCTTGGGATGAAGATCAAGTATGACAAAAAGCGAGGCATGTTGTGGATTTCTCAGACTAGTTATATTTAGAAGGTACTGAAAAAGCTCAGCATGGTGGAATCTAAAGCTATTACGACTCTTTTGGAACAACGATTTAGATTGTCATCAAAACAGTGTCCAACCATAGAGGAGAAATGCCAAAAGTTGCTCGGTGTGTCGCACACTAGTGCACTAGGATGCTTGATGCACGTAATTATTTGCATAAGACCAGATATCGCTCAGGCGGTGAGTGTTGTTAGCAGATACATTACAAATCCAGGGCGACAACACTGAGAAGCAGTCAAGTGGATTTTGCGGTATTTGAAAGGAATGTCAGACGTCGGCTTACTTTTTAAGAGGAGCGATGATGTAGGAGCTCTAGAGGGCTCCATTGATTTTGACTATACAGGCGACCTCAACAGAATGATATATACTTCAGGGTATATATTCCTTCTAGGTGGAGGTCCTATCAATTGGAAAGACACTCATCAGGACATAGTCGGTCTGTCCATGATAGAGGCGAAGTACATTACTACGGTGGGGGCCGCTAAAGAAGCTATTTAGCTCAAGGGTCTCATCAAGGAACTCAGAATTTCTCAGAAGTCAGTGAAGATGTGTTGTTATAGTCAGAGTGCAATTTGTCTTGCAAAGGACTCGGTCTATCATGCAAGGACAAAATACATTGATGTGCGCTTCCATAAGTTAAGGGACTTCATTGGAGGAGGAAACATTCAGTTACTAAAGGTGCCCGCGGAGGACAATATTATAGACATATTAACAAAGCCCTGATAGGAGTTAAGTTAAAGCACTACCTTTACTTGACTCTTATTTGTACCTTCTAATCGTGGTGACCACGGGGAGAGGGGGTGTCATTTAGGAGATGATCCAAACTGAAGGTGGAGCTAAAATCATAAAGGGCATCAAGGTGGAGATTGTTGGGTTTGTGTCAGCCTATACTTGGGGTTAACTTAAACCAGTGGATCAAACATTAAAACAAATGGGGGGAAACTCTTGGCATTATAAAAGGCTTGGTCCTAGGGTTTTATTTCAAGCAGCAGCGGAGCAATAAAATTGACGAACCCTCCACGATTTCTCCCAGGGAGCAACAACGTCAGTTGTTTTAACACCAGTGATTCCAGGCGAGCGAGACTTCTTAGCCTAAAGGTGCGAGGGATACTTCTTGGGCTTTATGTGGCTACTTTAGAGAAGGACTGGGTAGGACATCGTCTTGGGATCTCTTCTCCATCTAGTCCGTAAAGAAGAAGAGGAAGGGGGATTCATTTTCTTTTGTTCTGTTTAGTATTTTGAAGCAAATCTTCGTCCATCCCTGATTCTATTGTTCTAGATTTATCTACATGTATTTTCAAACTCTTTGATTATAGTGTATCTTCTCTGATGCTCTTCCTGTGGATGTAGGAGTTCTCTCTGAACCACGTAAATTTTCTGTGCCATCTGTGTGCTTGACTTCTTTGCATTATTTTTGCCTAGTTTTGTGATTATTATTATTATGAATAGTTATTCTGATGCGTTTCGCGGTGCTGAGTGATCGTTGCGGGTAAATTGCATAACATCTTCTAAAAGAGAAAAAGAGAAAAGACAGTGAAGGATTGCAGCCAAGTCACCTCTGCTAGGTATGCTTAAATAATTTCATAAAAAATGAAAGAAATGAGGTGCCGACCATTGGATCGTCTACTGTTAAAATGTGTTTCATTTAATGATATGTAATCTAGTTCCTAGGCGTCGTATATCACATATAAATATTATGTATTAATGTTCATGGAACAGTGTACAAGGAAAGTATTAAATAAAGCCCTATCTCGTTCAGTGGATTGTCCCTATTTCCTTGTTCTACTTTTTCATTTCTTGCTTTATAGTGCATCTTCTTTTCCTGGATTCGTCTTGCTGGAATGATCCCTCACTTGTTTCATGTAGACTCAAGAAGATTTATGAGCATTTTTTTCAAAATTTGGCATCAAAGTGAGTGACCCATGCCATCAAAAGATCTCGTGTGGTATCTAGAATCATAGATCGATTCAATAAGTTGAGCTTCATCATATGGCATCATCTCCAAACAATCAAACTTTCCTTTATATATATTCACATATCTGAAGGTAATGCATACAACAATTGGAGCAAGTAAATGAAGATCGACTTTACTTCTCAGGGATTATGGAATTTTATCCAAGATAGTTACCCACAACCCTCATAAAAAATCTTGTGGACAAGCGGGAATCAACCAAGGTCCAACTGCTCATGAAAATTTAGAAAAGGGATCCCAAAATAATCCTTTATATCAAGGAGTGGGCAGGCGGATTCTACCACTAATCATTGATACATAAACACTAAAAGTAACTTGTAATATTATAAAGATAGAATATAGAGAGAATGAGAGAGTTATATCCATCAGATTAACCTTACTGTGGAGGGATTTGATACATTAATGATGAAATAAAGTGAATTTGTGCAACAATACATCTCAAGGACATCCATGGTTTTTAATCAGATCAAAGCGCATGCTGATGACTTACCATAAAAGAGAGTGGTATCCAATTTCTCAGCAGCATCACACCTCGGTTTGAGCATGTAGTAGTTGCCATCGAGGAGACAAAAGGCATCACAAAATTTCTATGATAGAATTCATGGGTTCGTTGCAGGCCCACGAAGAAAGGATTAAAAGAAGGGAGCTTCTATTGGAATTAGTCTTTCAGAGCAGGCTGTCCTTTAGTTCAGCAAAACATGGATCTAAATTCTAGAGCCAAAACACCAAAAAAGGAGTAGAAGAAAGAAATTTCATCCCATATTGCAATCACTATAATAAGAACACCCACTCCACAAAAAACTACAAAAGATATAAAAGGCAGAATCATCTTCAAAAGGATTTTTGGTACCAAAAATAAGGCAAAAAGAAGAAGCATGCTTCCTAAACAATCCATAGTCAGTGTTCTATTCATGCTTGAGAGATGAGAGCCCAAAAAAGATGAAATTTGGTTCCTCAATAATGGATGTTCTAACCGCACGTTGAACAACAAAAATGCTTTTGTATAGCTAGATGGAATAGAAAAGTCAGAAGTTATTATGGAAGATGGAAATGTTAAGATGATAGAAGGGAAATGTATTATGGTAGTAAAACTAAGAACTGGTGAGATTAATCACATTTATGAAATACAATTTGTGACGAATTTGTCCCAAAATCTCCTCAGTGTGGGGCAACTCTTGAGGGGGGTATATAAACTTGTGTTTGACAAATATGAGTGCAACATACAAGATAAAAGCACAAAATTTACATCATTGTCAAAATGACAAAGAACAAGATCTTCCCTATATCTATGTCGCTTGGTCAAGGTGATGAACCAAGTACCAACCAATGCAATATCACTAGAAGCATATAAAGCTCAATGTTGTGGCATTATAGATGTGGTCAACCAAATTTTAGTGACCTTCAAAAGCTAAAAGGGTTCATGAATGGAGTTCAGGGAACCATCAATCCTAAGGAATTTTGTGAGGCGCGTGCCTTAAACAAAATCCACAATGCACATTTTCTTTAGCAATGCCAGTTGAGAACTATTAAACATCTAGAACTCATACACACCGACATTTGGGGATAAACATCAACTCCTTCATGGTCAAGAAATAAATATTACCTTTTACTTGCTGACAATTACAAACGCATGATGTGGATTTATTTATTAAACCTGAAATATAAAGCTTATAACAAATTTACTCAATTTAAGATCATGGTTGATAATGAAACAAGCTGTATAATTAAATGTCTCCGGTCAGATAGAGGAGGAGAGAACACAAGTAATGAATTCTTCTCCTTCTGTGAATCACATGGTGTTAAACATCAACTCACAGTACTTTAAAGTCAACAACAAAATGGTGTAGTGAAAAAATAAATCGAACAATTGTAGGAATGAGAACTTGTTAGAATAGAAGAAGGTTCCCAAAGATTTTAGGGAGAAGCAATGAGCACTGACATCGATATCCTTAACAGTGCTCTTATAGATTCAACCCCTTATGAAGCATGGCATAGTCAGAAACCATCGATTCAACACTTTAAAATCTTTGGGAGCTTGGCATATGCTCTTCCAACAAAATAAGATGGAGACAAGTTAGATGCAAAAGGAGAGAAGTAGGTCATTGTGGACTATAGCCTTGAATCAAAGTCTATAGACTTTTCAATCCTCTTGCCAAAAAACTAGTGATCCTCAGGGACACCATCTTTGTTGAGCAAGCCAATTGGAGATGGGGTATGAGTCAAGTGGTCTCATTACCTATATAGGATGTCATGGAAGGTGAAAAATAAATCTATGAGTAATTAACCACCTAGAGGGGGGGGGGGGGTGGTGAGTCGGTGTCTTTTAAATTTTTTTTAACACTTATACTTAATAATTCAACGGATACTTGAAAATAAACAATCTTAGATCATAACAAACACAATCATAGAGTACATAGAAGCTTTACAGTGGTTGCCCTATCTAGGGTACATCCATCTTTCCCCTTCTTCCTCACTAGCAATGTGCTAGATAAGGTTATATCTTCTCCTCTTCAACTCAGATCAACAGATCTTACAAACTCATTTTCTTTCCAGAAACCTACACCTCAGACCAACAGGTCCTACCTCAGAGATCCACCCAATCTCCTACCTCGGGTCCCCCAAGAACCCTACCTCAGACTATACGAGTCTTACACCTCAGTGTTCCCACACAAATCACCTACCTCGGGTCCCTCAAGAACCCTACCTTAGACTATACAAGTCTTACACCTCAGTAATCCCACAAAAATCACCTACCTCAGGTCCCTCAAAACCCTACCTCAGTCTTTATAACACATGTTTACAACTCAGAGAATAAATCTCTTACATACTCATATCTCAAAGAGAACTTATAGGTTTAATAGGGAAATAACAAGTAGAATTATCTGAGTAAATAGATTCTTCAATTCAGCAACAGCATGAGATTGATTCTTGATGAACAGACTGGCTGAAATGAAACTTTAATGCATCTTCAATGTTCTTGATGATGATCGGCTTGAATTTTTGAAGAACTTGTTGAATAGATCCAACTTAATCCTCTGATCGACTTATTGAAGGATCAGAAGACTTTTGAAGACCTGTGTCATCCTTCTTCTTGGAGTTGTCGCCCTTCTCCGACTTAGGAGAAATCAGAATGAGTGAATTAATTGATTGTGTTCTATGTAGACGACCATTCTATTTATAGACTTCACTGGTTGCTGGCTTCTGATTGATGACATCATCATATGCCATCATACTTTAAGTTTTCCTTCGAACACATTCTGATGAGATGTCAAGTCACTGTAGCTGACATGATACTTCTAACTTGACTTGACACTCAGCTGTGTTCACTCTATACAACTTCAGGATCATAAGTGTCGAGAATTCTCAAGTGTCTCGACACAATAATACTTAGTGTTCTTAGACTATAAACTGCAAGGTGTCGAGACATCTTAACAGTCTCGACACATCTATACTTGATAGAATTTCTAGTCTGAACTTGAAGGTGTCGAGATAGTTGACTTATCTCAACGCAACTGTCTGCTGGGTGTCGACATCTACTTTAAATCTTCACTATGTCGAGATAACTGAATTGTCTAAACACAACTGTCTGAACTATTGAGTAAAGTGTTGTGTCTTGACACTGTTGTCTTGTATATTTCTGATCTTAACACTTCTCCTACAAAGGTGTTGACATAGTTGTGAAGTGTGACGACACTTTTGTACTTGATTCAAGTATGTACTCATCACTTCTCTTATAAAGTGTAGACACAGTTATGAAGTGTGTCGACACTTTTGTACTTAGTCATTTCTTCAAATTTTCACCCTACGTTGCAACTTACTGGGCTTTGACTGTCTTGACTTCACTCAGCACTATTAGCTGTATGGCATTGAGTGAACTGGATTCACTCAATGCCTTTGGAATTAGTCAATTTTCTTCAGCAACTGCCTTAATATTTGACGTTGAGTGAGCTTGTTTCACTCAACGCCCGTGGACTTAGGCAATTTCCTGCCTTTCCAGTCAGCTTCTTTGAGTCCATCTATCAATGTCACTTGGACCACCTGTCCAATATGCAACACCTCCCCTGTAATGACCGTATAATTCGGGTCCGGCTGGGGCCCCACAACATACAGACGCCATAACTTTAGTATTAAAAAAATGATATGAACTGCCCAATATCAAAACTCAAAACCAAACAACAGCGGAAACAACAATCAAGACTAGAAGCTATCCACATATAAGAGCATCGAACCGGCCTTAAGGTCTTATAACAATACAGATTCCAAAACTCACATGATAACATCAAGCATCAATGTGCAGAAGCACTCCTAAACTACCTCGGCGTGCAAGCCGGAAAACAAGAGTATCAAAACATACAATGCCACCAAAAATAGAGCTAGTACGAACTGAATCACTTCATGAGGCTTAGGCCCTTTTCGCCGGCGAGCTAGCTCCTGCTTGCGATCCTTGCCCTGTAAAAAATTGGTTGTAACGTGGGTCAGCAAAGGCTGACCTCTAACTGTGTAACAAACACATCTCCTCCCGGCCACCCCTAACGGATCCCGGGGTACCCCTCCAACCTGCATGTCAGCACTTCGTATACCATATACAAAACATGTAAAGCTCTAAAAGAACAGGTTTGGATGTCACAAACAACAAACACGTTTTCTATGTTGAGCATATAATAAAAAGTGGCCTACTATGCAACATGTATGCAAAACTCAGGCTTCGCCCAAGGCACACTATCGCGTATGCATCTAGCACATCATCGTAACATCTGGGTACTTCCAATTTCCCCATTGGCGTTAAACCACAAACAAAAAGGGGCACTGCAATTCCCCTAACGACATACAAGCCGCCATAAAAACTCTTGCCAAGGCCCCACCTGCTCATGGTCTTAGACTTGGGGTTGCCTGCAAGCTTTGAATTCTCGCGTCAGGATTCCGTCTCACACACTGACTGATTCTAAGAACCCTTGCTGGACCCCACCTGCTCATATCCTCATTGCTCGGTCTTGCCCCATGCTTAGCGTCCTCGTCAGTCTCACAGAACGGGACTAGTCTCGCTGGGACATTCTCCCCACATGACTTGCACGTCACGAGATAGCCAGCTGACCATGGAGACAAAGCCTTGCCTTAGCATATCACAGTCCATAATCATTCCCACCCTAATCCCTCATTTGTACTGCAACGTTCCCGCACACCAAGGAAACCATCTACCACCAATGCGGAGCTAACCTTGTCCACCAAGGAAACTATCTACCGTCATTGCGGAGCTAACCTTGTCCGGTTCCAGCTACATGTACCCACTCGAGAAAAGGGGGAAATCACAAACATCACAAACGACATCTTGCCGCAATGGATTTCTACAAAATTCTCAAAGCTCGTTATGCAACATCACCGAGTCGGACTAACGGTCGCGACCACGGCTTCACCCACCATGCCTAATCCACTAACAGAGCGGATATCTAATGCAAAATCATGTCGGGGATGGACTCAATCGACCCGGATGTTCCTCTTGAACCATGGAGACCAAAACCCCTCTCATTTGAGGGTTTGGTGCCCAAAAGCTTGAAAGTAAAAGATGCTAAGCATGCATCCTAAAAACCAAGAGGAGAAGTGTCGTTACCTTACGACCCCTCTTCCTAGCCATGGGAACTTAGCCGGTTGAAAACCACCGCAACGGACTTGCCTCCGCAGATATGAACTCGGCTCGCGATTTGGGGCTCTGAAGCTTCTCCGACAGCCGGATCTCTCCTCCACCTTATTCCTTGCTCTCCCATCTCTCTAAAACCTTAGAAAGAGAAACTTGAAGAAGAATGAGGGTTTCAAACCCTATTCCCGGATATAACTCAGCCAGGACAGCCCTGGACCATCAGATCTCATTAGAAGGAAACGAACAGCCATGATTCGAACTTAAAACCAAAACTCCTGGACCGAACACGGCTTGCGACACGCCCATGTCCAAGATCGTGTGCCTCAATCGATGCCGAAACCGTCTCACCCAGAACAGGACACGGGCTCTGAACACGCCCGTGTCAAACTTGACACGCCCGTGTCAAACTTGACACGCCCGTGTCAAACTTGACACGCCCGTGTCAAACTTGACACGCCCGTGTCACTAAGTACACGCCCGTGTGCCTGGGTGTGTTCTTCCATTGACACAGGAACAAACACAACCCGAGGAGAACACGGGTACTCAACATGCCCATGTCACATTTGACACGCCCGTGTCATACACGAACAAGCCTGGGCTCCAGGCCGTGTTTATCCCCTCACACGGCCCGACTAACATCCCAAGCAGGACACGGCCTGGGACACACCCGTGTCTCAGGTCGTGTTCGTCCTCTCGATGATCGTCGACCGCAATTTCGTTGACCACGCAAAAATCATCGAACCCGAACACGACACGGTCATGGACACGCCCGTGTCCTAGGCCGTGTTCACAGTCTCGACACTTCGTCGAGCTCAGTTCGTCGACCACCCGAGTTCTTCGTCGAACCCGTGCACGACACGGCCATGGACACGCCCGTGTCCTAGGCCGTGTGACCCTTACCAAGACCCAAACTTGGCTCTGAACGCTGTCCGTCCCTCTTTCGAATTTTGGGGCGTTACAACTCTCTCCCCCTTAAAAGAATTTCGTCCCGAAATTAAAGAAAGTAAAAGGTACATAAAACATAAATGATACCTGAACGAAAAAACTCTGGATACTCCTCTAGCATGGTCTGTTCTCGCTCCCAAGAGAGCTCCTCACGAGCGCAGTTGTCCCATTGGACTTTTATGAGTTTGACCTCTTTGTTCCACAACTGCCGAATTTCTGAATCCTCTATAGCAACTGGACGAACTCGCATCCTCAAGTCCTCTTCTATCGGCACCGATGCCGATTCGATCACCACACTAGCCTCTACCAAGGCTTTCCTCAAGATGGAGACATGGAAGATGTCGTGTAATCCACTCAGCACAGCGGACAATGACAACCGGTACACTGCTTCTCCCACCAGTTCTATAACTTCGAAAGGTCCCAAAAACCTTGGACTCTACTTCTCAAGTTGGTGAATGAGCGAAACGCCTTTGAACGACTTGATCTTTAGATAGACCCAGTCACCTACCGCGAACTCTAGTTTCCGGTGGTGAGCATTAAAATATTTTACTTGCCGATCTTGATCCACCTTCATACGCTCTTGAATGGTTCGCACCAACTCACATGCATCAACAACCACTTCTTTTCCCAAAAGTTTGGTGTCTCCCGCCTCTGTCCAAGACATCGGTGTTCGACACTGCCTCCCATACAAAGCTTCGTATGGCGCCATCTTGATACTTTCTTGGTAACTATTGTTATAAGCGAACTCTACCATGAAGAGGTGATCCTCCCACTTCTTGTCGAAGTCAAGAATGCACATTCTCAACATATCCTCCATAGTACGGTTCGTTCTTTCGGGTTTTCCATCATTTTGAGGATGGAAAGCCGTACTGAACTTTAGCTTCATGCCTAAACTCTTCTGAACCAACCTCCAGTCCTTGGATGTGAAACGTCCATCGCGATCACTAACTATACTCTTAGGAATCCCATGTAGCCATACAACATTGCAAACATACAACTCTACCAGCTTCTCCACGCTGCCCTCCCTCCGATTTAGGATGAAGTGAGCCACCTTGGTTAAGCGATCCACAATCACCCAAATCGCATCGTTACCCTGCTGCGATCGAGGTAACCCATGCACAAAGTCCATGGAGATGTCATCGAATTTCCACTGGGGGATTGGAAGAGGCTTCAGGAACCCGCCCAGCTTCTGACACTCGGCCTTCAACAAGGCACAAGTTTGGCATCGATTCACGTACAAAGCTATGTCCCACTTCAGTCCAGGCTACCAAAAGGATTTCTTCATATCCAGGTACATCTTTGTACTGCCCGGGTGAATGGAATACTTTGTGAAGTGAGCCTCAAACATCAACTCCTCGCGGAGCTTGCCGAACTGCGGTACACAAATCCTTTCATCCTTCCTCAGAATCCCATTAATCAACTCCCAGGTGCTGCTCTCGCCCGTTTGAGCTTCCACCACGTATGGTTGAAACTCCACATCCAAATGGGTCACTTCCCGAATACGATCAAATAAATCATTCTGCATTTCAATCCAGTTCAACCGAGCCATGCTCGACTCACCCCTTGCGACGCACTCTAAGCTGAGGGACTCCCAGTCCAGCATCAACCGCTCATCATGAGCTTCGATCCAATTCCCTTGCCCAGAGTATTTTCTACTTAAGGCATTTGCCACCACATTGGCTTTGTCTGGCGTATACTGAATCGCCACCTCGTAGTCTCCAAGAAACTCGACCCACCTGCACTGCCGCATATTCAAGTCCTTCTGATCTAGGAGATACTTCATGCTCTTATGATTCGTGAAGATCTCCATCTTCGCACCATAAACATAGTGCCGCCACAATTTTAATGCGAAAATTGCCGCCGCCAATTCCAAGTCATGGGCGGGGTAATTCCTCTCATGAGACTTTGCTGTCTAGACCCAAAGGATATCATACTGCCATGTTGCACCAAAACGCAACCCAAACCACATCCCGATGCGTCACTGAAAATTTGAAATCTTTCGGTCCCTTTCGGTAGACTTAAGATTGGAACTATCATCAGCCTTTCCTTCAGTGTCTCAAACGCCTGATTGCACTCCTGTGTCCACACAAACTTCTGATCCTTACAATTTAGTGAGTTGAGGGGTAGAGCTATCCTTGAAAAGTTTTCTACGAATCTTCTATAGTACCCGGCTAGTCCATGAAAACTTCGCACTTCCGCCACGGTTCTCAAAATTGGCCAATCTCTAATGGCTTCCACTTTTGTTGGATCTACCTCCACCCCATCCTCACTAATAATGTGGCCCAATAAATTCCACATTCTCTAGCCAAAACTCGCACTTCGAAAACTTTGTATAAAGCTGGTTCTCTCTCAACACTTGCAAGACTACTCTTAAGTGAGTCTCATGCTCCACCTCCGATTTGGAGTACACCAGAATGTCATCAATAAAGACAACTACAAAAGAGTCCAAGTATTTCCGAAATACTCGATTCATCAAATCCATGAATACGGATGGTGCGTTCGTCAGCCCGAACGACATCACCGAGAAATCAAAGTGACCATACCTCGTACCAAACACTGTCTTGGGTATGTCCTCGTCTTGAATTCGCAACGGATAGTATCCTAACTTCAAGTCCAACTTTGAATACACCACCGACCCCACCAACTGGTGGAACAAGTCGTCTATCTGATGAATCAGATACTTATTCTTGATAGTCAATTTATTCAACTCTTATTAGTCTATGCACAGCCGCATACTGCCGTCCTTCTTCTTCACGAACAGTACATGCGCGCTCCACAGTGAAGAACTGGGTCTGATATACCCCTGCTCCAACAGTCCCGACAACTGTAACTTGAGTTCGGTCAACTCCTTTGGTGCCATCCTAAACAGAGGATGTGACACCTGCCTAGCCTCTGGTACTAACTCAATCGAGAAATCAATCTCCCGTCGAGGAGGTGCTCTAGGAAGTTCATCTAGAAACACATCCTTGAACTATGACACTACGGGCACTTCCCCAAGTGATAACTTGGAAAGGCGAACCTCCAATAATGCTACAAGGGCTACTCCCCCCTGGTTAACTGCCTACATCAACTGCATGGCCAAAATTAGGGAACATGCCACTCCATTAAGGCCCTTAAACTTGACTTTTGTCTGCCCTTCACTTCTTAGGGTCACCACCTTGGATAGACAATCAATACTGGCACGCTGCTCTGCTAACCAGTCCATTCCCAATATCACATCAAACTCAACCAACGGTAGGACCGCTGCTATCAACATGAAGTCAACTCCTCCTAGCTCCCAACAAATACGCCCCTTTTCCCCGGTGGTCATGGATGACCCATTGGGCATGCGCACCTTCAGCTCTGTGTCCGCCGAGAACGACTCAACTCCAATTCTTCAGAGGTAGCATTCTGCAAGAAAAGAGTGTGACACTCCCATATCAAACAATACCCTAGCGGGGTATCCAGAAACTAACACAAAGCCTAAAACATAAACATCAAATATAACGGTCGAAAAGTATGAAGCACAAGGTTAAACGTAAAATTCCTCATACCTGTCACCACATCGGATTGACGGATCTCTTCCTGCTTCCCAAGGTTGTAGGCCCTTGGTTACACCGGTCGGAAACGAGAAGCGCTATACTCCGCCATCTTCCCTTTCTCTGCGACACTGGGGTCGGAGCACACAGTTTGCTCCTTCCTTGTCTCCTGCTCCGCATCTCCTTGGTTACAAAAATGAGCAATGTGCCCCACCTTACCACAATTGAAGCATGTGGTGGTCCCTTATATTGAGACCCTCCGGACGACCATTTGCTTTTCTCACCGGACTTGAATGGGTGAGGCTTTTTCCTCCACCTATTCCCTTCAGACTTTCCTTGGGATTGAGAAGGCTTCCCTTCCCCTTGCTTGGGTGCAAAACCTTTATGACTTTGGCTTCGCTCTAGATCACTCTCCAACGTCCTGGCAGCCTCAACCAACTCATTGAAACCAGCTCTCTTCATGGCGATGAGGGGTTGCCTTAGATTCTCCCTCAGCCCCTGGTAGAAGAGGTTATCCCTCTCCTCATCGCCTGCCATTGTCATTCCTGCATAATGACTCAACTGAGTGAACTCCTAAACATACTCGTCCACCGTCTTATCCCGCTGCACCAAGTGCAGAAACTGCCGCTGGAGGGCCAACCTTGTCGAAATAGGAATGTACTTCTTTAGGAAAGCATTCCCAAACTCTTCCAAGGACGGGGTACGTCCGGGAAACTAGCGGCCGCTATGGCTCACCCACCACAATTTCGCGTCTCCCTCCAACATGAAAGCCGCAAACTCAGATTTCTTCTCCTCTTGTGTCTCTGCCGACCTCAAAAGCTCTTGCATCCGTGCCCACCAATCATCTGCATCAGTTGGCGTACCGACTCCCTTGAACGTTGGAGGATGGAAGCTCAGAAAATACTTCATCTGCCGGTCTCCATGCTCTACAACCACCCTTTCGGCCAATGGCTCTGCACGCCTGGATTCTCCGCCCGGCATGGTCGTCGTCATATCCGAGGTAGCAGGAGTTGCTACCTGAGCAATAGGGGTTGCTACTTGAGCTGTCGCTGCAACTTGGGCTGCCACCATTTCTTCTGCAAGCATTCGACAGAAGTCGGCTGGGTTTACACCCATGCCCTACGGACCCTGAGCGGTGGCGCTGCTAGCCGAAAGATCTTCTCTTGGTCTCGACGTACCCGCCTCGTTGATTGTACTCTTAAGAAAAGCAAGAAAACAACGAATCAGTTTATAATTGCAAGACTCAAACATAAGGACACTCATGGTCCCGCATTACTCCTATGTGGATAACTTCTATACGCACTGACTTTGGACGCAACCTCCCTCTGATACCAAATTATAACGCCTCCCCTATAATGACCGTATAATATGGGTCTGACCGGAGCCCCACAACATACAGATGCCACAGCTTTAGTATTAAAAAAATGATATGAACTACCCAATCTCAAAACTCAAAACCAAATAACACCAGAAATAGCAATCAAGACCAGAAGCTATCCACATATAAGAGCATCGAAATGGCCTTAAGGCCTTACAATAATAGAGAGTCCAAAACTCACATGATAACATCAAGCATCAATGTGCACAAGCACTACTAAACTACCTCGGCATGCAAGCCGAAAAACAAGAGTATCAAAACATTTAATACCACCAAAAATAGAACTAGTACGAACTGAATAATTTTATGAGGCTTAGGCACTTTTGACTGGCGAGTTAGCTCCTGCTTGCGAACCTTGCCCTGAAAAAAATTGGTTGTAACGTGGATCACCAAAGGCTAACCCCTAACTGTGTAACAAACACATCTCCTCCCGGCCGCCCCTAACGGACCCCGGGGTACCCCTCCAACCTGCAAGTCAGCACTTCGTATACTATATACAAAACATGTAAAGCTCTAAAAGAACAGGTTTGGATGTCACAAAACAACAAACACGTTTTCTATGTTGAGCATATAATAAAAAGGGGCCTACTATGCAGCATGTATGCAAAACCCTGGCTTCGCCCAAGGCACCCTATCACGTAGGCATCTAGCACATCATCATAACATCTGGGTACTTCCAATTTCCCCATTGCCGTTAAGCCACAAACAAAAAGGGGCACTGCAATTCCCTTAATGACATACAGCCACCACACGGAACTCTTGTCAAGGCCCCACCCGCTCATGATCTTAGACCCGGGCTTGCCTGCAAGCTCTGACTTCTCGCATCAGGATTCCGTCTCACACACTGATCGATTCTAAGAACCCTTGCTCGACCCCACCCACTCATGGCCACATTGCCCGGGCTTGCCCCATGCTTGGAGTCCTCGTCAGTCTCACAGAAGGGAACTAGTCTCGCCGAGACACTCTCCCCACATGACTTACACATCACGGGATAGCCAGCCGACCACGGAGACAAAGCCGCACCTTAGCACATCACAGTCCATAATCATTCCCACCCTAATCCCTCATTTGTACTGAAACGTCCCCGCGCCCCAAGGAAACCATCTACCGCCAATGCGGAGCTAACCTTGTCCACCAAGGAAACCATCTATCATCATTGCGGAGCTAAACTTGTCCGGTTCCGGCTATGTTGGGTATTGTATCCACACTAACCCAGATTTGATGAAGTCATCCTTGAACTAAGATGAGTTTAGTTGTATTTGATGCTTGGTTTGAGTTATGTGTTTGCAGAAATCCCGTGGAAAGTGAAGACCAATGTCAGTCAACAACGTGTCACCAAACACAGGACCATACAATGTAATCCTTCATTGTGTGTTCCAAAGTGTTGACTCATGTGTAGCCTCTCTATTGGGATACACTTCATATTCAAGCTCTAGGAATAAGTGAAAAGACTTGATGCTGGTTTCACCTTAGAAGAAGAAAATATTCTGTCAAGAAAATTTCCTAAGTAAAGTACTCTAGTAGTTCTATACTTACTCGAGTAAGTTACTGAGTTCATACTTGAGTAATTAAGATATACTCGAGTAGTCTAATTATGGCTCTCGAGTAGTTAAAACAACTACTCGAGTAGTTTCCTTTTCACCTCTCTGGTTCACAGAAATTTTCTTCTCAAAAGTTTTCTAAGTTAAATACTCGAGTAGTAGTGTATAGTACTCGAGTAGTTCTATCTTCTATCTCGAGTATTTGAATTCTGACTCTCGTGTGGTTGTCACTTACTCGAGTAATCTAAGTCATGTACTCGAGTAGTTCATCTACTACTCAAGTAGTACAGTGTTTATACTCATGTAATCCAGAATTCCATTTCAGAAAATTTCTCTAAGTGAATTACTCAAGTAGTCATCTCCATATACTCGAGTAGTTCTATTTGTCTTGAGTAGTTCAACTTCTATACTCGAGTACTCCTGTATTCCAGTTCCAGAAATTTTCTAAGTCTTTGTCTCGAGTAGTTTCTTAACTACTCGAGTAGTTCATTCTTATATACTCGAGTAGTATTTCTTATACTCGAGTAATCTTCTCCACCTCTCATGTAGGTACTCAAGTACTCGAGTATGTTATGTTTGTTACTCGAGTAGCTGATTCCTTTTCTTCTTATTTACTTGAGTAGTTGACTCCATGTACTCGAGTAATTATCTCATTCCCTCTCGAGTAGTTTTTCTCTTATACTCGAGCAGTCATCTTCTACCTACTCGAGTAGTGTTGCATGTACTCGAGTAGTCTTTTATATCTCGAGTATTTTACTTGAGTTTTCCGAAAATTCGTTAAGTCCAGAATAACTGTTTTCTTAATGGACTTTGACGTGATTGGTCCACGTGTCTCTCATAATGACTCAATTATGTCTAATCTTCTCTTCTCCTATAAATAGTCTTGTCTAAACTGACAAACCTTAACAACAACAATTATTATGCTAAGAAGATTATTCTAAGAAGATTTAGCAGCCGCTTCTATTTCCTCTTTCTCTCTCCAAGAAACGAAAACCGCCGTCATCGTCGTCGCTGATCTCCGACCGGCTAGGGTTTCATATTTTGAGGATTCAGATCAAGAAAGGTTTCCAGATCGAGATTTGCTCAACTCCTCAATCTTCTGATTCGATCGATCGTGTGAAGCCAAGAAGTTTCAGATCCAATTTTGCCGAAATTTCTCTTCATCATCCTGATAAAGCCGCAAAGCCTAGAAGAAGAAATCTCTAGCCGACTGTTGTAGATCTGAAAAAGGGATCACTGTTTGTATTTCTATACAAAATTTATTTCATTCTTGTAGGAGAAATTTCTCCGAGTGTAGGAGCTTTTGTCTCCGAGATTGTAGGACGTTTTACCTTCCGAGTGTAGATCCGTTTTGTGGATTGAGATTATAGGAACTTTGTTCCGAGGGTAGGATTGATTTTCAATCCGAGATAGTGGAGTAGCCGAGTCTAGTGTATTGCTAGATCGGTGAGGGAAAGTGGATGTACCCAAGGTTGGGGAACCACTATAAATCTTTCCTCGTATGTGTTTGATTGGTAGATAGATTTGTACATTGGTTTGAAATTTTTATTCCGCAAAAAGACGCACAAATCACCTATTCACCCCCCTATAGGTGATTTAGGTAGGCAACTATAAACTTTCAATTGGTATCAAAGTCAGGTTGATCGTTAAAAGGTTAACACCTTGGTCAGATCCGTCAATAGTTGTCTTTTGAGATCTACCAAAAATGGACAAGGCTAAAGATTTTGCCAAGCTTCCTTTGTAAACCAAAAATAATTTTCCCATGTGGAAAGAGAGAATCAAGTTCTTTATGGAAGCTGTGGATCCAAGGATCTTCATGATAGTTGAAGAAGGTCCTTATATTCCCATGACAATCTCCACTATAGATCCAACCAAAAAAGTCCCAAAGAAACTCATGGATCTAGATAAGGATGAGATTGCACTTGTCTCATTAGACAAAAAGACAAAAAATATTATAGCAAATGCAGTCGATGATTCAATACTGCAAAACCTGATTCACTGCCAGTCTACAGAAGAAATATGGCAGTCACTAGTTACCTTAATGGAAGGTACAAAAGAAGTGAGGGATGACAGAAGATCCCTTCTTAATCAGAAGTATGAAGCTTTCCGACAAGGAACCAAAGATACCATTGCTGACACCTTTGAGAATTTCTTCAAGATAGTGAATGGGCTGAGTGTCTATGGCAGAGTCTTCACTAATGGAGAGTTAAATGACAAGTTCTTGAGATCACTAACTAAAGAATGGGATAACAAAGTATGTGTCATCAGGGAGTTTGGAAAACTAGCCGAGACAGACCCACAGAATCTCTTCGGGAAACTTATGTCATATGAGCTTCAACTCAATACCAGAAAGGCTGAAGAAGAGAAGAGCAGGTCTGCATTCAAAGAGAAGTCTATTGCCTTAAAGTCAGAAACCTCTAAGAAGACAAAAGTTGCTCCTCCTACTCCAACACAAGAAGTTAGTGAAGAAGAAACCTCAGAGCCAAGCACCTCAGGCTCTGAACTATCAGAAGGAGAGTTCTCACTACTCTCACGTTAGTTCAAGAAATTCTTGAATAAGAAGAAGCATTGGAAAGGCAAGGATGCCTCTTATAGAAGATCACGACGTGATGGTGATCGTCAAAGAAAAGGCTCAAGTAGCCACGACATGTATAATTCTAAACAGAACAAACATGTTTCTACTGACATTATTTGTTATTGTTGTAATAAGACAGGACACGTCATCGCTGACTACCCTCACAAGAAGAAGGAGGGTGGTAGAAGGGAGGAAAAGAAGTCCTCGTACAACAAGAAGAGGACTGAGAAGAGCTTAATAGCCAAAAAGGGCAAGATACTTAGTGACTCTGACTCATCAGAGTCGAGTGAAGAAGAAGAAGCCTATTTTGGGCTTATGGCTCAAATAGATGACGAACAAGAGCCCCAGTTCTCTGGGAAGGTAAATTCTCACACGCCTCTTTCAGATTCTGAAGTTTCTGAGCATGATCGTGAGGACAGCTCCTCTGACGATGAGTCTGAACTCATGGCGCAGTACAAGGAGTTGATCATGGCTTACGACAAATGTCGTCGAGCCGTGAAAACTCAGGCTAAAGAGATAAAATCTCTAAGGGCTGAAGAGAGCAATTTGAGGGAGGAAGTCGCTAAGACTAACTCACTCAAAGAGGACTTCAATAATGCTATTGAAGAATATAAGAAGGCTCTAGAACACCTTGATCTTAAAGAGAAAATAATCAAAGAGTTGGAAGAACAACTCGTCGCTGAAAAAAAACTTGTTGAAAGTTTCTCGAAGCCCAAGACAGTTCTTCCATTTGTTGCTGAATTCTCAGCGAAGGCCAAGGGTGCAGGACTAGGCCATGAAGAAGCTCCTAACAAGTCCTCTAGGAGAAACACGGCTCAAAGGAAGAATAAGGCCGCTAAGAAGGCCTTGTCCAAAGAGAAGGGGAAAGCCACTCAAGATCAGACCACTTTCAAAAAGGTCATATTTCCGTCAAATGAGTTTGATCTTGACTCACTCTACGGACACTTTGTTAGGCCTACCTATGTAAAGCCAAAGTCCCGTTATCAAGGATGGACTTGCCCCAGAAACTTCGGTGAAAGTGTCTTTAAGGCACCTTATGAAGAAGTGATTCTTCAGAGCAATGGACCTTTCAATCATGGTCATAACTTCAAGAAGGCACCAAAGGCAAAGCCTGTTGTAGAAAAGCCACTGAACGAGAAGAAAACATGTGATTTACATCATCATAAAGCTTCTTCCTCCAAGAATGTTGCCCCCGCTAGACCACAGTTCCAAAAGGTCAAGCAGGAGAACTTAAGGCGAAGATACAACAGATTTGACTGTTTGTGTTGTGGCAGAATTGGTCACTTTTCCATCGATTGCTAGTTTAATCCCAGAAATGCTACACCCTCTCATGTTGGCAATGTGAGAAAGACCGCTCATGATGCTAATACTCGTAGGGGGAGTATTCTAACCCGTGACCAAGGACCCAAACATATTTGGGTTCCTAAGGCAAACTGATTTTGTTTGCAGGAATATCCAAAGGCCACCAAAACGCCAATCTGGTATTTGGACAGTGGATGCTCTGGGCATATGACCGGGACAAGAAGCCTAATTCAGAATTTTACTCCAGTCGTGAACGGACCAAAGGTCATCTTTGGAGGTTCAGACCGTGGAATCACTAAAGGCTATGGTATGATAACTAACGGTAGTGTATCTTTCTCAGATGTAGCTTATATTGAAGGATTGGAACACAATCTCATAAGCATAAGCCAACTCTGCGATAAAGTATACATATTTGAGTTTCACGCTGATAAGTGCTTGATAAAATCTGTTGACGATATGGAAACGATTCTATCCGGCACTCGAAGCAGAAACATTTTCTGTTTAAATTTCATTTGTATAGATTCTTCTACTCCAGTGTGCTTTTTAGCAAAATATAGTGCATCTCTTGGTGATTAATGACACAAGAGACTAGCACATATTAATTACAAAACTATTAATAAATTATTTTCAATGAACTTAGTACGTGATGCCCCAAATGTCAAGTACGTCAAAGATAGACCTTTAAAAACATCATTGGCAAGGATTCTAATAGATGTCTTCATCTACTGCATATGGACTTGTTCGGTCCACTGCAAATTAGAAGTTTGGGAGGTAAGGATTACAAGTTGGTAATTGTTGATGATTACTCGCGCTTTGCGTGGGTATTCTTTCTGAAACACAAGTCAGATACCTTCGACATCTTTACTAATTTTGTCAGGCAAGTTCAGAATGAGTACAATTGCTCCATAGTCAAAATCAGAATTGACAATGGAACAAAGTTCAAGGCTGGGGCCATGACAGAATTTTATGAAAGCCTAGGTATCTTTCATGAGTTTTCCTCTCCTCGTATCCCGCAACAGAACGGAGTGGCCGAGAGAAGGAATAGGACACTCATCGAGGCCTGCAGAACCATGTTGAGTGATGCTTCACTTCCGGAATATTTTTGGGCTGAAGCTGTCAACACTGCATGTCACGTGAAAAATCGAGCTCTCATAAACAAAAACCACGATAAGACACCTTACGAACTTTTGAAGGGCAGGAAACCAACAGTCTCATATTTTAGAATTTTTGGCTGTAAATGCTTCGTGCTCAACAATGGCAAGTATCATACTACAAAGTTTAGCGAAAAGAGTTTTGAAGGTATTTTTGTAGGTTATAGTAGCCATAGTAAAGCATATATGATATTTAATAGAAAAATCCTGGTTGTAGAGGAATCAATACATGTTGTATTTGATGAGATGAGCTTGCTGCAAAGAAACTCTTCTAGTGTGCTTATTGAAGATGCAGGTGCAAAGCTGAAAGAAATTAGCTTGGATGGACCGACCGAAGATAAAGGTGAAAAGTTCATCAAGATCACCACTCCAACCCCTATTGGAGAGGCTGATGATCAAGATGAAGAAGGAGTCCAAGTTGAAGAAGTCACTCCGGTGATAGAAGACAATCCAGATGCAAGGACTCTAGAGCTCAGACATCTGAAGGATCACCCCATGGAACAAATCATAAGAGATCCCCGGGATGGTGTCAGAACTCGTAGAGGTATAACTAATCAAAATCTATATCTAAGTTTTCTCTCACAGGTTGAACCAAAGAAGTTTGAGGAAGCAAACTCAGACGCATCGTGGATAATGGCGATGGAAGAAGAAGTAAACCAGTTCAAGCGCTGCAAAGTATGTAAGCTTGTTCCAAGACCCAAAGGTAAGAACGTCATTGGGACAAATGGGTCTACATGAACAAGATGGACGAGGATTGAACGATAGTAAAGAACAAGGCCAGACTTGTCGCAAAAGGCTATCGTCAAGAAGAAGGAATCGACTTCGACCAGACATATGCTCCAGTGGCAAGGCTGGAGGCAATAAGGTTATTTCTTGCATATGCTGCACTCAAAGGCTTCACTGTCTAACAAATGGACGTGAAGTCTACATTCCTTAATGGAGACATAAAGGAAGAAGTATATATGGAACAACCTTCAGGTTTCGTTGATTCTAACTTTCCTGATTATGTTTAATTACTGCATAAAGCTTTATATGGTCTGAAACAAGCCCCTCGGGCTTGGCATGAGATGATGTCTAGCTTTCTACTTGAGAATAAATTCACAAGGGGAAATATAGACAAGACATTATTTCTTAGGGATATTAAAGACAAGATTCTGCTAGTGCAAATCTATGTCGATGACACTATTTTTGGCTCTACTGATGACAACCTCTGTAAGAAGTTTTCAAAACTTATGCAAGGGAAGTTTGAAATGAGCAGCATGGGAGAGCTGAAGTATTTCTTAGGGCTTCAGGTGAAACAATCTGAAGATGAAATTTTCATCTCGCAGACCAAGTTCACCAAAGAGCTGATTAAGAAATTCGGGATGGAGAACGCAACCTCTATGAGGACTCCAATGGGTTCAACAATGTTTCTAGACAAGGATGAAAAAGGGAAACCTTTTGATGAAACCAAGTACAGAATCATTATTGGATCCTTGTGCTACCTTACTGCAAGTAGACCTACATAATGTTCTCAACATATGTCTGTGCTAGATTTAGGGTGAACTCTAAGGAATCTCACTACGCTGCTGCAAAGCAGATTTTGAGATACCTTAAAGGTACACCAAATCTTGGCTTATGGTACCCAAGAAGTAATAATAGCGAACTAATAGGCTTTTCAGATGCAGATTTTGCAGGGAGCAAAGATGACAGGAAAAGCACTTCAGGGACTTGCCAATTCTTTGGAAGAAGGCTTATCTTCTGGAGTAGCAAGAAGCAAAACTATGTGGCAATTTCAACGACCAAGTCAGAGTACATCTCTGCAGGCAGTTGTTGTGCACAGTTACTCTGGATAAAGAATCAGTTTGAAGACTACAATATGGAGTTTCAAAACATTCCTTTATTTTGCGACTCTTCCAGCTCAATTGCAATAGCCAACAACCCAGTCTCGCACAGCCGGACAAAGCATATAGAGCTAAGGTATCACTTCATTCGGGAGCATGTGGAGCATGTGGACATAGACCTTCAATATGTCCCTACAGATAGGCAAATTGCAGACATTTTCACGAAGCCGCTGGTCGAGAGCAAGTTCTCGTTCTTCAAAACAGAACTTGGGATGCTCAACAAAGAAGACTAGAAGAAGCTAGATTTTCAAGAAGGCTCAAGGTTCAAAGGTCAGTCAAATACTGGAATTTTACAAAATTCTAACTCGTTGACTCGAGTAAGACACATCATACTCGAGTAGTCCACTTGACCTACTCGAGTAGTTACTTATCTACTCGAGTACTTCAGTTCACCTACTCGAGTAATTCCAGATGGTATCACTCGAGCATTATAACCTCATCTACTCGAGTACATCACTTCATCTACTCGAGTAATATAACTTCACTCGAATATTTGCCGAGTCGTTTTTTCAAATTTTCTTATGCGCAAACCAAGGCTTATGCCGCCTCCTCTAAGGTTTAATTCATTAATTTTCGATTAATTAGACCTAAAACTAGGGCTATATAAATACGAAAATCCGGAAATATCCTACACGAAATCATTTCCGCTCTCTCGAGTTCCCGGCTGCCTCTTCGTCTTCCTTAATTAGTTGCAGAGTCGCGCGATTTCCTTCACCCCGTCGACATTGTGTATGGTTTCTGCTTCTCCAAGATTTCTGAATCATGGCCGCCTCCTCCAAAATCGGTGTGGGTTCGGAATTTTTCGACGCAGGGATTGCAGAACTCTCCGACGATTTCCATAATCTCCTGATTCTGCTCGACACCGCCAGATTAACCTTCATCCTTCAAGAACCCTGCCGAATTCTTTTTCCCAAAGTTGCAGAGTTTTTCAGGAACCTCAAGGTCAGGCGCAATGGCATAATTCTCAAATCTACAGTCAAAGGTATCAAAATAAAACTCACAAAAACGTCTGTTGCTCAACTTCTTCGAATGCCGATTGTAGATGAAGAAGATCATCTAGGGCCAGCAGAATCTGACAGAACATGTCTCTTCTGTGGCGTATATCCTGAGCAACAGTACATCAAGAGTCTGATATGAATGCTGAAGGGAAATTTTTAGTTGATATCATTAGAAAAGTTCTCCTGTGCAAGACAAACTCCATAAGAGATATTCCTCTGTATTTCTTTGACATCATGCAAGCAATCGTCTGCAGAAAGAGTTTTCAGTTTGGCATGCTGATCTTGGACAAAATAAAGGAGAGCATTAAATCCCCCAACTATGCAAGGATCATTTCATTAATCCTTCATGAGTTAGACCCTTAAACCATCAACTTCTCTAAAGGATGTATCCTTCATCATATGAAGAAGGTCTCCATCTCCTCTATTCAAAGATTGGAGCTCAAGTTGCAGAATCCCTCTCAAGCTGCCAAAGTAACTGAAGTTCTTGACACAGAGGACAGGACTCCATCTCCCTCTCCATCTCAGGTCCCCAGCTCCTCTGGTGCACCTAATGAGGAGGAGCCTGCACCTTCTATTTCAGCTAGGATGCCAACTCCTCCAGCACGTACTCCTCCTCCACCTACTCCTCCACCTGTTACCCCAGAAAATATCCCCTTAGATCAACAACTTCAAGAAGCACTTCTATCCACTGATGCTGTCATCAATGAGATGATCGAAGAATTAACTACAGATGAACCACCTCCTCCTCTATCTCCAAGTGCTCCATCCACTGATATTCCCAAAGACCCCACTCCAGTGCCCTCTCCAGCAAAGTCTCCAGAAAAATCTCTAGCAAGATCACCAGCTAAATCTCCTGATACTCACCCAGAACTTCCAGAAACTATCTTCATTTCTGATGAGCCCTCACCTGAGCCAGTTGAAGCTCCTCTCAAAAATTTGGATTTCTCTATCCCTCAGATCATGGAAGAAGGGGATGCCCTAATTCCTACTACAAGAGCTCAGAGCTCTGTCACCATTCAAGAAATAGCTCCTTGGAAAGCTCCTCCTCCTCCAGTTGCTTCTTCCAGTGCTACTCTAGCTGTTGCACCTTCTACTGATTTGATGGCTCAAGTTGTCCTTCTGCTCCAAGAACAGAGGACATACTTTGATAGTTCACTTAAAGCTGTTACAGATAAAGTCACTGCTCTCGAGACTGTTATGAGCAGAGGATTTGCAGAAATCCAACATAACACTGACCAACTAAAACACCTTTTCCAAATTGGTGGGACGGCTCTAGACCACACTATCACTAGTGTTGGTCAAGTGATGGAGCAAGGTGTCACCCTTGCTAATAATCAAATTGAGTTGGACAAAAGAGTTGAAGCCACAAAGATGAAGATCTGTGAAGAGGTTGGTACCTTCAAAGATGATGCTATCTCTCAGCTATCTGTTGAAGTCAGAAAGGGGGAGAAGTTGGTGAAAGTGTATTTAGAGAAATCAGTTGTTACCATGCAAGAGCTTTGGAAAACCAAAGTAAAAGAGATCCATGATGATGTCCTAACTTAAATTCAGAGTGTCAAATTCTACACCTATGACACCACTGTATGGATGCACAACCAGATCCTTCCTGAATTTGCTGCTGATCCAAACATTATCCCTCATCATATGAATCCACTAGCTGCTGATGCTCCTGCTCAAGCTCCTCAACCTACCTTCTCTCTTAGGCCCGGTGATTCAGTTGCCCCTCCTGATACCTATACTCAGGGTTGGGATGAAGATCCTGCAGACATTTTCTTCAAAGCTCCTCCTAAAGTTCAGACTTACAAAAAGAAAAGAAAGTATGGTGATGGTGCTTCTGCAAGCAAGTCAATTCCTACTCCAGTTCTAGAATTTGCTGAAATTTGGTCTCCCACTTCTAAGTCCCTCATTTTGGACACTCTCAAATTGGTTTTGGACTACCATCAGAGCAGGAATATTCACTACAGTTCCCAGGAATAGGAGTTATATGAGAAATCTATGACCAAGAGAAGATTATATGATAGAGAATATGGAAGAAACAATCATGTTGCTCCTCCAAGACCCCCCCAAGTATTATCCAATGCCTTACAGTTATCAAAGAAGACAACAGGAGAAAAAGGACAGACGACATCATCAGAACTAGCCAAAAGGACTTATGAGTTGTGGAAATGATTTTTGTTGTTAATAATATTTTTAGATATTCACACTTATATAATTCTATGTTTTTGATTTCATTATCTTTCTCATAGTCTTTTGCTTGCTTGCACTACTTTATATACTTAACATTTTTTTTAATGTCCATAATTCACCTTAGTGTAAAGGGTTATGATTTCTACAAATAGGGGGAGATTGTTGGGTATTGTATCCACACTAACCCAGATTTGTTGAAGTTATCCTTGAACTAAGATGAATTAAGTTGTATTTGATGCTTGGTTTGAGTTATGTATTTGCAGGAATCTTATGGAAAGTATAGACCAATGTCAGTCTACAATGGGTCACCAAACACAGGACCATACAATGTAATCCCTCATTGTGTGTTCCAAAGTGTTGACTCATGTGTAGCCTCTCTATTGGGATACACTTCATATTCAAGCTCTAGGACTAAGTGAAAAGAATTGATGCTGGTTTCACCTTAGAAGAAGAAAATGTTCTGTCAAGAAAATTTCCTAAGTAAAGTACTCGAGTAGTTCTATACTTACTCGAGTAAGTTTCTGAGTTCATACTCGAGTAGTCTAATTATGGCTCTCGAGTAGTTAAAACAACTACTCGAGTAGTTTCCTTTCACTTCTCGGGTTTACAAAAATTTTCTTCTTAAAAGTTTTCTAAGTTAAATACTCGTGTAGTACTGTATAGTACTCGAGTAGTTCTATCTTCTGCCTCGATTAGTTGAATTCTTACTCTCGTGTGGTTCTCACTTACTCGAGTAATCAAAGTCATGTACTCGAGTAGTTCATCTACTACTGGAGTAGTCTAGTGTTTATACTCGTGTAATCCAGAATTCCATTTCAGAGAATTTCTCTAAGTGAATTACTCGAGTAGTCATATTCATATACTCAAGTAGTTCTATTTGTCTCGAGTATTTCAACTTCTATACTCGAGTAGTCTTGTATTCCAGTTCCAGAAATTTTCTAATTCTTTGTCTCAAGTAGTTTCTTAACTACTTGAGTAGTTCATTCTTATATACTCGAGTAGTATTTCTTATACTCGAGTAATCTTCTCTACCTCTCGTGTAAGTACTCAAGTACTCGAGTATGTTATGTTTGTTACTCGAGTAGCTGATTCCTTTCCTTCTTATTTACTCGAGTAGTTGACTCCATGTACTCGATTAATTATCTCATTCCCTCTCGAGTAGTTTTTCTCTTATACTTGAGTAGTCATCTTCTACCTACTCGAGTAGTGCTGCATGTACTCGAGTAGTCTTTTATATCTCGAGTATTTTACTCGACTTTTCCGAAAATTCGTTAAGTCCAGAATAACGGTTTTCTTAATGGACTTTGACGTGATTGGTCCACGTATCTCTCATAATGACTCAATTATGTATAATCTTCTCTTCTCCTATAAATAGTCTTGTCTAAACCGACAAACCCTAACAACAATAATTATTATTCTAAGAATATTATTCTAAGAAGATTTAGCAGCCGCTTCTGTTTCCTCTTTCTCTCTCCAAGAAACGGAAACCGCCACCGTCACCGTCGCTGATCTCCAACCGGCTAGGGTTTCATCTTTTGAGGATTCAGATCAAGAAAGGTTTCCAGATCGAGATTTGCTCAACTCCTCAATCTTCCAATTCGATCGATCGTGTGAAGCCAAGAAGTTTCAGATCCAATCTTGACGAGATTTTTCTTCATCATCCTGATAAAGCCGTAAAGCCTAGAAGAAGAAATTTCTGGCCGACTGTTGCAGATCTGAAAAAGGGATCACTGTTTGCATTTCTATACAAAATTTATTTCATTCTTGTAAGAGAAATTTCTCCGAGTGTAGGAGCTTTTGTCTCCGAGATTATAGGAAGTTTTACCTTCCGAGTGTAGATCCATTTTGTGGATCGAGATTGTAGGAACTTTGTTCCAATGGTAGGATTGATTTTCAATCCGAGATAGTGGAGTAGCCGAGTCTAGTGTATTGCTAGATCGGTGAGGGAAAGTGGATGTACCCAAGGTTGGGGAACTATTATAAATCTTGCCTCGTCTGTGTTTGATTGGTAGATAGATCTGTGCATTAGTTTGAAATTTTTATTCCACAAAAGACGCACAAATCACCTATTCACCCCCATCTAGGTGATTTAGGTAGACAACTATAAACTTTCAGGCTACACGTACTCACTCGAGAAAAGGGGGAAATCACAAACATCACAAACGGCATCTTGTCACAACGTATTTCTACAAAATCCTCAAAACTCGTTATGCAACATCATCGAGTTGAACTAACAGTCGCGACCACGGCTTTACCCACCATGCCTAATCCACAAATGGAGCGGATCACTAATGCAAAATCATGCCAGGGACGGACTCAATCGACCTGGATGTTCCTCTTGAACCATGGCGACCAAAACCCCTCTCATTTGAGGGTTTGGTGCCCAAAAGCTTGAAAGTAAAAGATGCTAAGCACGCATCCTAAAAACCAAGAGAGGAACTTAGCCGGTTGAAAACCACCGCAATGGACTTGCCTCCGCAGATCTGAACTCGGCTCGCGATTTGGGGCTCCGAAGCTTCTCCGGCAGTCGGATCTATCCTCCACCTTCTTCCTTGCTCTCCCTTCTCTCTAAAAGCTTAGAAAGAGAAACTTGAAGAAGAATGAGGGTTTCAAACCCTATTACCGGACATAACTCAGGCAGGAAAACCCTGGACCATCAGATCCCATTAGAAGGAAACGAACGACCACGATTCGAACTTAAAACCAAAACTCCTGGGCCGAACACGGCTTGTGACATGCCCATGTCCAAGGCCGTGTGCCTCAATCAACGTCAAAACCGTCGCACCCAGAACAGGACACGGGCTCTGAACATGCCCGTGTCAAACTTGACCTGCCCGTGTCACTAAGTACACGCCCGTGTGCCTGGGCGTGTTCCTCCATCGACACAGGAACAAACACAACCCGAGGAGAACACTGGTACTCAACACGCCCGTGTCACATTTGACACGCCCGTGTCATACACGAACACGCCTGGGCTCCAGGCCGTGTTTATTCCCTCATACAGCCCTGCTAACATCTCGAGCAGGACACAACCTGGGACACGCCCGTATCTCAGGCCGTGTTCGTCCTCTCGACGATCGTCGACCGCAATTTCGTCGACCACGCGAAAATCGTCGAACCCGAACACGACACGGTCATGGACACGCCCGTGTCCTAGGCCGTGTTCACTGTCTTGACACTTCGTCGAGCTCAGTTCATCGACCACCCGAGTTCTTCGTCGAACCCGAGCACGACACGGCCATGGACACGCCTGTGTCCTAGGCCGTGTGACCCTTACCAAGACCCAAACTTGGCTCTGAACGCTTTCCGTCCCTCTTTCGAATTTTGGGGCATTACACAATCAATATGACATAGACTAACCTGCATGCATGAACTGAAACATACATCAAATACTACTATGTGTATACCATTGACTTGTTTGACTTCTTACAAATCTGAGACATTGGGATCAATGAACCTAACAGAATGAACTTCATAAGTTGTCTGTCCACGACCACCCAGTCCTAGAGGTTCTGACAATATACCTTATGTCGACACCAAGTACAACTTATCATCTCCCAGAAAATATCATTCTCTAATTGACATTTATAAATATGGTAATATGTATCTTATGTGCAAAGAACCTACACACTAAACTAAATCGATGACTCAATCCCTATAGGTGAATCTATGGATGCTGAAATCAATATGATAAAGAAAAATAATACTTAGCAGCCTATATTCAAACCTCCAAATAGAGATATAATTGAGCTCAAATGGATTTACAAACTGAAATTAAATAAGAAATGGGGATTGTTAAGTGTAAGGCTTGGTTGGTGGCAAAAGGATACTAGCAAAAATCTAGAAGAGATTCCACAGAGACTTTTGTAACAGTGGCTCGAATGTAAACTATTAGAATGTTGATCACTTTTTCCTGACAACGCAACCTAAAAAATTAACTAGCTCGGCGTTAAGTTGACATTTCCAGATGGTGAATTGAAAAGAAAGTCTTCATGCATCAACTAGATAACTATTCAGTAAATTTGGAAAAGGTGAAGGCGTACAAGTAAGATAAGCTTTCTATGTGTTGAGACATACACCTCATTCTTAGAATGTGCGCATTGACTCATCTAAAGTAGAATGATTACATCATAAGCCTATATGAAGCTTCCCTTCATATTAAGCACCATCCATAATGCAATTTTGTGATAGTGTGTATATATGTGGATAACACTTTAATCATAGGCTCAACCACTCATTTGGTTGAAGAATTCAACTCCAAAATGAAAGAAGAGAATGAGTTATTGGAACCAAGAAACTCAGTCCCTGCTATTCGGACCAGGAGGTGAAAAAAGCTTACTAAATTAGTATTCGCCCTGCAGGAGTCTTGACGAGAAGAAGGTGGTGAATCGAAGAATAGCTTCGGGCTGCCTATATACAAGATACGTGTGCTGCAGCGAGGATGTCCCGCCACACACTCGAAAATCCATAAGAAATTTCCCTTCCTAATGCCATTGCTGAGCTCGGCACAAGTGAGGGCCAATGTGAACTTGCCCCTCATAAGGGGGGATGAAGGTCCCCTCAACTTGTGCCTTGGGATCCTATTTATAGGCAAACCCTAATATATGGGCAAAATAGTCTTTTTGGCATGTTGGAGCTCACTGCCTCTGGTCGCCTTGCAGCTAATATTGCGAGGTAGCCTCAAAGCTGATATGGCGAGGTCTCAGAGCAGTTGATATGGAGACGTCACCTCGCAGCTAATATAGTGAGGTTGCCTCGTGAGAGCCTACTTGCCTGGCTGGCTCGAGCATACCTTTCCTTAGACATGATTTGGGCTGGACTTGGTAATTTGGGGTTATACACAATCCCTGATTCTTTGCGAGCTCGCTAGAGGTTGTAAAGAAATCATCCAACCCTGATTTGGCGAGTGGTTGAAAGGTCAATACCTCTCATTCCCTTCATTAAGCTAGCATGCAAAACTTGGGGTGGAAGAAGAGAGGTCAACACTTCCCAGGAACTTCTCTAAACTAGCGAGCTCAACTGGGGGTGGAAGAAGAGAGGTCAACACCTCCCAGACCCTTCGCTAAACAAATGAGCTCAACTGGGGGTGTAAGAAGAGAGGTCGACACCTCCTAGTCCCATGGCTAAACTAGCCAGCTCAACTTGAGGCGAAAGAAGAAAGGTAAACACCTCCCAGGCCCTTTGCCAAACTAGCGAGCTCACTAGAGGTGGAGAAGAGGTCGACATCTTGTAGGAGCCCAACTTAACTGAAGGTGAAGAAGAGGTTGACACCTTGTAGGAGTCGAGATCAACTGAAGGTGAAGAAGAGGTCGACACCTGTCAGACCATTCACTAAACGAGCGAGCTCAACTGGAGGTGGAGAATGGGCCCAAATATTTTGGGCAAGCGGGCGACTCACAGGAGGTAATCCTATGTAGGGGTTCAAGCTACGCCATCAATTATGTTCGAGACTCTGACTCGCTCGAGAGGGCAAGTTGCCGATATGCATGAGATGAGATTGCGCAGGGACCCGGACTACTGTAGCATCACAACTCAAGGACTTAGACTCACTCGAGGGGGAAAGTAGCTGGTATGTGGGAGAGGAGCTTACGCAGGGAGCCGGACGACGATAACATCACAGCTCGAGGTCTTATACTCACTCGAGGGGGCAAGTAGCCGATATGCAGGAGAGGAGTTTGTGCATGGACTCAGTCTACAAACAACATCGTAGCTCGAGGACTTGAATCTCACTCGAGGGGCAAGCAACCGGTATGTGGGAGAGGAGATCATGTAAGGACCCGGTCTATGATAACATCACAACTCAAGGACTTGAATCTCACTCGAGGGGTAGTAGCCCATATGCGGAAGAGGAACTCGCACAAGGACCCAGACTATGGCAACATCACAACTTGAGGTCTTCTGTTCATGCAAGGGGGCAAGTAGCTAGTATGCAGGAGAGGAGCTCATGTGGGGACCCAGTCTATAACAACATCACAACTCAAGGACTTGAATCTCACTTAAGGGGGAAAGTAGTTGGTATGCAGGAGAGAAGCTCGTGCGGGAATACGATCTACGATAATATCACAGCTCAAGGATTTGAATCTCACTCGAGGGGGCAAGTAGCCAGTATGCCGGAGAGGAGCTCGTATAGGGACTCAACCTATGACAACATCACAGCTCGAGGACTTGAATCTCAATCGAGGGGGCAAGTATCTGGTGTGCAGGAGAGGAGAGCATGTAGGGGCCCGTACCAGGAAAACATCACAGCTCGAGGTATTCTACTCACTCGAAGGGGCAAGTAGCCGGTATGAGGGAGAGGAGCTTGCACAGGGACCCAGTCTGCGACAACATCATAATCATGGACTTGAATCTCACTCAAGGAGGCAAGTAGCTGGTATGCGGAAGAGGAGATCGCACAGGGACCCGATCTACGACAACATCACAGCTCAAGGTCTTCTACTCACTCGAGAGGGCAAGTAGCCGGTATGTGGGAGAGGAGCTCGTGCATGGACCCAGTCTACGGGAACATCACAGCTCGAGGACTTGAATCTCATTTGAGGGGGTAAGTAGTAGGTATGCGGGAGAGGAGCTCACGCAGGGACCCGGTCTACGACAATATCACAGCTCGAGGATTTGAATATCACTCGATGGGGCAAGTAGACAGTATGAGGGAGAGGTGCTCACGTACGGACCCGATCTATGGCAGCATAATAGCTCGAGGAATTGAATCTCTCTCGATGGGGAAAGTAGCTGGTTTGCGGGAGAGGAGCTCGCGCAGGGACCCGGACTACGACAACATCACATCTCGAGGTCTTCTACTCACTTGAGGGGAAAAGTAGACGATATGCGGGAGAGAACTCGCGCAGGGACCCAAACTACGACAACATCATAGCTTGAGGACTTCATCTTGATCTAACCAGTAATACCGATGAAATGGAATAGACACTAATAAGCAAGTAACTTTGGTTTATGTTAGCAAATAAGAATAATAAAACAAAATATTTTGCAAAACCTAATTGATGATAACTTCCCTTGCTGAAGTGAGCAATGAGCAATAGCCCCTTTGAATACTTATCATGAAGTATAAGTTGCTGACTTTGGCCGAATTAACACGAACACCCCAAGGAGTTGTGAGATGAACTCACAAAATAATAAGGAAGGTCCCAAAACCTCATGAGTTTAGCTCGTGGAATCAAGGAGCACACTTCATGGAATATGAAGTCCTGGCCGGTTAATATGTTGAAGAGATTGGGTGTATATCCCGATCGTTGAAGTAATGACCTCGCTGAATAAGACAAAACACCTCAAGACTTCGCGAGAGGAGCTCGCGGGATAAGATAGGCTCACCAAGACCCTGCGAGACGAGCTCGCGGAATAAGATAGAATACTTCTAGATCACATGAGATTAGCTCTCAGAATCGAAGATAACACCCAAAGAACCTCACGTGATGAGCTCGCAGAATAAGATAGAATACCTCCAGATACCGCAAGATGAGCTCTTGGAATAAAAGATAACACCCAGATAAACTTTCGAGATGAGCTCGCGAAATAAGATACAATACCTCTGGAGAACGTGAGATGAGCTCGAATAATAAAATATAACAGCCAAAGATCCTCGCGCGATGAGTTCACTGAATAGGATAGAATACCCCCAGAGAATGCGAGATGAGCTCGCAGGATAAAATATAACACCCAAAGAACCTCGCGAGATGAGATCGTAAAATAAGATTGAATACCTCCAGAGAACGCGGGATGAGCTCGCGAAATAGAAGATAACACCCAAAGAACCTCACGAGATGAGCTCTCGGAATAAGATAGAATACCTTTAGAGAATGCAAGATGAGCTCACAGAATAAAAGATAACACATAGAGAACCTCACGAGATGAGCTCGCGGAACTTAAAAGAATATCATAGTTGTTGATGCAAACACCTCGCGAGTTTAAATAGAACACCATAATTGATGAATCGATGACCTCGCGAGTATGAACTGGCAGAATTATAGAGATCATAGTTGATCAAGCTGTCCCTTACGAGTATGAACTCGTGGTCATTAAAGAGTGTACCATAGTCATTCAATCGATGCACCCACAAATATGAACTTTGCAGAATAAAAAAAGAAGAACACTGTATTGGTTGAAGCCACAACCCTGTGAGTAGGTACCCACATAATTAAAAAAGCACCACGATTGTTGAATGGAAGACTTCACGAGTATGAACTCACGACACTAAAGTGAACCTGCACCTTGGCGGTTGGAATGATGATCTCGTGAGCGGAAACTCGCTGAATTAAGGGAAAATGCCCCATGGCCTTGCGAGGTGAGCTTATAGAGTAGAAATAAGGGTCATGGTCTTGCAGATTTAAAGAGAATGACGTGGTATTCGTCACAAAAACCTTGCGAGTATGTCATTGCGGAACTAAATAGAATGTCACCAGCCCCGAGCTGAGGCCTTAGTTGGTGCAGCGATGACCCAAAATGTGTATAAGCTCACCGAATATAGGATAATACCATGTTGCAGAAGTGATGACCTCGCGAGAGTGGGGTCTTGCAGGATAAAACCCAAAGAGCCTCGCGAGAGTGGGGGCTTACAAAACATAATCTAGGACAGAACCTTATCATGTGGATCCATATGTGGCGACGACTATTGTGATTGAAATGTCTGATACAACACTATTGACAAATCACATGGCCTCATTCATGGGTTTTACCAAAGCGCCCATGAGCGTTAATTTGTAATATGAAGAAGAGTGTTAGCACTATAGGGGGGATGTTGGGTCCATTAATCTCAATGACCTACATTTGAATAAAGCCTAGTAAACAATGTATACATATATGGTGATCTATCTTGTGCTCAAGTTTAATGATTGCAGGATGTCCTAGCAACACTGATGGGATAGATAACCTGAAAGAAATAGTGCCTAACGACCTAGAGGTGGGGGGTGAATAGGTGTACTTTTTCTTTTTAATTTTAAGGCAGAAACTCTGTACAATTAAACCTGTATTTGCAATATTCTACAACAATTCAGCACAGCTAGCTCATCAATCACAGAAATAAACAAACACAGAGTGCACACAGATTTTTATAGTGGTTCTCTAAGGTCTGGGTACATCCACTTTCCCCCTTCGCCTATCTAGTAGTGCACTAGATTCGGCATAACTTCTGCACTTCTCCTCAGATCCTCAGATCCTACAGCTCAGAACCCCAAACCAGGTTCCTACAACTCAGAGTGTCCCCACTCCTACAACTCAGGCACAAAGCCCTACCACTCAGTCTTCAACAAGACCTACAATCAGGCTAAATAGCCCTACCTCAGCCTTCAACAAGGCCTACACTCAGAGAATTGATTCTCCTACACTCAGGCTCAAAAGCCCTACCTCAGCCTTTATAAATTTAGGCTTACAACTCAGATCCCTTAGGATCCTACAAAAGGAAAATAATAACAAGTACTAGGTCACCACTCTGTTTGAGAGAATGAAGAGGGCAACCTTCTTGATCAGTTCTTGATAGCACTGATTCCTGAGATCAACTTTGTCTTTGCTTTCTTCAAGGCTTCTTGAGTCTGAACTCAGTAAAGATGATCTTATTGAAATAGGCCGGCTGGCAACTTCCTTCTTAGGATGGAGAATTAAATTTGGATCCTACTTTGCAGTCTGGTTCAGAACCTGCTTCTTAAGAGATTTGATTAACAAGTCTCTTTCTTGACTTCAATTACTGGAGTTCTCTCTCTCCAAGTAAATCTGAAGTTTCTTCAAAATACTGATTTACAGTTTTATCTGGATCTGTATTGATCTTCTTAATCTTCTGAAAAAATCTCTTGATTGATTGATAATATTGTTTGATAGATGCTTTACTGTTGAAGGAGAAAGACCTTTATATAGTCTTCCTCCAAGGTAATCGGCTTATCCGGTTTCTAACGAACTTCTGACAGCTCTGACAGTTGCAGTAGACCGGCTGAAATGGCAGCTATCAAGTCATCCAGTCACTTCTTGAAATCACTATCTCTGTCTGAAAGTGTCGAGACTGATCTTCATTATGTGTCGACACAAATAGACCAAGTGTCGACACAAGTGAACTAAGTGTCGACACTAGCCTTGATGGTGTCGACACAACTCCTTGTGTTGTTGTAACAGTTTCTCGACACTGCTTCTTTAGAATGTGTCGACACTGATTCTGTGTGTCGACACAAGCCTTCTGTTGAATGTGTCGACACTGATTCAGTGTGTCGACACAAGTACTTCTTCTTTAACACTTAGTTGAATTCTGCTGTGTGTCGACACATCTCCTTTGTGTCGACACATCTCCTTTGTGTCGACACATGTCTTCTTGTGTTGAAACTTGCTGAGTGTCGACACATTACCTTTGTGTCGACACAAGAACTTCTTTTACTTTAACTTTGGTGAAGCTTTGCTGTGTGTCGACACAAGTCCTGTGTGTCGACACAGTTGATGTCGACAATGCCTTCAGTGTGTTGACATAGCTTCCTGGTGTCGACACATTGGATGTCGACTAAGCTTCTCTGGGTGTCGACACTACCTCTAAGTGTCGCCATGATATATGTTGAGTATTCTTCATAGTGTGTCAACACAGCCTGTATGTGTCGACACTTTTCTTCTGGTGTCGACTCTGCCTTTCCTGGTGTCAACACAAATACTCCAAGTGTCGACACAGCTTCTCTAGGTGTCGACACAAGCATTCATAAGTGTCGACACTGCATCTCTAGGTGTCGACACATGGACTTAGAAACTTTTCTGCGTTTCCTGCAATTACTTAACCTGCACATATAAACTCAAAGCACATCAAATACACCTTAATGTATATCATTGAGTAGGGTGAGGCTTCTTCAAATCTGGTACACATTTTCCAATGTACCCAACAATCCCCCTCTATTTGGAGAAGTCATAACCCTTAGTCAATGATATACACCATTCATAACAAATACTCAATATGATGTATAACAGTATTATATGACAGGGTAAATACTTAACAAAACATGTATAAACAATCTTTTCAGAATAACAAAGTAATAGATTGAGCATTAAACATTGTTTTGTTATAACTTCCAATAGTTTCATTAATTAAAAGTTTACATGGATTTTAATGAAAATGATTATAAAGTTGTAAACTTAAGAAAATGCTATTCTATGGCTGCTCTGGCTCCTTGATGACAATGCCCTTTCCAGATTGAATCTTGACTTGAACTGGAGCATTAGTGTCATCAGCAGGCTTCTTGCCCTTAAGATCTTTCTTCTTCTGTTCTTCAGCCCTTATCTTTTGTCTCTCAAAATAATGATAAGGCTTAGGGAAATACTTGCTAGGCTCCTGTGCATTAAGAGGTAGCTTCCCTAGTTTATCCTTTCTTTTGTACTGTACAATAGCCTCTTGCCTGGCTTCATATTTTCTCCATTCTTGGTCAGAGTACCATTTATCCCTCTCTAGGAAATTATCCTTTGCAGCCTTCCAAGCAGTCAGAATAATATTTCTAGAAGTTGGTATCCACTGTTCAAAATCAGGCCTTAACTCTGCCTGTTCTCTGAACCTCTTCTTAGATAATTGAGCTTCTTGCTCTTTTAATACTGCCTCTGGCACATGCTGTACTACTTTCTCAATGATCACATTTTGAGCACCTTCTGGAGTACTATGCATAGATTGTATCTCTTGATGTATCATTTCAAAATCTGCCGAAGGGTAAATTACTTGAGCCACTTCAGCTTGCTCACCTCCAAAAACAGCAGGATTTATCCCAGATTCTACTACATTATCATCATCACACAAGGGTGGATATCCACGGGTAGCTCTGATGCTGTTTGAAATCCATTTAGCATGGTCAGAGCCTGCTTTGACTAATACCCTCTCCCCCTTTATGACTTCTCTTTCTATATGATCCCTAATATCATCCTTCTGAAATCTGATCTGAGCATTCAGATAGTTAACACCATCTTTATAAAAAGGTTTTAACTTTTGGAGCTTTTTAGTAATAGCCTTTTGAGAATCTTCAATTGCAGTTTTTACAGCAGTTAGGCTTTCTTGTAATTGCTTGTCAAACTCAGCCTTGGCAGCAGTCCTTGCTGTAGTTTGAGCAGCTGCAATATTCTGTATTTCAGTTACTATCACATTATGTGATTCAGTTAAATTGTCATTCATTCTAATCTGATTCTCAAGAACATATCCTTGTTTCACTGCCATATCATCAACCTGTGTCTTTTTCTTCTCTTGATGAGTATCCAGATATACCACTGCATTGCCTCCTTTGTGGAAACAATCAGTCATTTCCTTTTTATTTTGATTCACTTCAAATCTTATAGATTTTATGTCTTGAGGCAGATCAAATTGAAGTGATTTATGTCCTTCATACATATACTTTTTTAAAGCCTTCCTTTGCTCATCCATCTTGATCTGCAAAGCCACCAACAAAGAGCTGTAATAAGCTGTTGGGGCAGGCTGAGGAGTAATTGTTTGCAGAGCCTTCTTGTAGGTCTGGCTTCTCCTTTTGAAAACCTGTAGCTTTCTTTTCTTGGCTCTAGCAGCCTCTTCATCCTCAGAAGCAGAAGTACTGGAAATGTCTACCCTTTCCTTAGGACTAGGAGGCAATTCCTTCTCAGTCCTTGGTAGCTCCTCTCGTGTCTTTTGCTCCTCATTCTCATTTCTTGCAGTCTCCTCCTGAGACTTAACATGCTCCCCCTCAAGATCTACCTGCTCCCCCTCAAAAGCTGCTCTCTCTCCCTAAAAATCAGTCTGTAATAAATCAGGAAACAACTCTTCTAGATTAAACTCCTGTTGAGTATGAACTGGAGAAATTCTTATCTCAGGAGCATTATCAGCAACTGATGTGTCTTCCATGACAACATCTTGTGGTTGACTATGTAACTGAGTTTGCTGATCAACATCAAGTAATGATTCAGTCAATACTTCATCCTCAATATTGAAAATTGATTGATTAACTTCATTGATTACCTCAAGAATTGTTTGGGTTGCCCTTTTACTGTCTAAGTAAGTTGGCTCATCCACATGTTGAGGCTCCCCCTGGAGTGGATCCAGGTGAATTGGGCTAGCAGATGGTTGCTCCCCCTGCCTCTGTGCATCTTCATTTCTTGCTGGTGACTGTCCAGCATGTACAGCCTCCTTATCAGCTTCATCCTTATGAGAACTGAAAACTACTTGCTCCTCTGAGCTACTTGAGATTCAGGAGCCACAATGGCTTTCTTCTTCTTCTTCTGTTGAGGAACTTCCTTTTCTGGAGTAGGCATGTCCTTTGTCAACACCCTATCCCACCTTGAGATAATCCTAACATCCATTCTCCTCATGTGGTTTATCTTAGAACCTGCAGCTTGGTTCATCACTTCTAGAATAGTTCCAGCCAAGAACAAACTCATAATTCTACCCAGATTGGGCTTCTTCAGACTTTCCTTAATCTTGTCAAACATCACTGCTGACCAATCAGTTTTGAGTTTGAAAATGATCCTTGTCATTAAACTGAACATGTGAGCTGATATTCTATCATGCCCACCTGACTTGCTCAGAATTACCTTTCCTACTATTTCAGATAAAAACTTTCCTTGCATGTTCATCCCTGTCCTGTTAAAAACTGATCCAATCTTCATGTTTGAATCTAATCCACACCATTGTAGTGCCTCCCTTATCCTTGATGCAGGAACATCTTCCTCTTCTTTAGTTCTAGGTAGATGTAGAACTTTTCTTAGATTTTTTTGGGTGACTTTCAACTTAACTCTATGGACTTTGGATTTAATCTTAAGACCAGTTTCATCAAGGGTAGCTGCACTAAAGAATTCGAGGACCTCCTTCTTCCAAAACTTGATTGGCTCTGAAACTAGATACTCTAACCCAGTCTCTGCAACTAGGGTTACAACACCTTGAATTTCTAGTTCCGCATCGTCAAAGGCATGTCGCACTAGCTCATAACCATCATTGATGTTCTCTTCTAGCTTGGGCGCCATTAGGGTTTGGAGAAATTTTGAATTTAGAGAAGAGAGATGTCGACACACAAGTTTGGTCTCGAAACTATGGTGAGCGTGTCGACAAACAATGGTGAAGACCTATTTATACCTTTCTAAAATCGAAGGTGAAAAGTCGCGTCAAAATACTCTAAATGTGTCGACACTGTTGAAAAGTGTCGACACGTACTTCTAATGTCTCCACAACTATGTGTCGACACAAATATAGTCGACAGAATATATGTGTCGACACTTACACATATGCTCTCGACGATTAGTCGATACTTCACTCGACGAATTCTGTGTTAGTCCTAAGTGTCGACACCACCCTGGATGTGTCGACACCTACTCTGGATGTGTCGACACTAATTCTCTGAAGTGTCGACACAGACTTTCTAGATGTGTCGACACCATTTCTCTGAAATGTCGACACCACTTCTATGTGTCGACACAGATAACTTCATGTGTCGACACCTTTTTACTTAGCCAATTTTATGAACCTATTCTAAGTTCAACATTCCTAATTCAATTTTAAAATTATTGAATTTGGTTTCATCTAGGGGCTTAGTAAACATATCAGTAACCTGATTATCTGTGTTAACATATTCTAGTGAAATGTCTTCTTTTTCTACATGTTCTCTAAGAAAATGGTATTTAATTTCTATATGCTTAGCCTACTATGTGAGATAGGATTATTTGCAATAGAAATGACACTTGTAGAATCACAAAACAAAGGTGTCCTACTTACCTGGATACCATAGTCTTCTAGCTGATGTTGTATCCAAAAAAGTTGTGCACAGCAACTTCTTGCTGCTACATATTCTGACTCAGCTGTGGAGATGGCCACACTGGTCTGCTTCTTATTGCTCCAAGACACCAGCCTTCCACCTAGAAATTGACAGGTTCCTGTAGTACTCTTCCTATCTTCCTTGCAGCCTGCAAAATCTGCATCTGAATAACCTGTCAGTACAAAATCTCCATTCCTAGGGTACCAAAGGCCTATATAAGGTGTGCCCTTAAGATATCTCAAAATCCTTTTGACTGTAGTCAGATGAGATTCTTTAGGGCATGCTTGGTACCTAGCACAAACACATGTAACATACATGATATCTGGTCTACTGGCAGTCAAATACAGTAGAGAGCCAACTATCCCTCTATACAAAGTTTCATCTACAGGTTTCCCTGCATCATCTTTGCTTAGAGACATGCTTGACCCCATAAGAATTTTCATGGTAGTGGATGATTCCATACCATACTTATTTATAAACTCTAGGGTGAACTTAGACTGGTATATGGACAGGCCATCTTCAGTCTGTCTTACTTGGAGACCCAAGAAGAACTTAAGTTCCCCCATACTGCTCATTTCAAATTTTCCTTGCATAAGTTTTGCAAACTTTCTGCAAAGATTACTTTAAGTGGACCCAAATATTATGTCATCTACATATATTTGGACTAAGATAATCTTGCTTTTAGATTCCCTAGAGTCTTGTCTATTTTCCCCCTTGAGAATTTGTTCTCAATGAAGAAACTAGATAAAGTTTCATACCAAGCCCTTGGGGCTTGTTTTAACCCATACAAAGCCTTCCTAAGTCTATATACATAATCAAGTTTGAGAGAATCAACAAAACCTGATGGCTGCTCTACATAGACTTCTTCCTTTAGATTTCCATTCAGGAAAGCTGACTTTACATCCATTTGATATACCTTGAACCCTTGATATGTTGCATAGGCAAGGAACATCCTTATTGCTTCTAGTCTTGCTATTGGAGCAAAGGTTTGATCAAAATCAATACCTTCTTCCTGCCTATATCCTTTTGCAACAAGTCTAGCTTTATTCTTTATAATGATTCCATTCTCATCCAACTTGTTCCTAAAGATCCACTTAGTTCCAATGATGTTGTGGTCTTTTGGTTTAGGAACTAGCTCCTAGACCTTACATCTTTTGAACTGATTCAGCTCCTCTTGCATGTCATCAATCCAATGAGGGTCTAGAACAGCTTCTTCAAATTTCTTTGGCTCTACTTGTGATAGGAAACTGGAGTAAAGAACTGTACTCAGATTCCTGCTTCTTGTTTGCACTCCTTGTCTGGGATCAACAATTATCTGATTGGTTGGATGATCCTTTAAGTGTCTATTTGCTGGAGGTAGTCTGTGTTCAGGTTGTACAACTCCAGCCTCTTCATTTAGCTGCACCTCTTGGTCTTCTTCTACATCTAGAGATTCTTGTACTCCTCCTAGACAGCAGCCACCATTTTCCACATGCTGAGTTGCAGTAGAACCTTCTGTAATGGTAAGCTTGTCCATCCTATCAGTTATACCTGTAGAGCTGCAAACACTACTTGGCAATTCACAGTTAATGAGTCTTGTTTCATCAAAGACTACATGTATAGACTCTTCTATAACTTGAGTAACCAAGTTGTAGACCCTATAATCCTTACTATTGTTACTGTACCCAACAAAGATCCCCTCTTGGGATTTGGCAGCAAACTTGGTTAGATAAGACTTGCCATTGTTAAGTATATAGCACTTGCAACCAAAGATCCTGAAATAGGATAAATTTGGTTTTCTGCCCTTCACAATCTCATAGGGAGACTTTTTGTGGCACTTGGTGATAGTAGCCCTATTGATTACATGACATGTAGTGTTTACTGCCTCAGCCCAGAAATATTCTGGGAGAGAAGTGTCACTCAATAGGGTTCTACCAGCCTCTATCAATGTTCTATTCTTCCTTTCAGCAATACCATTTTGCTGAGGTGTTCTTGGTGAGGAAAATTCCTGAAAAATCCCAAATTATTCACACAGTTTTGTCATACTTTCAAACTGAAATTCAGTGCCATGGTCACTTCTGATTTTGACCACTGTACTGTCTAACTCATTCTGAATTTATTTTAAAAAACTACATAAGATACTTGGGGTTTCAGATTTTTGTCTTAGGAAGAACACCCAGGAATATCTTAAATAGTCATCTACTACCACAAATGTGTAGACTTTCCTACCTAGACTGTGAACTGGCATAGGACCAAAACGATCCATATGCAAGAGGTATAGACACCTCACAGAATTCTTGTTCTCAAAGCTATGAAAGGTGGATCTGGTCTGCTTGCCTTTTTGACAAGCTGAGCATATCCCATCCGTTATACACTTAACTTGAGGATCATTCCTCACTAACTCATTGCTAAAGAGTTGGCCAATAGTCTTGTAATTTAGATGGGCTAGCCTCTTGTGCCATTTGACACATTGAGAGACTCTCTCATCAGCTACAAGACAAATAGGAGAAACATTGTTCTCATATACAAAGTCAAGACAATAAACATTTCTCTTCCTATATCCTGTCAAAATGATCTTTTGATCACTTGACCTTTTGATATGACAACCATTCTTGACAAATGAGATGTCATATCCTAAATCACTCAGCTGACTTATGCTTATAAGGTTGTGTTTCAAACCTTTCACATAGGCCACTTGAGTGATAGTAATCTGATTACTAGAAATATTACCAAAGCCTTTGATAATTCCCTTTTTTGAACCACCAAAGGTAACTTTAGGGCCATTCTTGATAGGTGTATAGTCCTTCAACAACCCCTTATTCCAGTCATGTGCTTGGAACATCCACTATCCAAGTACCATATAGGGGCATGGCCACTTGGACTCACCTGCAAAACATATTACTTAACCTTAGAACCCAAATAACTCTTGGGTCCTTAGTGCAGGTTAGTCTGACCTTTAACAAAACTACCTATAGCTCTTCTAGCAGGCAGTTTTCTACTCTCCTTGACACTTGAATTGTGCCAATAATCTAAGGCAAAGTGGCATATTTTGCCACAACACCAGCACTCAAACCTGTTGTACCTTTGTTTAGGTACTACCCTGGCTGAATTATCTATAGCTGGCTTTATGTTTTGTGTTGGGGTTTTGCCTTTAGATTTGGACCTTGCAGTCCAGGCAGTTTTCTTAAATCCTAATCCAGCCTTACCCTTTTGAGGTACAAACTCATCTATCAAGGGTAAAACAGATTTAGGTTTAGAAAAACTGGTTACTATCTCTCTCTTTCTAAAGTCTAATCTCCAGATTTCTAATCTGATCATTCTTGAATGTGATTGTGCCCATTTGAATAACAGTTATGTTCTTCAATATGACAATCTCATTCAGTTTTTGATCTAACAATTTCTCTGAATCTACTGCAGCCAACTTAAGACTAGCAATCTCTTTTGCCTGAGTTTTGACCAAGGTTTTGCTTTTCTTCAAGGCCTGCAACAAGACTCTATATTCATCAATTAACTGATGAATATCTCCTTCAGATTCAGACCCACCCACATCACTTGATGCAGATGTATCTGATTCTGACTCAGCACTATAAATTGAGCTAGAAGAATAACTTTGTACCTTACTTGGTACAGGCTGATCCTGGATCTTGTCTCCTTCAGATATATCCATCAGTACCTTGCACTGATGGTCCTCATGCTCATAAATTGAGTTCATTAGCTGCATGAACTCATCTTCTTCCTCTTCAGCAAATAATCCAATGTAGGCTTCATCTTCTGATTCTGTTTCTGAAGATGACTGATCTATCAGACTCTTGTCTTTCTTAGCAACAAAGGACTTTTCCTTTTTGCTCTTAACCTGAGTCTTCTTTTTGTCAGCTGACTCCTTCCTCTTTTCAGGACAGTCAGCCACTACATGTCCCTGTCTATTGCAGCAATAACACATAATCTTTGAGGATGTAGCTTTGCTTGGCTTAGACCTTCTTTTGTTATTCCTGGATGACTTTCTCTTCTGATAGTAGTCATATTTTGGCTGAGAAGTGGAAGGCTTAGACCTCCACTGCTTCTTCTTCAGAAATTTTTGAAAATTCTTAGTAAAAGCAGCAAAGTCTTCATCACTTTCACTGCTATTTGAAGTCTTTCTATCTAAATTATCTGTGACAGCCTCAGCAATTTTTTGAGGTGGAGATGGAGACTTGCTTCTATACTTCTTAGTGGCTTCAGCCTTGAAGGCCACAGACTTTTTCTTGTGCTTCACTCTAGTATTCTTCTCTTCCTCCTTTCTAGCCATTAACTGCATCTCATAAGATAGCAGTTTTCCAAACAAAGTTGGAGGAGGTATATCAGCTAGTTTGGCCACTTCCCTAATGACACAAATCTTGGTGTCCCAGTCCTTAGTCAGAGATCTTAAGAACTTGTCATTCAGCTCATAGTTGCTGAAATCTTTTCCATAGGACATCAATTCATTAACTATCTTATAGAACTTCTTGTAACATTCTGTAATGCTATCAGACTTTCCTTGTCTGAAGCTTTCATATTCCTGATTTAACAAGGACTTCCTATCTTGTCTTACTTCCTCTGAGCCCTTCATATAGACTATTAATGTGTCCCACATTTCTTTAGAGGTTTTACAATGAATTAAGTTATGAAATGTTGCATCATCAATGGCACTAACAATTATATTCTGGGCACTCTTGTCCATAGTGGCCAGAATGATTTCATATTTAGTCATTTCAGAGAAGTCCTTGGGAGTTTTCTGATTTGCATCCAGAATGGATACCTTCATTGGCACATTTGGGCCTTCTTTAACTGTGATATATATCCTTGGGTCAGAAGCTTCCATAAAGAGTCTAACCCTCTCTTTCCATATTCAAAATATCTCTTTTCTACATATTGGCAATTTCATGGACCCCAGCTCTTTGTGATTCACACTAGAACCCATTTTCTTGATTCTTGTTTGTTCTGAATCTGCTTACAGGATCTTACTCAGACTATTACATCCCTTTTTGAGTAACCTCGCTTTGATACCACTTGAAAGAAATAGTGCCTAACCACCTAGAGGGGGGGGGGTGAATAAGTGTACTTTTCTTTTTAATTTTAAGGCAGAAACTCTGTACAATTAAACCTGTATTTGCAATATTCTACAACAATTCAGCACAGCTAGCTCAGCAATCACAGAAATAAACAAATACAGAGTGCACACAGATTTTTATAGTGGTTCCCCAAGGTTTGGGTACATCCACTTTCCCCCTTCGCCTATCTAGTAGTGTACTAGATTCGGCCTAACTTCTGCACTTCTCCTCAGATCCTCAGATCCTACAGCTCAGAACCCCAAACCAGGTTCCTACAACTCAGAGTGCCCCACTCCTACAACTCAGGCACAAAGCCCTACCACTCAGTCTTCAACAAGACCTATACTCATGCTAAACAGCCCTACCTCATCCTTCCACAAGGCCTACACTCAGAGAATTGATTCTCCTACACTCAGGCTCAAAAGCCCTACCTCAGCCTTTATAAATTTAGGCTTACAACTCAGATCCCTTAGGATCCTACAAAAGGAAAATAATAACAAGTACTAGGTCACCACTCTGTTTGAGAGAATGAAGAGGGCAACCTTCTTGATTAGTTCTTGATAGCACTGATTCCTGAGATCAATTTTGTCTTTGCTTTCTTCAAGGCTTCTTGAGTCTGAACTCAGTAAAGATGATCTTCTTGAAGTAGGCAGGCTGGAAACCTCCTTCTTAGGATGGAGAATTAAATCTGGATCCTACTTTGCAGTCTAGTTCAGAACCTGCTTCTTAAGAGATTTGATTAACAAGTCTCTTTCTTGACTTCAATTACTGGAGTTCTCTCTCTACAAGTAAATCTGAAATTTCTTAAAAATACTGATTTACAGTTTTCTCTGGATCTGTATTGATCTTCTTAATCTTCTAAAAAAAATCTCTTGATTGATTGATAATATTGTTTGATAGATGTTTTACTGTTGAAGGAGAAAGACCTTTATATAGTCTTCCTCCAAGGTAACCGGCTGATCCGGTTTCTAACGAACTTCTAACAGCTCTGATAGTTGCAGTAGACCGGCTGAAATGGCAGCTGTCAAGTCATCCAGCCACTTCTTGAAATCACTGTTTCTGTCTGAAAGTGTCGATACTGATCTTCATTATATGTCGACACAAATAGACCAAGTGTCGACACAAGTGAACTAAGTGTCGACACTAGCCTTGATGGTGTCGACACAACTCCTTGTGTTGTTGTAACAGCTTCTCGACACTGCTTCTTCAGAATGTGTCGACACTGATTCTGTGTGTCGACACAAGCCTTCTGTTAAATGTGTCGACACTGATTCAGTGTGTCGACACAAGTACTTCTTCTTTAACACTTAGTTGAATTCTGCTGTGTGTTGACACATCTCCTTTGTGTCGACACATGCCTTCTTGTGTTGAAACTTGTTGAGTGTCGACACATCTCCTTTGTGTCGACACAAGAACTTCTTTTACTTTAACTTCGGTGAAGCTTTGCTGTATGTCGACACAAGTCCTGTGTGTCGACACAGTTGATGTCGACAATGCCTTCAGTGTGTTGACACAGCTTCCTGGTGTCGACACATTGGATGTCGACTAAGCTTCTCCGGGTGTCGACACTGTCTCTAAGTGTCGACATGATATATATTGAGTATTCTTCATAGTGTGTCGACACAGCCTGTATGTGTCGACACTTTTCTTCTGGTGTCGACTCTGCCTTTCCTGGTGTTGACACAAATACTCCAAGTGTCGACCCAGCTTCTCTAGGTGTCGACAAAAGCCTTCATAAGTGTCGACACGGCATCTCTAGGTGTCGACACATGGACTTAGAAACTTTTCTGCATTTCCTGTAATTACTTAACCTGCACATATAAACTCAAAGCACATCAAATACACCTTGATGTATATCATTGAGTAGGGTGAGGCTTCTTCAAATCTAGTACACATTTTCCAATGTACCCAACATAACCTAAGTGGCTAAGTTAGGTAAACTCTTACCTAAGATGTGGATAGACAGAAATCTGTCCAAGTCCACATGCATTGAGTGAAGGTTGCTCACTCAACGCGAGATGACTTATGGAGTTGAGTGGAGCCTATACAGTCAAAGCCAAAGGAGTGGCAGGCTGAGAAAGTGGCTAAGTCCACAAGCGTTGAGTGAAGTCAACTCACTCAACGCCATACAACAAAAGGCTGTGAGATAGGCTAATGCAGTAAAAGCCTAAGAGGAAATAGGCAGAAAGATGGTTAAGTCCGTAGGCGTTGAGTTAGTATCATTCACTCAACGACATACTCTATATTCTTTGAGTAGTGTCTTATAAGTCAAAGCCACAGAAAATCTGTGCTGATATTTGGCTATGTCCAAATGAGTTGAGTAGGCATGCTCACTCAACACCATATAATAAAGCATTGATTGTATCTTATCCCGTCAATATCTGTGGTGTCAAGACACAGAAATTTGGCTAAGTCCAAATGCGTTGAGTGAATCTTACTCACTCAATGCCAAGGAGCAGAAAAATCTAACTAAGGCAGAAAGCATTGAGTGAGGCATGCTCACTCAATGCTCTCAATGCCATGAATCAGAAAATCTGGCTAAAGCAAAAGGCGTTGAGTGAGGAGTGCTCACTCAACGCACTCAACGCTTAAGATGCTGAAGAAGCAGAAAATTGGTTAAGGCAGAAAGCGTTGAGTGAGGTATGCTCACTCAATGCTCTCAATGCCTAAATTATAAAAAGTATGGCTAAGGCATAAGGAATTGAGTGAGGTGTGCCCACTCAATGCTCTCAATGCCAGGCATGTAGAAAAGGCTGCAGAAATGGGTAAGGCAAAAAGCGTTGAGTGAGGTTTGCTCACTCAATGTTGTTAACGCCTAGATAGACGGAATTCTGTCTAAGTACTTTGGCATTGAGTGAAGCTCATTCACTCAATGCCTATTCTACTGATGCTTGATTTTTAACTAAGTCCACAGGTGCTGACGTTAGTAAGTCAACAAGTCAACCTTATTCAAATTGTTAGCGGTAAAGCTACAATACATGACAAAAGGCTACGCAGACCTACTGTACGACAGTTAGACGTTAAAGCAAGGATGCAGCTGACATTAAATGTGTGGGACCCATGGGTAAAAGTGCTGTTAGGTTGCAATCAATAATAGGAGAGGTCCTTTATGGGAAAAGGAGCTGTTGAGATAGTTCTTCTTCATCACCATTATTGTAGTGAAGAAAAGAACAAAGTGCAAAAGATTGGAGGTCAAAAGGCTCAACAAGTTAGTTGCTTGTCTTCATCTTCGACTACAACAAGATCAGAGAAAATCTCTGAAGAGGAAAAAGAAAGTTAGTTGGTGACATTTTCCATCTGCACCTGCAGGTTCTTCACAGATCTGTTGGATTCCTAGTTTGGATTTGGGATAGGTTCGCTATTTGGTTGTTGACCCTTCATGTATAGCCTAGGGTCATTTTGTTTGTTCTAATGTAGAGGTCAGTCTGACTTGGTTAGTCAATCCATGATCCAGCCCTCATAAGAAATTAGAGTTCCAGACTTAGAAGAATGGCAGTTTTTAAGAGTTCAGAGAATCAGTTCGAAGTTCTTCGAACTCAGCTCGATGATCGTCAATCGCAGATCGACGAACTCAGAGTCCCTACTCTGAGTTGAGCTCGATGAATTTAGAGCTCAGGTCGACGATCTTCTCTCTTCTCTCAAGTTCTCAACTCGAGGAACTTCAATCTCTGGTCGATGAACTTGGAGCCCAGCTTTGACAGTTTATTTCTCCAGATCAACTTTCTCTGATCTCAGCTCGACGAAGGCGATTTCTCAGCTCGACAAAGTTGGAGTTCAGGTCGATGAAATCTATTCTGAGCTCAACGATTTCTGTCAGTTCTTTATTTCACTTCTCTGCTGTTAATTTCTGGATTGACCAAGGCTTATATAATATATTATTGCCTATATTGCTCTGAGTAATTAATCACATATATTCTTATGAATATAGTCATTCATTGTCATCATTAATTACTGGATTTGCCAGAGTTAATATTCGACTTAATAACTGGGACAGTTAAGGAATCAATTTATTGTCCCTCTTGCCGTTTGTCCAAGTTCTAAGATTTCAGCAATTAATCATGGAGAAGAATTCAAATTCAGAGATAGAATTTCTGCAGGAAGATAAAAAAGGACTATTTTTCAGAAGAACATTCAATGAGAATAAGGAAAAGAATAGATATAGAGATTACACAGAGACACAACAGCTGATACAAGTCTCACAAAGAATCTCACAGAGCTCTTCATCATCAGCTTCAGAGCTTTTCAAAGGACAACTATTCAATATCAGTCCAAAAGCTTCTAAAGATCTTCAAAAGATTGAAGGCCTACACCCTGCAAAGCTTCCAGCAAAATTCCTGAATAATATTCATCTCAGGGGGGGGGGGGGCTTTGACATCATTAAGCAATCCACTAGAGGTTTCTCAGTTGCTTTGAGAAAGATAAGACAATATCATATTCTTTTTACCCCACTGTACATAGGGTTTTAACTCCCTTCAAAAGTTAACCACCTCATTCTTAAGTCTCCTTATCAAAAGACTTAGCTTGGTTTTTGGGCACCTGATCAAAAGGCTAAAGGGTTGTGAGATCTTCCTTCAAATAGATCTTATGGTGACAGGCACCTGAGCAAAAACCTGTTGGTGACAGGGCACCTGATCAAAAATCTGTGGTGGATTCCTACCAGGGTGGTAGGAGAGTGGATGAACCCAAGTTTAGGGGAACCACTATAAATTTCTTGTGTCGTCTGGATTGCTTTTTGTTTTCTTATTGTTGTGTGTTGTGTGCTATGTTAGTTAGTTTTTCTTTCCTGCACTCTCTTAAGTTATATATTTCACTATTTTTTAATTCCGTTATAAAAACAAATTAAGTTTTTAAATACTCTATTCACCCCCCTCTAGAGTTAAATAAATATATTCCCTCTGGAGGTAAAGCTTTTACCATCCTTCAAGATCCAACGACATAACACTGAATAACATCTACTGGAGGCTGTGGAGAAGATGTTAGGACTGAACATCCTCAACCCAAGAAAGAAAGAAGAAGCAGAACTATTTTCTGCCAGTCACTTCCAGCGCAAGCTAAAAGAAGTTCTATATCCGTGTTGCTATGAAGAAGTTATACTGAGAATCTTTTCAGCTCAAGCAGCAGCAAGTTTTCTTGCAGTTACTTCACAGATCTAGCAGGAAAAATCCCTGGTACCGTAAAGAAGAAGTTAGGACTGAGTTTATCTCAGTTTAGGTAAAAGTAGAAGCATGTACTAAACTACTTGATGACCATATGCTGGAAGTAAAGAATCATGTTACTGCATGAGTTAATTACATAGAAATAGAAAGAAGCAAGACCTGCAACTCCCAGATAATGAAATTAATTGAAGAAGTCAAAAAGGGGGAGAGTGAGGCTATAAGAACCAATACTAAAAACATGATCTGGGCAACCAATGTGGTGAGAGACTCATTGGGAATAGAGCCAGTGCAATATGATAGCATCCCAATGATGTCTGCTCATGTGTTAGAGTTCTTGAACAAAGTGCCTGCTCAGCAAGATCATCAAAGTTTTCAGTATATAGAAGAAGATGACAGTTCTGGTGATCAGTGGGGAGTGATGTCCACTGTTGCTGAAATTCCTTCCTTCAACCCCATTGTAGACCGGGTACTGCAAACAAAAGAAATGACTATGAAACTGAAGAAGAAATCAGGATGAGGAAGAGGAAATACAGAGAAGAAATGGAGAAAATGCCTGATTTCGAACAAGAGGTGCCATGAAGAAGCTGAGTGGATCCTATTTCGAAAATGAAACCTCTATCATTCTACTTGCTTGGGATCAGGTCAAAAACAAGAGGTCAGACAGAGGAAAATGGTACAACAAAATGGAATGGGACAAGATAGAGAAGAGGGGTATAGAAAGAAAAATTTACTGGAAGAACAAAAATGCCAACCTTCTAGCTCCTGATGTTGTTGAACTCTCCAAATACTTCCCTAAGCCCTTTCACTATTTTCAAAGACAGAAAGACAAAGCTGAAGCTGAAGCTGAAAAGGAAAAAAGCAACTAAAGCAAAGGCAACTAATAAAGAAGATAAGAAGGGAAGGAAGATAACTGAACCAGAAGACAAACTTGCAAAGAAATCCAAGGGCAGTAAGATTGTGATAAGGGAACCTGAAACTTGAAAAGTTTCAGGTTCTGCTTATAGGGCTAAGGGATGTGACATTTTGTTTCATGCAAAAATATTATAATTCCTTATATGTTAAATGAAATATCATTTGTTATGATTATGATTTTTCTGAATTATGCTGTGATAGTATTTTTTATATGTAGCATAAGTATGTTAGTGTATACATTGACATAGGTTTTGACTGTTTTAAATAGGGAGCTATTGTTGGGTCCATTGATCCCAATGACCTGGATTTGAAGAAGGCCTAGTAAACAATGTATACACATATGGTGATCTAACTTGTGCTCAAGTTTAATGATTGCAGTATGTCCTAGAAAAATTGATGGGATAGATAACCTAAGTGGATAAGCCAGGTAAACTCTTACCTAAGATGTGGATAGATAATAATCTGTCCAAGTCCACAGGTATTGAGTGAAGCTTACTCACTCAACGTCAGATGACTTATAGCGCTGAGTGGAGCCTATACAGTCAAAGTCAAAGGAATGGCAAGTTGAGAAAGTGGCCAAGTCCACAGGCGTTGAGTGAAGTTAACTCACTCAACGTTATACAACAAAAGGCTATGAGACAGGCTAATGTAGTAAAAGCCTAAGAGTAAATGAGTAGAAAATTGGTTAAGTCTATAGGCGTTGAGTGAGTATCACTCACTCAACGCCATACTCTATATTCGTTGAGTAGCGTCTTATAAGTCAAAGTCGTAGAAAATCTGTACTGATATTTGGTTAAGTCCAAATGCGTTGAGTGAGGAAAGCTCACTCAACGCCAAACGATAAAGCGTTGACTGAATCTCATCTAGTCAATATTTGTGGTTTCAAGAAACGAAAATTTGGCTAAGTCCAAATGCGTTGAGTGAAGCTTACTCACTCAACGCCAAGGAGCAAAAAAATCTGACTATGGCAGAAAGCGTTGACTGAGGCATGCTCACTCAACGCTCTCAACGCCATGACTCAGAAAATTTGGCTAAAGCAAAAAAACGTTGAGTGAGATGTGGCACTCAACGCACTCAACGCTTTAGATGCTGAAAAAGCAGAAAATTGGTTAAGGCAGAAAGCATTGAGTGAGGCATGCCCACTCAACGCTCTCAACGCCTAAATTACAGAAAGCATGGCTAAGGTACAATACATTGAGTGAGGTGTGCTCACTCAATGCTCTCAACGCCAGGCATGCAGAAAAGGCTGCAAAAATGGGTAAGGTAAAAGGCGATGAGTGAGGCTTGCTCACTCAACACTGTAAACTCCTAGATAGACAGAATTTTGTCTAGGTACTTTGGCGTTGAGTGAAGCTCTTTCACTCAACGCATATTCTATTGATTCTTGATTTTTGACTAAGTCCACAGGTGCTGACGTCAGAAAGTCAATAAGTCAACCTTATTCAAATTGTTAGCGTCAAAGCTACACAACATGACGAAATGCTCTGCAGACATACAGTACGACAATTAGGTGTTAAAGCAAGGAAGCAACTGACATTAAATGTGTGGGACCCACAGCTAAAAGAGTCGTTGGGTTACAATCAATAAGAGGAGAAGTCCTTTACGAGAAAAGGAGCTGTTGAGATAGTTTTTATTCATCACCATTGTTGCAGTGAAGAAAAGAACAGAGAGCAAAAGACTGCAGGTCAAAAGGCTCAACAAGTTAGTTGTTTGTCTTCATCTTCAACTATGTCAAGATCAAAGCAAATCTCCGAAGAGTAAAAAGAATGTTAGTTGATGCCATTTTCCATCTGCACCTGCAGTTTCTTTACAGATCCAGCGGCATAACACTGAATAACATCTACTGTAGGCTGTGGAGAAAACGTTAGGGATGAACATCCTCAGCCCAGGAAAGAAAGAAGAAGCGGAACTATTTTCTGCTAGTCACTTCCAGCACAAGCTAAAATAAGTTCTATATCCTTATTATTGTGAAGAAGTTGTGCTGAGAATCTTTTCAGTTCAATTAGCAGCAAATTTTACTGCAGTTACTTCACAGATCCAGCAGGAAAAATCCCTGGTATCGTGAAGAAGAAGTTAGGACTGAGTTTATCTCAGTTCAGGTATAAGTAGAAATGGGAAATATTTTCCTGGTGTCATAGTGGGGTTGAGTTTATCTCTGTCCTGAACCTTGGCACAGAGAAACATCTCTTATACAAGATCAACTATACAACTCACTTCCATCTTGTAGGATCCAGTTGGATCTGAGTGGTAGGGAAAATTTGCCTGAGCTGTAGGACTTCGGTTCAAGTCTGAGGTAGGTGAGTCATTCTCACTGAGCTGTAGGGCACTTATGCCTGAGGTAGGATTTGGGTGCAGATCTGAGTATAGAGCCATTGTTCCTGAGATTGTAGGAGAGTCATTCTCTCTGATCTGTAGGATCCCTGGTGGATCTGAGGTAGGGCTGTCCTCCCAGCCTGAGTGTAGGGCCTTTGGCCTGAGGTAGGTGATCAGCTGATCTCTGAGTTGTAGGCCCTTGTGATTGAGCTGTAAGTCTTGGAGGAGACTGAGAGATCCTGAGGGATCTGAGGTGTTAGCTCTTTGGAACAGAGTTTTTGAGAAGTACCTAGTCCAACAAGATAATTGGATAGGTGGGAGGGAAAGTGCATGTACCCTTGTTAGGGGAACCACTATAAATCTTATGTGTGCTTTTCTGTGTTGGCCTTATTGTAGGTTGCATGTCTTGAAAGAAGAATATAATCAACTAATAAAGCATCCAACTAAAGGAAAATAAAAGATAAGTCACAAAGGACTAAGAAACCTATTAACACTCCCCCTCCCCCCTCTAGGTGATTTAGTTGTCCTTGAAATAAAGACTTTTAAAGGAGAATACGGGTAAAACATCACCCTTGATCTTATGACCCCCTACACAGAGGTTTATGGGGTTCCGCTGCCCAATCAGTGGATGGGGGTCAAGGAGTGACCAAAGCTTACTGATTTAGTGTTCGCCCCGTGGGAGTCTTGGCGAGAAGAAGTTAGCGAATTGAAAGAATAGCTCTGGGATGCCTGTATACAAGACTCGCGTGATGCAGTGTGTAGGTCCCGCCACACACCCGAAAGTCCATAGGAACTTCCCCTCCTAAATCCATTGTTGAGCTCGACACAAGTGAGGGCCAATGTGAACTCGCCCCTCATAGGGGGGAATGAAGGTCCCCTCAACTAGTGTCTTGGGGTTCTATTTATAAGCAAACCATAATACAGGGACAAAATAGTCTTTTTGGCTTGCTGGAGCTCACTGCTCCTAGTCGCCTCGCAGCTGATATGGCGAGCTCGCCTTGTGGCTGATATGGCGAGGTGGCCTCGCAGCTGATATGTTGAGGTCGCCTCGTGAGGGCCTACTTGCATGGCTGGCTCGAGCCTACCTTCCCTTAGGCGTGATTTGTGCTGGACTCAGGAAATTGGGGTTGTACATGAGTGATCTTGGTCTCATGAAATATTTTCTTGGACTACAAATTAATCAACTACCAAACACAATGTTTCTACATCAACAAAAGTACCTAGCAGAACTACTCCAAAGATTTAACATGCATGAATTCAAGCTCACATTAACACGGATGACAACTAGAAAGAAATTACAAAAATAAGTTGAAGAAGAGAGTGAGTTCGGAAGCATATTGCAGTATGGTTGGGGCCCTTATCTACATGACTAACAAGCGGCCTAACATTGAACACTATGCACATTGTCTCTAGATTCTGAAGTGAACCAAACACAACTCGAACGAGAGCATTGAAGCGTATACTAAGATATCTACAAATAACTCGAGATTACGAGCTTATATTTACCAGAAATGGGGATGAGGAAGATAATCTAGTTGGATACTCAGACAATGATTGGGCTGACAGTGCCGGAAATTGCAAGAGTATTAGTGGCTTCGTATTCCGAATAATCAAAATGACAGTTTCATGGAATTCAAGGAAATAGAAGAGCATTTCTCTCTTGTCCGCTGATGCGGTATATTGCGATGGGGGAAGCAACAAAGGATGTCGTTTGGCTAAATCTCCTATTAAGTGAATTAAGAAGAGAAGGGACCAAAAATCAATTTTAAATGAGGGAATACGGGTCTGAAGTGGCCTAAGGAAGTTCCACAGATTGGGGACTCTTCAGGGGTGTTTAGAGGCTATATCGACTTGCAACTTGCTCTATTACTTCATGTAATATGAATCATTATCAACGCAAAGTAAGACGACAAATACAACCGATAATCAAATCGAAAATTTCGGCTTAGGTATGATTCTAGATTTCGTGTAAATGGGTCAATTTTGATTCCAAAAAAGTCTGAACAGAACTAATATGGATCGGTTTCTGATTCCAAATGAAACTGATCTGAATCGACCATAGTTACTCATGTTGAATTTTCTCAAAGTGGTCAGCAAGATAGCCTAAAGACAAATTAATATTCTCAGAACCATCCAGTTCACACTTTGATCATGCGGAAACCAGAAAAATAAGCTTCAAACACCAAATGCAAATAGAAGGCACAAGCAGATCATATATTTATCAACTTCTTTACAGGGCGAGGTATACATGGCGAGACATGATTTTGCCAGTATACAAGGGAAAAACAAAAAGAACAAAACAATCCGGGCGGACAGAACTGGAGATCGCCGAGACCGCCTCGTTCGCTGAAGCCTCCCGAACTGCTGCTAGAAGCCGAGTAGAACACGGAGTCCGCCGAGACCGCGAGGTCGCGCGGACACACCGTTTTTCGCTGACTGGAACAAGTCACTGCCGAACTGAAGAACAGACCGCCGAGTTCGGCGGACAGGTTATTGTGTTGGATCCCTAGTTGATTTGGGCAAGGTCCACTGACTTAGTATGTGACCCATCATGTATAGTCTGGGTCAAGTTTATGTCTTAGAGTCTAGGACAGTCCCCTATCTCAACTTCAGATGGACCAGCCTTCCTCAAGACCATCAGGAACTCCAGATCTATCAGTTTTTCAGACTAAGTGAAATGAGTTCGACGTTCGTCGAACTCAGCTCGACGAAGGGAGTTCTACGCTCGACGATCGTGAGACAATTCATAGTGCTGAGCTCGACAAACTATGTTCTCTGTTCGACAAACACCGGGATTCTACTTCAAGCATTATCAGGACTACTTCAGAATTTCTCTAAGTCCAACTTCAAGCTTTGGTCGACGAATTACTTTCTGAGCTCGACGAACTTGGACCTCAAGTTCTCAAATTCTCAGGTCGACGACTTCAGTTCTCAGCTCGACGAATTTAGTTCTCTACTCAACGAATAAAGATTGTCTGATATTGAAGATTGTCTGTTCAACGAATGAAGACTGTCAGCTCGACGAACTCAGCTCAGCTCGACGAACTCAGCTCAGCTCGACGAACTCAGCTCAGCTCGACGAACTCAAAACTCAGTTTGACGAATTATGTTCTTCGGTCGACGATTCCAGACTAGGTCTTCTTCCGTTCCCGTCTCATTCCATGGCGCTGATTCCTGAACATTTAATGACAGTTCTTTCCAGAATACTACCGTTAGAATGCGAAGTTAATCCTGGATTATTACATGCCATTTTCCCATGGAAACAGTTGGGGAAATAATTAATTGCTGCTTCCTTTCCAGGCGGTCTGCCATTACTGCTCTATATTCAAAAATTCGAATGTTTTTTATGAGACATGGAGATATACAGAAAGAGTCAGTAATACAGGGATATAAAACAAAAAGACAGACAGTGATTCAGACAACACAGAAAAAAGAATTCATTCTTGGCCTAGAGAGAAACTGATCAAGAAGAAGAAGAAGAAGAACACTAAATCAATATCAAGAGTCTTCTTCATCTGCTTTTACTCAGGATAACTTCAAAGACAATATATTCATATCAGTCACAAGAAGTTCCTGGAGACTTTCTCTAGACCAGGAAATCTAGGCCTTTGAAGACCTATCACCCTGAAGCAGTGCTCCAGCATTCTTCCTGATTCATTCTACATCTCAGGGGGAGCAAAGCTGCTAAACAACAATCCACAAGTCTTCTCATTTGACTTGAGAAAGAGAAGACCTCATCACCCTCTCACTCCACCTCTGTACAGGGTTTTAATTTCCTTCAAAATTATTATGGTTGCAAGTCTCCCTCCAAAATACTTGAGGGTTTGGTTTTTTGGAACCTGATCAAAACCCCATTGGTGCCAGGACACCTGATCAACCCCTTCCTGCAGCGGATTCCTACCAGGGTGGTAGAAGAGTGGACTACCCAAATTTGGGGAACCACTATAAAATTCATGTGTCGTCTGGTTGCTTTCTTTTCTTTTTGTTTTCTGGCCTTGCTCTGTGAATGTGCTGTGATTAGATAGTTGCTGCATCTTGGTTTATTATATTTGCTTCCCTGCACACACACCTAAAATACAACAACAGTTGTAAAAGTTTTAAAATCACCAACATACTCTATTCACCCCCCCCCTCTAGAGTATCTCTGATCTAACTAACACCTTCAGGTGGTATCAAGCATACCTCCTGAACTTTCATATTGAACTTGGAAACGCTAAAGCAGAGAAAACTGACAAGCTGCAGAAGCAACCTGCTGAAACCGCTGATTGAAACCACAAACTTCACTGATGCTGACTGCATTCAAAGCAAAACTCCTGGCTCCTCAATGTTAGCTGCGCAACCTGCACACAACAACAGTTAACTCTGCTCAACCCGCGCAGACAGAAAAAACCAGACCGCAATAATTAACCAAGCCCTCACTTACTGTTCACTCAGTTACTGTAGATGTGCCGTGGGGGTCTATTTATAGGCGAGGTGAGGAGTGTGGTCACCACCCTAGTGAATAGAGTCACCACCCCAGCTTGCGCGCTAACACAACCCAGTCCGCCAAGTCCACAAGGACTTAGCCAGACTCAAACCTCTAGGAGCTAGAACAAAGACAGTCTGTCATTATGCGGACACATTGCAAGCCTACACAACACAGGCACATCGCCTGCCCGCCCAACGTAAGCATAGATCCAGACTGCCACTCAACACAACATGCAGACACACCCGCAACTCATGCTGCATCAGTCTGTAATGTACGCGGACAAAAGAGGCAGTCCGCAGAGCTCAGCAACAACGCCACAACCCTCCACGACTCCACGACCAACAGGTAGTCCGCTCGGTCAACAGTAGACTCTGCGAACTCTGTGGACACCATGGACTTGTCATAGAAAATGACCAAGTCTAGCAGCCCACCAAGCAACTAGCGCGAGTACGGCGGACACAGAAGACCCACACCGTCAGACAACAGGACAATCCGCCACAAGGATGTGAAACATTCATCGCATTATGGAGAGCTCGACAAGAACAAAAGCCCATCTCCAGTTAGTCCACAAATGCGGACTCCACGGACGCAAAAACCAAGTCCGCCAAAACATCGCAGATACAACTCCTAATCCTCCCCGTTACCACAAGAGTTTGCTAACTACAAGGCAGCTGATCAAGCTGAGCACCGCCAATAGACCGCGAACTGCAGTCCGCTCAGGCTGCTTCGCTATATGCCCAAGTCACTAAGACTTCCTTGGCCAAATACAAACCAGGCCGCACACTAGTCCGCTTAGCCGCACACCAGGCCGTACAGGCCGCTCCACAAGAACAACTAAGTCACCAAGTCCAAGCCAGATCACCCAGGCCGCAACTAACAGTACGCCTAGGCCGCAGACTTAGACCGCTCAGGCCGCTCAGACCGCCGGCCTGCCCATCACCAACTTTCACTTCACAAATTTCAACACTCCCCCTTGAAGTGAGAAGTGGTGATCAAGCCCAGCAAGCCTCGTAACCGATGAAATGGCCCCTTCGACAGTGGCTTCATGAAAATGTCAGCAAGATTATCTTCACTCCGAACTTGCCCGACCATAAGAGATCCCTCCAACACCTTCTCCCTTATGAAGTGGTGCTCGATCTCAATATGCTTGGTCCTTGCGTGACACACTGGATTGTTCACCAGTTTGAGAGCACTCTCATTGTCACCTCGGAGCAAAGTAGGCCCTTCCACTTCCTCATGAACATCCTCTACAAGCCTCCTCAGCCAGATGGCTTTCCGAGCAGCCAAGGCCAAAGCCTCGTACTCTGTCTCCATCGTAGAGACTGACAATGAATCCTGCTTCTTGCTACACCATGAGAAGCAAGCTGATCCACAAGTGAAAACATAACCCGAAGTTGATCTTCAATCATCCGAGTCACCACCATAATCAGCATCCGTGTATCCAAGCAAAGAGAAGCCTGTGTCCATTCAATAGAGGAGTCCCATATCAGAAGTCGCCTTGACATACTTCAAGATGTTCTTTGTCGCTACCAGATGAGACTTCCTTGGTTCAGCCATAAACTGACTTACTCGACCAACAGCGTAAGCAATTTTTGGCCTTATAATCGTTAAGTAGATCAAGCTCCCCACTAGAGCTCTGAACACCAAGGGATCAGGAAGAATCCTTCCTTCATCTCGTCGAAGCTTTAGCCCAAGACCTAGAGGAGTAGAGCAACTCTTCCCTTCCTTCATGCTGAATCGATTCACAATGCGATCCACATTTCCTTTCTGGCAGATGAGTATGCCTCTCTCCTTCCTCTCCACTTCAAAACCTAGAAAGTGATGAAGCTCTCCCAAGTCTTTTATCTCAAAGCGAATAGCTAGCTCAGCCCTAAGCCTAGCTACCTCCTCCTCTGAATTCTCGGTGATGATCATGTCATCAACATACAGTAGAACCAAGACCTGAAGCTCCCCCTTCTTCTTGATGAACAAGCTGGAATCCGAGTTGGAAGCAAGATAACCGCAGAATTGAAGATACTCTACTATCTTCCCATACCAAGCTCTAGGAGCCTGCTTCAACCCGTAGAGAACCTTCCTGAGCTTGCAGACATAGTCTGGATGAACTTCAGAAATGAATCCAAGCGATTGATCCATGAAGTTGTCCTTGTCAATCTCTCCGTAAAGAAAAGCGTTCTTCACATCAAGCTGTCACATCCTCCATCCTTGGCAAGCAGCCAAAGCGATCACCACCCGAACCGAAGTCATCTTTGCAACTGGACTGAATGTCTCCTCATAGTCTTCTCCATATTGTTGTGAGAATCCTCGAGCAACAAGGCGATACTTGTATCTTTCGATGCTCCCATCAGCCTTCTTATTCAACTTAAACACCCACTTGTAAGTCACTGGAGTAATGCCATCAACCTTGGGCACAAGGTCCCAGGTTTCACTCTTCTTGAGAGCAGCGATCTCCTCCTTCATGGTATCTTCCCTCTCCTTGACTCCAGTGGCCTCATTGAAGTTTGCAGGCTCTCGCTCATCCAGAGGACCTGCAAAGAAGCAGGAGACAAAGCTCACTGCATTCCCATCACAGTACCGAGCATGTGGCTTGATAGTTCTCTTTGATCTTCACAAGGTCTGCTCCTTGCTCACCACCTCCGTTGCTTCTTCAGGCTCAGCTCCAACTTCGGGCAAGCTTTGAGAAATGCTCCCCCTGCTTCCTAAGCCAGAAACCTTATCACCAGAGCTTGAAATAATAAGAGCTGTTGGTGATACAACAAGCTCCTCTTCCAGGATTTCAGCAGCTACCTTCTGCTCTTCATCAACCTTACTCCCTGGTAACTCAACCGAGCCTCCTCCATACAACGTCATTTCATCAAAGACCACGTCTCTTGATACAACAAACTTCTTCGTCGCAGGATCCATGCATTTCTATCCCTTCTTCCGCTCATCATATCCAACAAAGACAAGCTTCCTTGCCTTGAAGCATCCGGGATATGCACGTAGTAAGTTGATCCAAACACCCGAAGGTGTTCCACGCTTGGCTTCTCCTTCAGCAACATCTCAAAGGGAGACTTCATGTTGATCGGGCTGAGCGGCATCCGATTGATGACGTAAGAAGCACAAGACATCCCCTCTGCCCAAAAGGACCTAGGAATATCTTTTGCATGAAGCCAACACTTGAAGGTTTCCATCAGATGACGGATCTTCCGCTCCGCTACTCCATTTTGTTGTGGAGTATGAGCACAAGTAAGATCTCTCTGGATCCCGTGCTTCCTGCAGAAGTTAAAAAACTCGGAGGAGACAAACTCGTCACTGTTGTCTATTCTAAACTTCTTGATCTGCAAGCTAAGTTGGCCCTCCACTAGCTCCTTGAAATCCACAAACAACCGGAAAGCTTCTGACTTCTCCTTCAAGAAATATACCCAAGTGTAACTTGAGTAGTCATCAATCAGAACAAGCATGTATCTACTCCCACCAAGGCTAGCAGTGATGGTTGGTCCCATCAAGTCACCATGGATACACTCCAATGGTCTCTTGCTCCTCGTTTGTAACTTATCAAACGGAAGTCGATGAGTTTTGCCATACTGACATCCCGCGCAAACGTGACCTCGCCAAAATAAGATAGCTTAGACAAGCCTCTTACAAGGCTCCTGTTTGCCATAGCTTTCAACTTATCCATTCCTACATGCCCAAGCCTCTCATGTCATATAGCAACACTATCATTTGCCCTCATCCGATCAACATAAGAGTTTGTTGCAAGAACAGACAAGTTCTTAACTCTCCTCCCAACATGAGCAACATCAGCCATTACCGCCGATACGTTGCGAAGGAACTTCACTTATGTTGGCCCAAACAGAACGTGATAACCCGCGTCTACCGCATTGGTCACAGAGAAGAGGTTCTTCTTCAAGCCCGACACATGATACACACTCCTTGATGAGAGTGGCCACTTATCACTACCCAAGGACATGACCCCCTAATTCTCTACTGCATAAATAGTATTATCAGTAGTTATGATAGCTTTGTTACCTGAGTAAGCTTGTAGTGAGGAGAACTTCGACTTGTCTCTGGTGAGGTGATAACCACACCCGGAGTCCACGATTCACTCTTCGTTGAAGTCGACAGCAGACAAAGCACGGACACAAGTTCCCGTCATGAAAGCTCCGCCTCATCCAGCTTCCTCAGTGTTAAAACAAGATTCTTACTTGCCTGCAACATGCCCAGGTTGTAGTTTGAGCTTGTAGTCACGCTTGAAGTGTCCTCGCTTATGACACCTGTAGCACTTCAAGTTCTTCTTCCAATCCTTCTTAGGAGCAGCGCTCCTCTCTGGCTGATAAGAAGTTGATGGCTCATTTTCAGCAGCGGTGTTCTTCTTCTTCCCTTCCCATCTCTTCTTCTTCTTGCCTGTGAAGACAGCATCACTACCTACTTCAGAGATAGTCACTCCAGCCATCTGCCTGGCCAAACTTTCCTATGAAGCAAGCAGGTTCTCAAGCTCCAACAGAGATGGCTGAGTTGCCCAGACTTGAACAGAAGTTACAAAGGCAACATACTCCTTTCGCAAGCCACGAATAATGTGCCTTTTCAACTTGGCCTCAAAGATCGGCTCATCAGGATCAAGCGCTGATATCTCAGCACACAGGCTCTTCATCTTCAAGAAAAACTTAGAGATGGTCAGGTCTCCTTGAGTTGTCCTGACCAACTCATTCTCTAGGAACTGTAGCCTCGACACGTTCTTCCTGTTGAACAACTCATCAATGGTTGTCCAGATATCAGCAGCTGATTCACATCCAATGATGTGATCAAACAACTCCGGTGACACAGCCCTCTTGAGAACAAACTCCGCCTTTGCATTTGTTTTTCTCCAGAGCCTCACCTGCTCTGTAGTTCCAAAAGCAGCAGTAACCTCCTGTATGTCGTCAACACCGACGACCTCCCACAGCTTCTCGCCCAGAAGAAAACTCTTCATACACGACTTCCACTTTTTAAAGTTAGTTGTCCTCAAGGGTTCAATAACCAGACCTCTTGCATAGTTCTCTTCCATTGCAGCAACGTTGGTTTAAGCTTTCAGAAGCATAGAGCAACAACACAGGTTGTTCACCACTCAAGCAACTAAACTTCTCTCTGATACCATGTTGAATTTTCTCAAAGTGGTCAGCAAGATAGCCTAAAGCCAAATTAATATTCTCAAAACTATCCAGTTCACACTTTGATCATGCGGAAACCAGAAAATCAAGCTTCAAACACCAAATGCAAATAAAATGCACAATCAGATCATATATTTATCAACTTCTTTACAGGGCGAGGTATACATGGCGAGATATGATTTCGCCAGTACACAGGGGAAAAACAGAAAGAACAAAATAATCTGGGCGGACAGAACTGGAGACCGCCGAGACCGCCGAAGCTGTCGAACTGCTGTTGCTAGAAGCCGAGTAGAACATGGAGTCCGCCGAGACCGCGAGGTCGTGCGGACACACTGTTATTCACTGACTGGAACAAACCATTGTCGAACTGACGAACATACCGCCTAAACCGCCGAGTTCGGCGGACAGGTTATTGAACTTGGAAACGCTGAAGCAGAGAAAATTGATAAGCCGCAGAAGCGACCTGCTGAAACCGCTGATTGAAACCGCAAACTTCACTGATGCTGACCGCAGTCAAAGCCAAACTCTTGGCTCCTCAGTGTTAGCCGCGCAACCTGCACACAACAACAGTTAACTCTGCTCAACCTGCGCGGACAGGAAAAACCAGACCGCAACAATTAACCATGCCCTCGCTTACTGTTCACTCAGTTACTGTAGATGTGCTGGGGGGTCTATTTATAGGCAAGGTGAGGAGTGTGGTCATCACCCTAGTGAATAGAGTCACCACCGCAGCTTGCGCGCTAACACAACCCAGTCCGCCAAGTCCGCAAGGACTTAGCCAGACTCAAACCTCCAGGAGCCAGAACAAAGACAGTCTGCCATTATGCGGACACATTGCCAGCCCGTACAATATAGGCACAGCGCCAGCCCGCCCAACGCAAGCATAGCGCCAGACCGCCACTCAACACAGCATGCAGACACACCCGCAACTCATGCTGCATCAATCTGCAATGTAAGCGGACAAAAGAGGCAGTCTGCAGAGCTCGGCAACAACGCCACAACACGCCACGAGTCCACGACCAACAGGCAGTCCTCCCGGTCAACAGCAGACTCTGCAAACTATGCGGACACCATGGACTTGTCACAGAAAATGACCAAGTCCAGCAGCCCACCCAGCAACTGGCACGAGCACGGCGGACACAGAAGACCCAGACCGTCAGACAGCAGGACAGTCCGCCACAAGGATGTGAAACATCCATCTCATCAAGGAGAGCTCGGCAAGAACAAAATCCCATCTCCAGTCAGTCCACAAATGCGGACTTCGCGGATGCAAAAACCAAGTCCGCCTAAACACCGCGGATACAACTCCTAATCCGTCTGGTTACCACAAGAGCTTGATAACTGCAAGGCCGCTGATCAAGTTGAGCACCGCCAACAGACCGTGAACCGTAGTCCGCTCAGGCCGCTCCGCTAGATGCCCAACTCACTAAGAATTCCTTGGCCAAACACAAACCAGGCCGCACACCAGTCCGCCTAGGCCGCACACCAGGCCTCACAGGCCGCTCCACAAGAACAGCCAAGCAACCAAGTCCAAGCCAGATCACCCAGGCTGCAACTAACAGTCCGCTTAGGCCGCAGACTCAGACCGCTCAGACCGCCCGGCTTGTCCATCACCCACTTTCACTTCACAAATTTCAACATCTCATACTCTGCAGATGGTTTAGAAAAAGTCCCTTTTTCTAAACTGCCTTTTACAAAGTAGTTGGAAGATGGTAAAATACATTTCCATTAAATGTGCTTAAATGGTCCGGAGTATAAATTTTTTTCATCACAAATAAATCATATTAGCCACAACATTATGATAAAACAGTATATTCACCAATTTCTCTGCATCTACTTGTTTTTGTAATAGCCAAACACATGTTAAATGAGGAAAGAAATTAATGAATGAGAATAGGGAAAACACAGCCACAATGTTTTTCCAAGAATTCTTCATTGATCGCTTTGCAAATAAAATCCTGATTGAATAACCACCACCTAAACTTTGACGGATTTATATATGAATAGAACTCGCTCCTATTCGGCGAAGGCATGCGTCAAAGAGACTGAAGACCAACAAAATGAGAGGGAAATGAGAAGGATGAGAAACTAACTCCCCCCAATTAAAACAACTAAATGGTTCTTTGCTTTGCAATGCCAGCATTTGAAAAACCATGATGACAACTATGGGTCTGTTTAGCGTGGGAGTGGCAATCGCAAATGCAGTGGTTACAAATCGTCATTCATTTGGCACAGCATATTCGCTCCGCAAAGTTTGGACAGAAATGCTATGATCATAAAACATGTTTAGCATGACAATAATTATGATCACCCCCAAAAAAGAAGCTAATTTTGAGCATAAAAAGGATAAAGTTCCTTAGATGAGGTTGGGCATTCACAAATGACGGTTCTTAAATGTGGCGCTCACGACCGCTGCCACCCTCGAGCCAAATAGAACTTTTGAAGCCCTTTAACTTTAAGGACTGGTCAACCAAACAACTTGAAAAACAATGATAATAACATCTTTGGAAAAGCTTTCCAGAATGCTACCGCCATTCCAAACAGAGCACAGCTCAGCAAGTCCATTTTTTAAATAATAGTATACTAACGGTGTTGCACAAGAGCCCAGTGCAGTCGCGATAATACATCTGGCCTTCTGCCCTCCAAAAAGGGCTTATGCGACTGCTTGGTAAACTCCGAGTGAGAATGCATAACAAGTAAATTTAGCTAAATAGTGCTCTGATAGTATTAGTTATCCACTTAGCATGATCAGAGTCTGCAGTGACTAAGAATCTCTCTCCCTTTATAATTCTCTTTCAATATGGTCCCTGAGATCATTTTTTGAAATCTGATCTGATCAGCTAAATAATTGGTGCCTTCTTTGTAAAAAGATCTGAATTTCAGCAGTTGATCAGAAATTATCTTTTGAGAGGCCTAGATAGCAGTGTGGATAGCAGCTAAATCTTCTTTAAATTGTTTATCAAACTCTGACTTTGCCTGAACCATGTGGGTTGTGACAACAGTGGCTTGATTTTTGAGTTCTGTAACAATCACATTATGAGATTCTGTTAAATTGTCATTCATTCTTATTTGATTTTCCAAAACATAACCTTATTTCACTGCTATATCATCTATCTGAGTCTTGGCCGCCTGTTGTTGTTTGGCTAGGTATACTACAACATTACCTCCCTTATGGAAGCAATCTGTCATCTCTTTTTTATGCAGATTTACTTCAAATCTGATAGATTTGATATCTTGGGCCAAGGAAGATTTGAGTTCTTATGACTCTCATCCACATATCTCTCAAGAGCTGCTCTTTGCTCATCCATATTAACTTGCAGTGCCACCAACAGTGAACTGAAGTCAACGGCTGGAGCTGATGGTTGGGAGACAGTCTGCAAAGCTCTCTTATAGCCTGAGCTCTTCTTTCTGAGGACCATCAGTTTCCTCTTCTTTGCTTTGGAGGCTTCTTAATCATCAGAAGCAGATGAGATTTCTTTGTCCACTGTTTCTTTTGGACTAGAGGGCGGCTCCTTCTCAGTCCTTGGAAGCTCCCCCTCAGTCCTTGCTTCTTCTATATAAGGAAATAACTCTTCTAGAGTGAACTCTTGTTGTATTTGAATAGGTGGAATTTATTTCTCTTGTGCAGCAGATGGAGCTTTATCAAATTCATGAGTGTCATCCATGGTAATTTCCTGGTCAGGTACATTGGTTTGGATCTCCTGTTCAACATCAGTCATATGCACATTTAGTGTACCATTCTCAGTATCCATTGCATCTTGAGTTAGATCCTGGAGTACTTCATGTATAGTTTGAGTGGTTGCTTCACTCTCTAATGCAGTTAGTTCTTTCTCATGAGCATCCCCTGAAGTTGATTATACTTGTGAAGCTGGAACTTAAAGAGGCTCCCCCTGGATTTGATCCACCTAGATGTTACTTGTAGGTATCTGCTCCCCCTGCACCTGACCATCATATATAGTCTCTGGAGCAGGTAATTTCCTAGCAGTCTCTGGTCCTTCTCCATCTGAGCTGAAGACCACTTCTTCTTCTGAATCACTAGAAGATTTAGCTGTCTTGTGGGTTGGTTTCTTCATTGACTGTAGCTGTTTTGTTTATTTCTGTAACGCCCCAATTTTCGAAAGAGGGACAATCAGCGTTTTTAGCCAAGTTTGGGTCTTGGTAGAGGTCACACGGCTTAGGACACGGGCGTGTCCCAGGCCGTATCATGCTTAGGTTCGACGAAGAACTCGGTAGTCGATAATTTGTCTCAACAAAGTGTCAAGGCAGTTAACACGGCATAGGACACGGGCGTGTCCTTGGCTGTGTCGTGCCTGGGTTCGTCGAGAGCCCAGGAAGTCGACAATTTGTCTCGACGAAGTGTCGAGACAGTGAACACGGCCTAGGACACGGGCGTGTCCTTGGCCGTATTGTGCTTGGGTTCGTCGAGAGCCCGGGAAGTCGAAAACTTATCTCGACAAAGTGTCGAGACAGTGAACACGGCCTAGGACACGGGCGTGTCCAAGGCTGTGTCGTGCGTGTTTGATGAATTTTTCGCAGTGTCGACACAAAGGAAGGCGACGATCATCGAGACCTCGAACACGGCCTGAGACACAGGCGTGTCCCAGGACGTGTCCTGCTCGGGTAGTGAGCCGTGCTGTGTCGATGGAGGCACACGCCCAGGTACACGGGCGTGTCAGACTTGACACGGGCATGTCAGCCTTGACACATGCGTGTTCAGAGCCCGTGTCCTGTTTTGGGTGCGACGGTTTTGGCGTCGCTTGGGCACACGGCCTTGGACACGGGAGTGTTACAAGCCGTATTCGACCTAGGTGTTTTGGTTTTCAGTGCAAATTGTGGCCGTTCGATTCCTCCTTTGGGATCTGATGGTCCATGGCTGTTCCTGCTAGGTTAAGCCCGGGAATAGGGTTAGAAACCCTCATTCTTCTCCAAGTAATCTCTTTCTAAGATCTAGAGAGAAGGGAGAGCAAGGAAGAAGGTGAAGGAGAGATCCGGCTGTTGGAGAAGCTTTTGGTGCTCCAAATTGTGAGCTCAGTCCGGATCTGTAGAGGCAAGAGCATTGCGACGGTTTTCATCCGGCTAAGTTCCCATGGATAGGAAGAGGGGTCGGAAGGTAACGACACTTCTCCTCTTGGTTTTAGGATGTGGTTTATCATCTCTTATTTTTTTGGTTTTGGGCACAAATCTCTCAAATGAGAGGGGTTTGGGTCGCCATGGTTCAAGAGGAACATCCTGGTCGATTGAGTCCGTCCCCAATATGATTTTGCATTAGAGATCCGCTCTGTTAGTGGATTAGGCATGGTGGGTGAAGCCGCGGTTGCGACCATTAGTCCGACCCGGTGATGTTGCATACGAGCTTTAGGATTTGGTAGAAATCCGTTGCGGCAAGAGGCCGTTAGTGATGTTGGTGATGTTTTCCCCTTTTTTCGTGTGAGTACGTGTAGCCGGAATCGGACAAGGTTAGCTCCTCAATGGCGGTAGATGGTTCCATGGTGGACAAGGTTAGCTCCGCATTGGCGGTAGATGGTTTCCTTGGTGGACAAGGTTAGCTCCACATTGGTGGTAGATGGTTTCCTTGGTGTGCGGGAACGCTGTAGTACGAATGAGGGATTAGGGTTGAATTGTCTTGGATTATGATGTGCCAAGGCGTGGCTGTGTCTCCGTGGTCGGCTGGCTATCCATGACTTGCAAGTCATGTGTGGAGAGTGTCCCGGCAAGACTAGTCCCCTTTTGTGAGACTGACGAGAATGCCAAGCATGGGGCAAGCCCGGACAATGATGCCATGAGCGGGTGGGGTCCAGCAAGGGTCTTAGAATCGGTCAGTGTGTTGGACGGAATCCTGACATGAGAAGTCATAGCTTGCAGGCAAGCCCGGGTCTACGACCATGAGCGGGTGGGGCCTTGGCAAGAGTTCCGTGTGGCGGCTTGCATGCCATTGGGGGAATTGTGGTATCCCCTTTGTTTGCGGCTTTATGCCAATGGGAAATAGTGAGTACCCAGATGATGTGATGATGTGCTAGATGCATACGCTATAGGGTGCCTTGGGTGAAACCCGTGTTTTCATTCATGTTGCATAATAGGCCCCTTTTATTATATGCTCAACAGTAGAGAACGTGTATGATGTTTGAGACATCCAAGCCTGTTTCCTTAGTTCTTTACTTGCTTATGAATATTGCATACGAAGTGCTGACTTGCAGGTTGGAGGAGTACCCCGGGGTGGTCCGTTAGGGGCAGACAGGAGGAGATGTGTTTGTTACACAGTTTGAGGTCAGCCTTTGCTGACCCACATTACAACTAAATTTCTACAGGGCAAGGATCGCAAGCAGGAGATAGCTCGCCAGCCAGAAAGGCCTAAGCCTGATGAAGTGTTACCATCTTTGCATTGGCTTTACTTTTGAGACATTGTATGTTTGATGCTCTTGTTTTTCCGGCTTGCATGTCGAGGTAGTCTAGGAGTGCTTATGCACATTTATGACCGGTGTTATTATTTGAGCTTTGGACTCACTTTTGTTGTAAGGCCTTAGGGCCATTTCGATACTCCTATATGTGTGGATAACTTCTAGTATTTTTTGTTGTTTCTGCTGTATTGTGTCTATGAATTTTGAGATTGGGTAGTTATATCATCTTATAATACCAAAGCTGTGGCGTCTGTATATTGTGGGGCCCCGGCTGGACCCATATTATACGGTCATTACAGGGGAGGTGTTCAATTTTGTATCAGAGGGAGGTTAGATTCAAGGTCAGTGCGTATAGAAGTTATCCACAGAGGAGAATGCGGGACCATGAGTGTCCTTATGTTTGGGTCTTGCGATTAGAGACTGATTCCTTGTTTTCTTGCTTTTCTTAAGAGTGCAAGCAACAAGGCGGGTACGTCGAGACCAAGAGAAGAGCTTTCAGCTAGCAGCGCCACTGCTCAGGGTCCGTTGGGTATGGGTGTAAACCCGGCCGACTTCTGCCGCATGCTTGCAGAAGCAATGGTGGTAGCCCAAGCTACAACTATAACTCAGGTAGCAACCCCTGTTGCTCAGGTAGCAACCCCTGTTGCTCAGGTAGCAACCCCTACTACACCGGACATGACGACGGCCGTTCCGGGCAGAGAAGCCAGACGAGCAGAGCCTTTGGCAGGAAGAGTGGTGGTCGGGCATGGAGACCGGCAGATGAAGTTTTTTCTGAGCTTCCATCCCCTGACGTTCAAGGGAGTCGGTACTTCGACTGATGTCGGAAGAGGATTGGTGGGCACAGATTCAAGATTCGCTTTTGAGGGAGGTAGAGATGCTAGAAGAGAAGAAATCTGAGTTTGCGGCCTTCATGTTAGAAGGTGATGCAAAGTTGTGGTGGGTGAGCCACAGCGGCCGCCAATTTCCTGGACGCACCCCGTCCATGGAAGAATTTGAGGATGCTTTTCTAAAGAAGTACATTCCTGTTTCAACGAGGTTGGCCCTTCAGATGCAGTTTCTGCACTTAATGCAGTGAGATAAGACGGTGGACGAGTATGTGCAGGAGTTCACCCATTTGGGTCGTTACGCAGGAACGACAATGGCAGATGATGAAGAGAGGGATAACCTCTTCTACCAGGGGCTGAGGGAGAATCTAAGATAACCCCTCATTGCCATGAAGAGAGTTGATTTTAATTAGCTAGTTGAGGCTGCCAGGACGTTGGAGAGTGATCTGGAGCTAACCCAACGTCATAAGGGTTTTTCTCCCAAGCAAGGGGAAGGGAAGCCTTCCCAATCCCAAGGGAAATCTGAAGGGAATAGGTGGAGGAAAAAGCCTCACACCTTCAAGTCCGGTGAGAAAAGCAAGTGGACATCTGGAGGGTCTCACTCTAAAGGGCCACCGACATGTTTCAACTGTGGTAAGGTGGGGCACATAGCTCACTTTTGTATGCAAGAAGGTGCTGAGCAGGAGCCAAGGCAGGATTATACTGTGCACTCCGGCCCCAGTGCCGCAGAGAAAGGGAAGATGGTAGAGTCTAGCACTTCTCGGTTCCAATTGGTGCAACCAAGGGCTTACAACCTTAGACAGCAGGAAGCGATCTGCCAACCCGATGTGGTGATAGGTATGAGGGAGTTTAAAGTTTAACCTTGTGCTTCATACGTTTGGACTGTTTTATGTGATGTCTATGTTTTAGGATTTGTGTTAGTTTCCGGATACCCCGCTAGGGTATTGTTTGATACGGGAGCATCGCACTCCTTTGTTGCGGAAAGCTTCATCCGGAGGATTGGAGTTCAGTCATTTTTGGCGGACACGGAGCTGAAGGTGTGCATGCCCAATGGGACATTCATGACCACCGGGAAGAAGGGGCGCATATGTTGGGAGCTAAGCGGAGTTGACTTCTTGTTGATAGTAGCGGTCTTACCATTGGTCGAGTTTGATGTGATTTTGGGAATGGACTGGATAGTGGAGCAGTATGTCAGTATTGATTGCCTATCCAAGGTGGTGGTCCTAAGAAGAAAAGGGCAGACGAAAGTCAAGTTTGAGGGACTTAATGGAGTGGCCTGTTCCCTGATTTCGGCCTTGCAGTTGGTGCGGGCAGTCAACCAGGGTGGAGTAGCGCTTGTAGTGGAGGTTTGCCTCTCCAAGTTATCACTTGGGGAAGTGCCAGTGGTGGCAGAGTTCAAGGATGTGTTTCCGGATGAACTTCTTTGAGCGCCTCCTGGACGGGAGAACGATTTCTTGATTGAGTTAGTGCAGGAGGCTAGGCCGGTGTCACGTCCTCTGTTTAGGATGACATCAAAGGAGTTGGCTGAACTAAAGGTATAGTTGCATGAACTGTTGGAGCAAGGGTATATAAGACCTAGTTCTTCACCGTGGAGCGCGCTGGTGTTGTTCGTGAAGAAGAAGCACAGTAGTATGGGGCTGTGCATAGACTACCGAAAGCTGAATAAATTGACTATCAAGAATATGTATCTGATTCCTCGGATAGACGACCTGTTCGACCAGTTGGTGGGGTCGGTATTGTATTCAAAGTTGGACTTGAAGTCAGGATACTATCAGTTGTGAATTCAAGACGAGGACATACCCAAGACAGTGTTTGGTACTAGGTATGGTCACTTCGAGTTCGGTGATGCCGTTCGGGCTGACGAATGCACCATATGTATTCATGGATCTGATAATTCGAGTATTTCGAAAATACTTGGACTCTTTTGTAGTTGTATTTATTGACGACATCTTGGTGTATTCCAAATCGGAGGGGGAGCATGAGACTCACTTGAGAATAGTCTTGCAAGTGTTGAGAGAGAACCAGCTGTATGCAAAGTTCTCGAAGTGCGAGTTCTGGTTAGAGAAGATGACATTTTTGGGCCACATGATTAGTGGGGATGGGGTGGCGGTAGATCCAACAAAAGTGGAAGCCATCAGAGATTGGCCGGTTTTGAGTACCGTGGAGGAAGTTCGAAGTTTTCTTGGACTAGCCGGGTATTGTAGAAGATTCTGGAGAACTTTTTGCGGATAGCTCTACCCATCACCTCACTCACTCGTAAAGACCAGAAGTTTGTGTGGACTCAAGAGTGCAGTCAGGCATTCGAGACACTGAATGAAAGACTGATGACAGCTCCAATCCTAAGTCTACCGCAAGGGACCGAAGGATTTCAGATCTTCAGTGACGCATCGGGATGCGGTTTGGGTTGCTTTTTGGTGCAACATAGCAGTGTGATAGATTTTGGGTCGAGGAAGCTGAAGCCTCATGAGAGGAATTACCCCGTCCATGACTTAGAATTGGTGGCGGTGATTTTTGCGTTGAAAATATGGCGACACTATTTTTATGGTACGAAGGTGGAGATCTTCACGGATCATAAAAGCCTGAAGTATCTCTTAGATCAGAAGGACTTGAATATGCGGCAGCACAGGTGGGTCGAGTTCCTTGGGGACTATGAAGTGGCGCTTCAGTATACGCCAGGCAAGGACAATGTGGTGGCTGATGCCTTTAGTATAAAATACTCTGGGCAAGGGAATTGGATCGAAGCTCATTATGAGCGGTTGGCACAGGACTGGGAGTCCCTTGGCATGGAGTGTATAGCTAGAGAAGAGTATAGCATGGGTCGGTTGAACTGGATTGAAATCCAGAATGACTTGTCCGATCATATTCGGGAAGTGACCTGTTTGGATGTGGAGTTTCAACCATATGTAGTGGAAGTTCAAAAGGGCGAGAGCAGTGCCTGGGAGATGATTGATGAGATTTTGAGGAAGGACGGACGGATTTATGTACCGCGGTTCGGCAAGCTCCGTATGAAGTTTATGTTTGAGGCTCACTTCTCAAAGTACTCCATTCACCCGAGTAGTACAAAGATGTACTTGGATATGAAGAAATCCTTTTGGTGGCCTGGGCTGAAGAGGGACGTAACTTTGTACGTGAATCGATGCCAAACTTGTACCTTAGTGAAGGCCAAGTGTCAGAAGCCGGGCAGGTTCCTGAAGCCTCTTCTAATCCCCGAGTGGAAATTCGATGACATCTCCATGGATTTTGTGCATGGGTTACCTAGATCGCAGCAGGGTAACGACGCTATTTGGGTGATCAAGGATCGCTTAACCAAAGTGGCTCACTTCATCCCAAATTGGAAGGAGGACAGCGTGGAGAAGCTGGTGGAGCTGTATGTTCGCAACATTGTGCGACTACATGGGATTCCTAAGAGTATAATCAGCGATCGTGACGGACGCTTCACGTCCAAGGACTGGAGATTGGTTCAGAAGAGTTTGGGCATGAAGCTCAAGTTCAGTACGGCTTTCCATCCTCAAACTGATGGGCAAACCGAAAGAACGAACCGTAATATGGAGGATATGCTGAGAATGTGCATTCTTGACTTCGACAAGAAGTGGGAGGATCACCTCTTCATGGTGGAGTTCGCATACAATAACAGTTTTCAAGCAAGTATAAAGATGGCACCATACAAAGCTTTGTATAGGAGGAGGTGTCTAACACTGATGTATTGGACAGAGGCGGGAGACACCAAACTTTTGGGAAAAGAGGTGGTAGCTGATGCTTGTGAATTGGTGCGGACCATTCAAGAGCGCATGAAGGTGGCTCAAGATCGGCAAGCAAAATATTTTAATGCTCACCACAGGAAGCTGGAGTTTGCGGTAGGCGATTGGGTCTATTTAAAGATCATGTCGTTCAAGTGCATTTCACGGATTCGCCGACTCAAGAAGTTTAGTCCGAGGTTTTTGGAACCTTTTGAGGTTGTTGAACAGGTGGGAGAAGCAGCGTACCGGTTGGCATTGTCCGCAGAGCTAAGTGGATTACACGACGTCTTCCATGTCTCCATCTTGACGAAAGCCTTGATAGAGACTAGTGTGGTGATCGAATCGGCATCGGTGCCGATAGAGGAAGACTTGAGGACAAAAGTTCGTCCAGTTGCTATAGAGGATTCAAAAATTCGGCAGTTGCGGAACAAAGAGGTCAAACTCGTGAAAGTATGATGGGACAACTGCGGTCGTGAGGAGCTCTCTTGGGAGCGAGAACAAACCATGCTGGAGGAGTATCCAGAGTTCTTCCATTCAGGTATCTTTTAAGTTTTGTGTACCCCTTTTGCTTTTGTAATTTCGGGATGAAATTCTTTTAAGGGGGAGAGAGTTGTAACGCCCTAATTTTCGAAAGACAGACGATCATAGTTTTTAGCCAAGTTTGGGTCTTGGTAGGGGGTCACACGGCCTCGGACACGGGCGTGTCTCAGGCCGTGTCATGTTTAGGTTCGACGAAGAACTCGATAGTCGACAATTTGTCTCGACGAAGTGTCGAGACAATGAACACGGCCTAGGACACGGGCGTGTCCTTAGCCGTATCGTGCCTGGGTTCATCGAGAGCCCGGGAAGTCGACAATTTGTCTCGACGAAGTGTCGAGACAGTGAACACGGCCTAGGACATGGGTGTGTCCTTGGTCGTGTCGTGCTTGGGTTCATCGAGAGTTAAGGAAGTCGACAAATTGTCTCGACGAAGTGTCGAGATAGTTAACACGACCTAGGACATGGGCGTGTCCAAGGTCGTGTCGTGATTGTTCGACGAATTTTCCAAAGTGTCGACACAAAGGCAGTCGACGATCGTCAAGACCTCAAACACGGCCTGAGACACGGGCGTATCCCAGTCCGTGTCCTGCTCGGGTAGTGAGCCTGCTGTGTCGATGGAGGCACACGCACAGGTACACGGGCATGTCAGACTTAACATGGGCGTGTCAGCCTTGACACGGGCGTGTTCAGAGCCCATGTCCTGTTTTGGGTGCGATGGTTTCAGCGTCGCTTGGGGCACACGCCCTTGGACACGGGTGTGTCACAAGCCGTATTCGGCCCAGGTGTTTTGGTTTTCAGTGCGAATCGTGGCCGTTCGATTCCTCCTGTTGGCATCTGATGGTCCAGGGCTGTTCCTGCTAGGTTAAGCCCAGGAATAGGGTTAAAAACCCTCATTCTTCTCCAAGTAATCTCTTTCTAAGATCTAGAGAGAATGGAGAGCAAGGAAGAAGGTGAAGGAGAGATCTGGCTGTTGGAGAAGCTTCGGTACTCCAAATCGCAAGCCGAGTCCGGATCTGTAGAGGAAAGAGCGTTGCGAAGGTTTTCATCCGACTAAGTTCCCATGGCTAGGAAGAGGGGTCGGAAGGTAACGACACATCTCCTCTTGGTTTTAGGATGCATGTTTAGCATCTCTTATTTTCTTGGTTTTTGGGCACCAATCTCTCAAATGAGAGGGCTTTGGGTCGCCATGGTTCAAGAGGAACCTCCGGGTCGATCGAGTCCATCCCCGACATGATTTTGCATTTGAGATCCGCTCTGTTAGTGGATTAGGCATGGTGGGTGAAGCCGCGGTTGCGACCGTTAGTTCGACCCGGTGATGTTGCATACGAGCTTTAGGATTTGGTAGAAATCCGTTGTGGCAAGAGGTCATTTGTGATGTTTGTGATGTTTTCCCCTTTTTTTCGTGTGAGTATGTGTAGCCGGAACCGGACAAGGTTAGCTACTCAATGGCGGTAGATGGTTTCCATGGTGGACAAGGTTAGCTCCGTATTGGCAGTAGATGGTTTTCTTGGTGGACAAGGTTAGCTCCGCATTGGTGGTAGATGGTTTCCTTGGTGCGCGGGAAAGCTGCAGTACGAATGATGGATTAGGGTGGAATTGTCTTGAATTGTGATGTGCCAAGGCGTGGCTGTGTCTCCGTGGTCAGCTGGCTATCCCGTGACTTGCAAGTCATGTATAGAGAGTGTCCCAGCGAGACTAGTCCCCTTCTGTGAGACTGACGAGAACGCCAAGACTGGGGCAAACCCGGGCAATGAGGCCATGAGCGGGTGAGGTCCAGTAAGGGTTCTTAGAATCAGTCAGTGTGCTGGACGGAATCCTGACATGAGAAGTCAGAGCTTGCAGGCAAGCCCGGGTCTACGACCATAAGCGGGTGGGGCATTGGCAAGAGTTTCGTGTGGCGGCTTGCATGCCATTAGGGGAATTGTGGTATCCCCTTTATTTGCAGTTTTATGCCAATGGGGAAATAGTAAGTCCCCAGATGATGTGATAATGTGCTAGATGCATATGCTATAGGTTGCCTTGGGTGAAACCCGGGTTTGCATTCATGTTGCATAATATGCCCCTTTTATTATATGCTCAACAGTAGAGAATATGTATGATGTTTGAGACATCTAAGACTGTTTCCTTAGTTCTTTACTTGCTTATGAATATTGCATACGAAGTGCTGACTTGCAGGTTGGAGGAGTACCCGGGGTCCGTTAGGGCGTCTGGGAGGAGATGTGTTTGTTACACAGTTTGAGCTCAGCCTTTCCTGACCCACGTTACAACTAAATTTTTACAGGGCAAGGATCGCAAGCAGGAGCTAGCTCGCCGGCCAGAAAGGCCTAAGCCTCATGAAGTGTTACCATCTTTGCATTGGCTTTACATTTGAGACATTGTATGTTTGATGCTCTTATTTTTCTGGCTTGCATGCCGAGGTAGTCTAGGAGTGCTTATGCACATTTATGACTGGTGTTATTATTTAAGCTTTGGGCTCACTTTTGTTGTAAGGCCTTAAGGCCATTTCGATACTCCTATATGTGTGGATAACTTCTAGTATTGTTTGCTATTTCTGCTGTATTGTGTCTATGAGTTTTGAGATTGGATAGTTAAATCATCTTATAATACCAAAGCTGTGGCGTCTGTATGTTGTGGGGTCCCGGCCGTACCCATATTATACGGTCATTACAGGGGAGGTGTTACAGTTTCTGTGGAGTAAAAACATCCCTGGTCAGGACCCTTTCCCATCTGAACAGTATTCTCAAATTCATTCTTCTCATATGGTTTATCTTAGATCTTGCAGTCTGATTCATTACTTCAGGAATATTCACAGCCAGATATAAGCTTAGTATCCTGCCCAGATTTGGTTTCTTTAAGCTTTCTTTGATCTTTTCAAAGATCATAGCAGACCAGTTAGTTTTGACCTTGAAGATGACTCTGATCCTGAGATTGAATATAAGGCAGAAATCCTATCATGTCCTCCGGATTTGCATAGAATTACTTTTCCTATAATTTCAGAAAGAAATTTTTCCTGGGAATTCATTCCCTTTCTGTGCATTGAAGATCCAATCTTGGTAGTGGGATCTAGTCCACACCATTGGAGAGCTTCCCTTGTCAGGTAAGATGCTAGTTCATCTTCTTCTTTAACCTTGGGAAGTTGAAGTGACTTTCTCAAACTCTTCTGAGTGAGTTTGATCTTTGTTCCTTGAACTGATGACTTAATTTTCAATCCCTTTGAATCCAGTGAAGCCGACGAATAGAATTCAAGAACTTCCCTTTTCCATATCCTTGTTCGTTCTGAGACCAAGTATTCCAATCCATTCTCTGTGATTAGGGTAATCACAGCTTTGATTTCTTGTGTGGCACTTGCAAACGAATCGCGAACGAGTTCATAGCCCTCGTTGATGTTGTCTTCCAGTTTTGGCGCCATGAGGAATGAGAGAGATTTAGGAGGAAGATGAAGAACTTGTCGACACAAAGGTTCGGTCTCGAGAATTTGGAGAGCGTACTCGACAGGGTTTTGTTTCCACCTATTTATATGTTTCTAAACAAAGAAGGTCAAAAGGCAGGTTGAAATAAGCTTAATGTGTCGACACTGTTGAGATGGTGTCGGCACAGACTTCACTCTTCTTATTATCCCATAACTTATCTAAATCGCCGTTAACTATTTATCTTATTCAACATTTTACGTTCACATCAGGCGTTAGCCGCATAACAATAGACATGAAAAGTAAGAACTCACCGGGGCTTTTCCCTTGCCTTTCTCCATGTCTTTGTCCTTGTCACCATCTTGTCTACGATTTCCAGCATTTCGGGATGTCGTAACCTATATGAAATTATTCATAATTAATCCATACATACTACATATTACATTTTTAGGTTCTACTTGACCTACTTAGGTCAAGGGACAATATTTCAATTAGGGCTTTGCTGCCCTAAGTGCAATTTAGCTTATTTGAACTATTTGAGTGAAGGGGCAGCCATACCTAGCCTCCAAATAATTATTTGGAGCTAGGGGACTGATATTTCCCTCAAATCGTTTACTTGCAAACCTTGGGGAGGAGGCATACTTGCCACGAATCCTTTCCACATCCTAAAACATGTGCCAAAATGTCGAAATCCCTAACACTTCACTTAGGGTTTCTCCAAACGACTAGAAATGGAGGATCAGGGCATGAGGAGGTGCTATATAAACTTTCCCCATGAGTTTCATGAAAGAAAACGCTAAAATACGCCTCAACCCTAGAATTAAACTCACTGCAACATCGTATCGAAAGCAAAAGGAGTGTATAGGAGGAGATTACCTTGCTATAGGAGGAGGAATCACGCGAAATCGGAGGAGATTTGAGCTCCCAGAATTCGATCAGCGGCGTGTGGCTTTTGCGGTTTTCCATCGGGTTGATTTCTGTCGGGCGTGAGAACTGAAAGAGGAGAACGAAGCTTATGGTCTTAATATCAGGAGAGCGGCACCGGTTACTTAGCGGAGGACATGTATTTTTGAACTGCTTATAGCCGGTACAATTCAACCCCACACCTGGTTTTTTTTCATTATTCCGAGCCGGTTCCTCTCCTTTACTCAGGTGGTGTTACATTTCTCCCCTCCTTAATGGATTTTCGTCCTCGGAAATCTTCATTCTGAATCTTCATCAAATAAAAAGAGGAAAAGACTTCGCATTACTTCTTCTTTTTCCCAAGTAGCCTCATGTATACTCTGCCCTTTCCACCAGACTTTAACGAATCGAACCACTCGATTTCGAAGTTGTTTGTTCTGCTGATCTATAATCCTGTATGGCTCAGTTGGACTTGATAAGTCAGCTTCGATGTGAATCTGGTTAGAAGGAACTATCATTTTTGGATCTACTATATACTTCCACAAAGAAGATATATGAAACACATCATGAAGATTTTGGAGCGAATCAGATAATGCTAAAGCGGTATGCTACTTCGCCAATCCTTTCAGTGATTAAAAAAGGGCCTACATATCGGGGACTCAGTTTGCCAAGTCGTCGAATTCGTGAAACTTCTTTGAAAGGCTTGATTTTCAGGCATACTAGATCACCTACTTTAAACTCTACCTTTCGATGTTTGGCGTTAAAATATTTCTGCTACCTGTCTTGCGCTACTTTCAACCTTTCCCATATGAGTCCAAAGCTTTTTGTTCATCTTGTGTACTCGTTCCTTTCTGAAAATTTTCTGCTCACCATCCTCTGCACAGTTTAACGGGGTGCGACATCTCCGTCCATATAAGGCTTCAAATGGTGTCATCTGAATATTTGATTGGTAGCTATTATTATACGAAAATTCTACCAAGGATAGGTATTTTTCCCATGATCCTCGTAGATCAAGAACAATCATGCGTAGGAGATCTTTCTAATAGCTGGATGGTTCGTTCAGATTGACCATCAGTTTGCGGGTGAAATGCAGTACTGTAATGTAATTTGGTTCCCAACCGTTTTTGCACTAATTTCCAGGTATCCGATGTAAAGCCTTCCATCTCTGTCGGACACGATTGATCGGGGAATTCCATGGTATTTCACAATACCATCTATGTATTGGTCGACCAATTTTTGCACTGGACTATCGTTCTTCATAGGAATAAAGTGTGCAACCTTTGTAAGTCGATCAATAATCACCCATATTCCATTATTGTCATCTTTACTTTGTGGCAATCCCATGACAAAATCCATGGTAATATCTTCCCATTTCCATTCAGGGATGGGTAAGGATTGTAGGTATCAGCCGGGCTTCTGATGTTCTTCCTTGACAAGCTGACATGTATGGCATTTAGTTATATATTTGACAATGACAGTCTTCATACTTGGACACCAAAAGTCTTGTTTCAAATCCTGGTACATTTTGGTTCTTCCAGGATGAATTGAATATGTTGTATTGTGCGCCTCATAAAGTATTTCTGATCGCAGCATATCGACATCAAGAATACATAACCGTCCATTGAGAAATAGCAACCCATCGTCTTCTCGCAAAACAATTGCTTGACCACTTTTAACTTTTTCAAGAAATTTTACGAAGATAGGATCCTGATTCATCACTTTCCATACTCTTTCCTTTAATGACTGTTCACTCGTCAACTGAAAGAGTACGCCTTGTGTCCGGGAGGTAGTGATACATGTAAGCAATTCTAACTTCTGCAGATCTTGCACTAACTCTTTCTATTCTGTTATTGGCACAATCATGGATGTTACATTCTTCCTGCTGAGTGCATCAGCTACAACATTTTCTTTGCCGGGATGATATTTTATATCAACATCATAATCTTTAATCAGTTCCAACCAACGTCTTTGTCACATATTGATCTCCTTCTGGGAGAAAATATATTTCAAGCTCTTGTGATATGTAAAAATTTCACAGGACATACCATAAAGATAATGGCGCCAAATTTTTAACGCAAACACAACTGCTGTCAGTTCCAAATCATGAGTCGGATAATTACACTCTGCATCTTTCAATTATCGCGAAGCATAAGCGATAACTTTTCCATTCTGCATTAATATGCATCCCAACCCTTTTACAGATGCGTCACTATAGATTTGGAAACCTTCACTGCCACACGGCATGACCAATACTGGTGATGTTGTTAACCTTCTCTTTAATTCTTCAAATGCTTCCTGACAGTCATCATTCCAAATGAATGGAATATTCTTTCGCATTAATTTGGTCAGTGGTAAAGCGATTGCTGAAAAGTTCTTTACAAATTTCCTGTAGTAGCCTGCCAACCCGAGGAAACTCCGAATTTCGGTGACAGTTGTTGGCCTTAACCAGGTCATAATTGCTTCGATCTTTGTTGGGTCGACAGATAATCCATGTTCTGTAACCACATGACCCAAGAAAGATACTTCATTCAGCCAAAATTCACATTTTGAAAACTTCGCATATAACTCATGATTCCTTAGTGTTTGTAACACAATTTTTAAATGCTCCGTGTGTTCCTCCTCGGTCTTTGGAATATATCAAAATATCGTCAATAAATACAATGACGAATTTATCTAAGAATTCTTTGAACACACGGTTCATTAAATCCATAAAGACTGCTGGTGCGTTTGTTAATCCAAACGACATAACGATGAATTCAAAATGTCCATATCGCGTACTAAAAGCTGTTTTATATATATCGTTTTCCTTGATTCGCAGTTGGTGATATCCTGATCGCAAATCAATTTTCGAAAATACCTTTGCATGGACTAATTGATCGAACAAATCGTCAATGCGAGGTAATGGATATTGATTTTGAATGGTCAATGTTGGATCCCTAGGTGATTTGGGCTAGGTTCACTGACTTTGGATGTGACCCATCATGTATAGCCAGGGTCAACTTGTGTCCTAGAGTCTAGGTTAAGTCCATAGGCTCAACTCCAGATGGACCAGCTTTCAACAAGACCCTCAGAGACTCCAGACTCACAAGTTTTCAAGACTAAGTAAAGTGAGTTCGACGTTCGTCGAACTCAGCTCGACGAAAGGAGTTCTGCGCTCGACGATCGTGAGACAATTCTTATTGCTGAGATCGACGTTCTATGTTCTCTGTTCGATGAAAACTCAGTTCCTACGTCAAGCCAAAGTCAAGAGAACTTCAAATTTTTCTAAGTCCAGCTTCATGCTTCGGTCGACGAATTATATTCTGAGCTTGACAAACTTGGACCTCAAGTTCACAGCTTCTCAGGTCGACGACGTCAGCTTCTCAGGTCGACGAATGCTAAACTCTTTACTCGACGATTTCTGGACTCAGAGAATCTGTGTCGACACTTAGGCTTTGTGTCGACACCAGATGATTTGTATCGACACCAGGATTTCAGTCGACACCAGCTTATGTCGACACCGCAGGATTTGTGTCGACACCAAGATCAATCTGTCGACACCAACTTTTGTCGATACAGCATTTCAGCAGATGCAGGATATTTTGTCTAAGTCCAGAACTTTTCTCAGCTCGACGAATTTGATTCTTCAGCTCGACGAATGAAGACTGTCTATCAGGTGAATGAAGATTGTCTGGTCGACGAACTCTCTCAAGCTCAGCATGACGAACTCAAGCTCAGCTTGACGAACACAAGTTCAGCTCGACGAAATGTGTTCTTCGTTCGACGAATCCAGATTAGGTTTTCTTCAAGGTTCCCGTTCCGTTTCTTGGCGCTGATTCCTGAACATTTAATGCATCTTCTCGGAATGTTACCGTTAGAACGTGCATTGACTATGGACGATTACATGTCGTTTTTCCATGGGACAGTTAGGAAAGTCATTGATTGCTGATTCTTTGCAAGGCCGACTGTAATTACTGCTCGACATTCAAAAGTTTGAATATTCCTCAGTCAGTCACAGACATAGACATACACAAAAAAATAGAGACACGGTAAGAGAACAGAATCAAGTAGTGATAGAGTTCAAGAATTACAACACAACAATCAATCTAATAGACACTCTGAAGTTGCAGAGAAGAACAATCATTCACAAATCACAAGTTCTTGACTGCAATCAGCCTGACCAGAGAATATTTTTAAGAAGAAGAAGAACAACCAAATTCAATCAAGAGTCTTCTTCTCTCTATTCACAGGATAACTTCAAAGGACAACAATCAATCAATCTGTCAAAGGAGTTCCTGAAACATATTCTGGTCCAGGCATTCTAGGTCTTTGAAGACCTATCACCCTAAAGCAGTGCTCCAGTCTTCCTAATACATTCAAGATCTCAGGGGGAGCAAGCTGCTAACATCATTCCACTTGAATCTTCTCTCTGATTGTTGACAGAGAAGACTTCCATCTCTCTTTTCCACCTCCTGTATAAAGGGTTGTCATCTCCCTTCAAAAGTGATTCCTGGTTCACAAGTCTCCTTCCAAAAGACTTGAAGTTTGGTTTTTGGGGACCTGATCAAAACTCATTGGTGTCCAGGACACCTGATCAACTTATCCTGCAGTGGATTCCTACCTAGGGTGGTAGAAGAGTGGATGTACCCAGATTGGTTGGGGAACCACTATAGCTCCTTGTGTCTACTGGTTGTTATTTTCTTTTGTTTTCTGGCTGTGGTCTGCGATTGCTCTGTGTTTAGTTGTTTGTTGTATTTCATTTGCTTCCCTGTTCACTTAGGAATACAACAAGAGTTGTAAAACGTTTTTAGCAAGCACCATACTCTATTCACCCCCCTCTAGAGTATATCAGATCTAACCTGCACTTTTAATTGGTATCAAAGCCAGGTTGGTTAAAATACCCCACCTTAGTGGTTGCACAGGATAACACCTGAACCCAAAGATCCCTCTAGTTAGATCTGCTTGTTTTAAGTTTGTTACTAGATTTATTCCTTCACAGAACATGGCCCAAAACAAAGATTATGTTAGCACCAGACCTCCAGTGTGCAATCTATCTAAGTTTGCACTGTGGTAGGCATGGATTAGATTGTACATGAACTCTATTGATGAAGATATTTTTAATTTTGTTTTGACAGTGTGTCTAAGACCCCCAGAAAATACAAGTACAAGTGTTGTTCCACCTCCATCAGGAACAGATGCAGAAATCAAGAAATGGAAAGTGGCAGATGCTAGGGCAATCAATATTTTAGCCTGGACTATGTCTGATGAAATATTCCAAAAAGTAGCTAAATGTAACTCAACAAAGGACATCTGGAACAAGTTATCTGAGATAGTCTCAGGATCTGCTGATGAGAGAAAAGATAGAAGATCTCACCTCATAACCCAATATGAGAACTTCAAGAAAGGGGAAGCTGAGTTCAGTAGCAGATATGTATAATAGACTCAGTCTCATAGTCAATGAGTTGAAAATATTAGACAAAGAGATCTCATTGACTGAGCTCAATGATAAAATCCTAATGTGCTTCCCTAGCACTTGGGACTCAAGGATCTGGCCAATCAAGGATGCCAGAAGCCTAAATGAGATCACAACTGAAGCTCTCTTGCACAAGCTCAAGTCTTATGAGCTGCTCATCAAGAATAGAGAAGAAGAGCAGAAGGCTGCTTCACCAGCAGTCAGAAAAGAGAAGTCAATAGCTTTCAAAGCCATTGAAGATCAGCCTGAAGACAAGGTCACAGGAAATGAAGAGCTGCTAAGCCTACTGGCCAAAAGGTTTTACAAAATGGCCAGGACGGACTTCAGGAAAAAGTCTTCTAGAGGGCATGACAAGCCAAGGTATGACAAATCAAATAACAAAGAGATTATTTATTTTGGATGCAGGAAAACAGGCCACATGGTGTCTGACTGTCTAGAAAATCAGTATAAGGACAAAAAGGACAGGAAAGAAAGAAGAAAAGACAAAGACTTCAGGAAGAACAGTAATGACAAACCCTCTTCCAGCAAGAACAAACACACCAGGAAGGGGTTTGTAGCTGAAACTTGGAGTGAGACAGAAGAAGAATTTGAAGCTTCATCCAGCTCTAGTGATGATGAAGATGATGCTGATGAAAAAGAATTCTGCATGATGGCTATCAATGCCTCACAACAAAATTCTGATGCAGAAGAGTCAGAGTCAGAATCAGAGACTCAATCTGAAGAGGACCAGGTAATAGGTTCTTTTGATTTTAATTCTGAGGACTTCAAGTGTAAGTTTAAAGCACTGTGTCTAGATTTATTAAAATCTGAGAAGGAAATCATTTCTCTTAGAAATCAGCTATCTGAACACAGTACTTTAAAATCAGAAAACCTCAAACTCTCTGAGGAGTTGGAATGCTGTAGGGAGCAGATAGCCTCACTGAAAAGTGAACTATCAGAGGCCAAGAAGTTTGAGGAATCCCTCAATGGGAGAAGTATCAAACTAATGGACATCACAAGCACAGTGAACTCAAGATTCAATAGTACACTGGGCTTGGGTGCTTCATCCAGCCAACCTATAGTATTAACAACCCCAATCAAGTTTATCTCTGATAAAGATAAGGGAGTTGTAGAGGTGGCTAGGAAGAATTCTGATTTACCTAAGAAAACGAAAGTTCAACAGAATTCGTCGAACGGAACTCAATGATCGCCGAGTGGAGCTCAATGATCTCAGGCTAAATCGTCGAACTCAGGTCGACGATCTCTGAACCCTGAACTCTGGCATGGTCGATCTTCGAACGGAGCTCGACGATCTGACCCAAGATCATCGAACTCAGCTCAGAGATCGTCGAACAGAGCTCAGAGTTTTGAAAAATCCTTCAAAGGCAAATCAAACTTCAATCCTAGAGGTCCTACATCTCAATGGTTTAACCCTTATACTGAATGGATAATACCTCCTAGGAGATATCATCCTGAAGGCTATAAGAGTCAACCAGAGATGTCTTTTATTTCTGAATTCAAAGGTTATCAACCTAGGCCCAAGGTAAACTAGGTCAAAAACAAATAAATTACTTTATGTGCAGGTGAAGACCTATCCAACATCAAACCAGCAATGGTATCTGGATAGTGGGTGCTCAAAGCACATGACAGGAAACAAGGACAATTTCACATACTTTAAAGCTAAGCTTGGACCCAAAGTAATATTTGGTGATTCAAACTTTGGACTAATAAAAGGATATGGTGCAGTCCAGATTGGCACAGTCACATTCAAGAAAGTAGCCTATGTGGAAGGACTGAAGCACAACTTAATCAGTATCAGTCAACTGTGTGATGAAGGCTATCAAGTGACTTTCAGCAAATCCTCATGCAAGATCAAATCAGAGGACAACACTACTGTGTTGACAGGTAAAAGGAAAGGTAACATCTATCTTGTGGATTTTCTTTCAACTAAGGTAGATATATGCTTGTTTAATTCCATTTGCAGACCTAATGAACTATGATATAAAAGATTAGGACATATAAACCTTAGAACTTTTGCTAGGATATCCAAGGACAACCTTAGTAGAGGACTACCTTCTGGCCCCTACAAGAAGGAAGGACTTTGCAGGGCTTGTCAATTAGGCAAGCAAACCAAAAATAGTTTCAAGTCACTTAATAAGAGTGATTCACCTAGGATTTTGTATCTGTTACACATGGATCTCTTTGGACCCATTACAGTACAAAGCTTAGGAGGGAAATCCTATACTTTAGTGGTTGTAGATGACTTCTCTAGATTCACATGGGTGTTCTTTCTGAGGAAGAAGTCTGATAACTTTTAAGTGTTTGACAGAGTTTCTCAAATGCATACAGAGTGAGTTCAACACTCACATTGCCCAGATCAGAAGTGATCATGGGACAGAGTTTGATTCTCTTCTTATGCAAGAGTTCTGTCAAAGTGAAGGGATCATGCACACTTTCTCAGCTCCTAGAACTCCTCAACAAAATGGGGTAGCTGAAAGGAAAAATAGAACCCTTATTGAATCTGCTACTACATTGTTGTCAGATGCTAATCTTCCTCTATACTTTTGGGCAGAGGTAGTGAACACCTCCAACTATATATTGAATAGAAGTTTAATACATAAACTGAAGGGCAAGACTCCCTATGAATTACTCAAAGGGAAGAAACCTAAAGTAAATTACTTCAAAATCTTTGGTTGTATTTGCTACATTCATAATAATGACAAGAAATACATAGTAAAATTTCAAGCTAAAGCTGATGAAGGAGTGTTTCTGGGATACTCCATGATCAGTAAAGCTTATAGGGTGTATAATAAATCAACTCTTAAAATTGAAGAATCTGTTCATGTATCCTTTGATGAGACTAACATGTCATACAAGGAGAAAGAAATTTCTACCATAAGCTCTTTGCAGGTTCTACCACTGTGTGAGTCTATGGATGGACTGAACCTTACCCAAGAGGTACCAAACCATCCTACTCCACAGGTTGCTGAAGATAGTGAAGATGAAAGTCAAGAGGAAGTGGCTGAACTTCCCCCAACAGCTAGTATCATTCCCCAAGAGGAATTAAATACTGAAACTGTTGCTCAACCAACTCCACCAACTGATCTTGTCACACTTAGAGATCACCCCAGATCTCAAGTGATTGGAGACATCTCAGTAGGTGTACAGACAAGGCATCAACTCAACCAAGACTTGATGCATGCCTGTTTTCTCTCTCAAATTGAACCTCTCACCATTCATGAGGCAGAGCAAGATCCCCACTGGATCATTGCAATGTAAGAGAAACTCAATCATTTTGAGAGATGTAGAGTTTGGGATTTGGTTCCAAGACCCCATAACTACCCAGTTATTGGAACCAAATGGGTCTACAGGAACAAGTTGGATGCTCAAGGCAACATAGTGAGGAACAAAGCTAGGCTTGTTGCTCAAGGCTACAGACAAGAGGAAAGAATAGACTATGACCAAACCTTTTCCCCTGTTGCAAGGTTAGAGGTCATTAGGATATTCCTTGCCTATGCAGCTTACAAGAGATTCAAGGTCTACCAGATGGATGTCAAAAGTGCATTTCTGAATGGAGTACTTCAAGAAGAGATTTATGTAGAACAACCTCCAGCTTTTATCTCTCCAACTCAACCCTCTCTTATTTTTAAATTGCATAAAGCTCTCTTTGGTTTAAAGCAAGCTCCAAGAGCTTGGTATGAGATCCTAGCAATCTTTCTTTTAGAGCATGAATTTACAAGAGGAACCATAGATAAAACACTTTTCACTAGACATCATAAGGACCAAATATTGTTAGTACAAATTTATGTGGATGACATTATTTTTGGGTCTACTGATCCCAAATTGTGCAAGAGGTTTGCTGACCTCATGCATTCTAAATTTGAGATGAGTAGCATGTGTGAACTTTCCTACTTCCTTGGTCTCCAAGTGAAGCAGCTCCCAGATGGTATCTTCCTCTCCCAAGCTAAGTATGCTAAAGAGCTTATCAAAAAGTTTGGGATGGGTGATGTTTCAGGGATGAAAACCCCTATGGCTACAAATGCTGCTGTAGATTCTGTTGCAGCAGGGAAACCAGTGGATCAAAAAAATTATAGGGCAATTGTTGGATCCCTATTATACCTAACAGCTAGCAGACCTGATATAATGTTTGTCACTTGCCTTTGTGCTAGGTTCCAAGTGAACCCTAAAGAATCTCACCTTATTTTCCTAAAAAGAATTTTGAGATATATAAAGAGTTGCCCTAGTCTAGAACTCTGGTATCCTGCAGAGTCAGAGTTTGAGTTAACTGGATACTCAGATGCTGACTATGCTGGATGTAGAGTGGACAGGAAAAGCACCTCTAGAACATGTCAGTTCCTTGGTATGAGACTTGTCTTCTCGTTTTGTAAAAAGCAGACATCTGTGTCAACATCAACTGCAGAAGCAGAATACATGGCTGCTGGTAGTTGCTATTCACAAATGCTATGGATACAAAACCAACTCTTAGATTATGGTGTCAACTTAAATAATTCAACATTATTTTGTGATAATACTAGTGCTATTGCTATAACATAGAATCTAGTTCATTATTCTAGGACTAAACATATTGAAATAAGACATCATTTCATTAGAGATAATGTGGACAAAGAGAAAATTAACTTGTTCCATATTCCTACTTATCTACAGAGAGCAGACATTCTCACCAAGCCATTGGATGAGAAAACCCATCTGTTCTTTATAAATCATCTGGGAATGATTGATGGAGAAGATTTAACCTAGTTTCTGTCTGCATTCGACGAATTTTCCAGAGTTTGTCGAACAGAGTTCGACGAATTAGGGAAAGTTTGAGAGATTCTCGTCGAACGGAGATCGACGAATTCTCTATGTGAGGAAACAATTTTCATCGACCAGAGATCGACGAACTTTGCTTCAGAAGACATTTCGTCGAACGGAGTTCGACGAACTGTTTTTGATTCTTCTAGATGAGATCGACGAATTATCTGTCTTTAATTTATTTCGTCGAGCTCAGTTCGAAGAACTTTTATTCTTCGTGGAACGGAGTTTGTCGATTCATATTCTGAAAATCTTATATCTAGGTTTTCTTCGACCTCTATCCCGCGCTTTCAGTTCCTTTGCTCTTGATCGCCGTTTCTCTCTGTGTTTTTCTTGGAGGACATCAATGGCAATTCCCTCAGGTGCTTTGGTTGCAATGAAGTTTGACACTGGTTTCGACATGGATTTTGAGTCGTTTCAACATTCTGACCCCATCTTTCTATACATCCTGGAACTACTGGAAGAACTCAGTTTAAAAGATTTCATGACCAGGCGCATTAAACTTCATGGAACGGAAATACGAGAGTGGGTATATACATCTATAGTTTCTAAAGAAGATGTTTTGACCGGCAATATAGGGAACACTGCTGTTTCCCTCTCTCCCGCAGTTCTCTCTGAGATATTTGGATTAGTCAATGGAGAAGACAATCTGGAAATAGATTCTGAGGAATTCAGTGATATGCTGAAACTGATGGGTTTCTCTGGTAACAACTCTAATAAGTTGTTGAAAAAGCAACTATCCGCCGCCTGCCAATTTCTGGCAGATATTACGGGAAAGATACTGATGGCCAAGCACTCTGCTCATGACTATATTACCCGTCACCAATTTCTAATAATGTGTGCAGTAGTGAATAAGCGACAAGTTGATTGGAGTAAGGTTTTGTTTGAATTGATCAAGAAGAAGAACAGCAAGAAGGAAGTCTGCTTTGGCAGAATTTTGGGAATCGTTCTAAAAGAGAAGGTTGTTGAATGTATGGTCTCCCCGACCATCTTCATAAACGCCAGCAAGCGCTTCACTTGCGCTCTGTTTGGCAGGTGGGAGAGGACCATCTCCAAGCCCTCAAAGTCTTCTTCCTCCTCCCTCCAAACTTCTGAGAGCACAAGGGCTGTAAAGGCCGCTCCCCACCCTGCTGAAGAGGTTCCTCCATCTCAACCATCTCCTCCAGCACCTCTTCCTCCAAATAATCCTCCTCATGTACTTACCCCTCCTTCATCTCCACCACTTGACCTGACAATCACTCAATCTCCACCTCCATCTTCCCCTTTGCAAGTTCATCAACAACTCACTCCTCCAGATTCCCCCCATGAGACAGTACTTCCTACACCTCCACAGTCTCCTCTTCCCCCACACTTATCCACCATCTCATCTTATCATATACCATCAGATACAATCATGCAAGATGCCCCCACTCCATTTGTTATTCCTCCTCCCATTCCATCCCCTTCCCCTTCCCCATTTGATCCATCTACCCTCATTTCTTTACTCACACCTCTCATCCACTCTTTGATCCAAGAGGCCATTACACCTCTTGTGACCTCCATTAACTCCTTATCTGCCCAGATCTCTCTTCTATCTGTTGTCCCCTCTTCATCTAGGGGCCTGGCTCCAGGTATTTCTGAACCCAGGCAGGGGGAGATGCTCTGTGATGAAGTTGCAGCAGATGCAGATACAGCAACAGCAGCAGCATTCACAGCAGTTCCCTCTCTAGCTAATACAGATTCAGATGAGGATACAATAATTTTGACAGACTTTGATACTGAGATGTTTGAGTTAATTCAATTCATGAATACTAACATTGAGTTGGATGAGTCAGTTGCTCAAATAACTCCTATTGGTGATTTCTATTTAAATCCCACAGTAAATTTATAAGTTTTGCTGAGAAATTTTGATTCTGTACATATGCAATTCCTTCCAGCAGATTTCTCTGTCATATTTGGCTATGGTACCATATACCTCTCCAGCTAGTCCAGCAGTTGCCAAGCAACTCTATGACAATTTTGCTTTCTCTGCCTCTAGCTCAAAAGTCATTCCAGAAGATACATCAGTGCCAGTTTCAGCACCAGATTTTATTATGGATGACTCTCCAATGCCTACTCTAGATGAGCTTATTCAGGCAGACATTGAAGAAGAGAATAAGGCAGTAGCCGATAGCTATGTCACTTTTGTTTCTAAACCTTGTACAGATAACTCTTCTCTTGTTGCTGAAACCCTTATTCCTGAACCTTCTGCCTCTCCTCCAACAAAGGCTGTTGTTTCTGATAAAGCTTTAAAATCTTTGGATGCTTTGTATGATACCCCTCAGGATTCAGAATCTGATGATGATGATAATGATTCTGATGAGGATGCAGCTAGTAAGAAAAAGAGACTGTTGGCAAAGAAGAGAAAGGCTACTCCTCCTCCAGCTCCCAAGCCAAATCCCACTGCAGACACTCCCTACTATATTCTGCACAATGTGACTCCATATAAGGGAATGTCAGCATGGATGTGGCTCTCCAAAAACCAGTAGAAAGATAGAAAGAGAAGCAGGAGATACTCCCCTCCTCCAGTGCACAGATACAGGAAGGATCCTCCTCCTCCTCCAACAGCTGGTGCCAGTGGCTCTAGCTCCCAGAGATCTTCCCCAATGCAAACTTATCAGAGACAGTCAGGGAGATCTTCTGGAAGCAGCCAGCAGAGGCCATCCTCCTCAGGAAGTCAACAGCATAAGCAGCAGCAGCAACAAAGTTCTGAAGTACATAAAGCTGAAAGCCCAAAAAGACCTCTCTCTCCTCCAATTCCTTTTGAAGATCCAGAGACTGCTAATACTGCAAGAATGGCTAGGTACCAAGAGCTGATTGGTCTATCATTGATAAATAAAGCCAAAGCAGAAGGAAAAGATATCTCTGGTCTTTCAACAATGTCAAAGTATAGAAAGAAAGAGATGAAAAGGTTTGACAAAGGCAACAAACTTTTTAATGTTGATGATTATATGAAACTACATCCAGAAGCAGTTGTCCCCAGGGCTACATCATTGAAAATTATTGGGGCAGCTGATATGACCATGACAGTGGCTCAAGCTCAAGATCCTAACAGAGAAATCATTTTCAAGAAGACAGGAGAAAAGAAAAGAGAAGACAAACCTCAGCAGAAGAATCCAAAGAAGTAATTTTGTTATTGTTTCAATTTCTGTCTGTTATTTGTTTTTTTTAACTGTGCTTTCTGTTAAATAAAGCTGTGTGTATATATATCTGTTGCATGTGTTATAATTCTCTGCCAGATATATTTCTTTCTTGCTTTGTTTTTCTGTTTTGAGTCTCTGTTAGTGACCTCACCCAAATAGGGGGAGATTGTTGGATCCCTAGGTGATTTGGGCTAGGTTCACTGACTTAGGATGTGACCCATCATGTATAGCCAGGGTCAACTTGTGTCCTATAGTCTAGGTTAAGTCCTTAGGCTCAACTCCAGATGGACCAACTTTCAACAAGACCCTCAGAGACTCCAGACTCACAAGTTTTCAAGACTAAGTAAAGTGAGTTCGACGTTCGTCGAACTCAGCTCGACGAAAGGAGTTCTGCGCTCGACGATCGTGAGATAATTCTTAGTGCTGAGATCGACGATCTAAGTTCTCTGTTCGACGAAAACTCAGTTCCTACATCAAGCCAAAGTCAGGAGAACTTCAAATTTTTCTAAGTCTAACTTCATGCTTCGGTCGACGAATTATATTCTGAGCTCGACGAACTTGGACCTCAAGTTCAGTCAGCTTCTCAGGTCGACGAAGTTAGCTTCTCAGGTTGACGAATGTTAAACTCTACTCGACGATTTCTGGACTCAGAGAATCTGTGTCGACACTTAGGGTTTGTGTCGACACCAGACGATTTGTGTCGACACCAGGATTTCAGTCGACACCAGCTTATGTCGACACCACATGATTTATGTCGACATCAAGATCAATCTGTCGACACCAACTTTTGTCGACACAGCATTTCAGTAGATGCAGGATATTTTGTCTAAGTCCAGAACTTTTCTCAGCTCGACGAATTTGATTCTCAGCTTGACGAATGAAGACTGTCTATCAGGTGAATGAAGATTATCTGGTCGACGAACTCTCTCAAGCTCAGCTCGACGAACTCAAGCTCAGCTCGACGAACACAAGTTCAGCTCGACGAAATGTGTTCTTCGTTCGACGAATCCAGATTAGGTTTTCTTCAAGGTTCCTGTTCCGTTTCTTGGCGCTGATTCCTGAACATTTAATGCCAGATCTTCTCAGAATGTTACCGTTAGAACGTGCATTGACTATGGACGATTACATGCCATTTTTCCATGGGACAGTTAGGAAACTCATTGATTGCTGATTCTTTCCAAGGCCGACTGTAATTACTGCTCGACATTCAAAAGTTTGAATATTCCTCAGTCAGTCACAGACATAGACATACACAAAAAATAGAGACACAGTAAGCGAACAGAATTAAGCAGTGATAGAGTTCAAGAATTACAACATAGCAATCAATCTGATAGACACTCTGAAGTTGCAGAGAAGAACAATCATTCACAAATCACAAGTTCTTGACTACAATCAGCCTGACCAGAGAATATTTTCAAGAAGAAGAAGAACAACCAAATTCAATCAAAAGTCTTCTTCTCTCTATTCACAGGATAACTTCAAAGGACAACAATCAATCAATCTGTCAAAGAAGTTCCTGAAACATATTCTGGTCCAGGAATTCTAGGTCTTTGAAGACCTATCACCCTAAAGCAGTGCTCCAGTCTTCTTGATACATTCAAGATCTCAGGGGGAGCAAGTTGCTAACATCATTCCACTTGAATCTTCTCTCTGATTGTTGACAGAGAAGATACCTTCACTCTCTCACCACCTCCTATATAAAGGGTTGTCATCTCCCTTCAAAAGTGATTCCTGGTTCACAAGTCTCCTTCCAAAAGACTTGACGTTTGGTTTTTGGGGACCTGATCAAAACCCATTGGTGCCCAGGACACCTGATCAACTCATCCTGCAGTGGATTCCTACCTAGGGTGGTACAAGAGTGGATGTACCCAGATTGGCTGGGGAACCACTATAGCTCCTTGTGTCTTCTGGTTGATATTTTCTTTTATTTTCTGGTTGTGGTCTGTGATTGCTCTGTGTTTAGTTTTTTGTTGTATTTCATTTGCTTCCCTGTTCACTTAGGAATACAACAAGAGTTGTAAAAAGTTTTTAGCAAGCACCATACTCTATTCACCCCCGCTCTAGAGTTTATCAGATCTAACATTCACTTTCAGTCAACTTATTAAGTTCGCGGTAATCAATACACAGTCGTAGCGAACCGTCTTTCTTCTTTACAAACAGGACTGGGGCTCCCCACGGTGATGTACTTGGGCGTATGAAATTCTTCTCCACTAATTCTTGGATTTGGCTTTTCAATTCTGACAATTCCTTAGGAGCCATTCGATACTGTGCTTTTGCGACAGGTGCCGCTCCAGGCACCAAGTTAATGGTAAATTCCACTTCTATTGGCGGGGGTACCCTTGGCAAGTCTTCCAGAAATACATCCAGAAAATCACGAACCATGGGAACTACGGTCGGTTCATCTTTCATAGCATTATCACTTTTCTTTAACACGACTAATGTCGCTTCACACCCTTTGCGCATTTTCTTCATCGCCTTTAGAGAAGATATCAAAACTTTTGAAACTTCACTCATTCCTTTAAACGTACACTATGTTCGATCATGTAACCTAAATATAATTTCTTTCTTCTTGCAATTGATGACGGCCTCATGACGCGACAACCAATCCATTCCCAAAATAATATTGAATTCAGATAGAGGTAGGATTGCAACATCTGCTTCGACTAGTGTATTCTCAATTGTCAGCCACACCGAACATCTAAGCTTTGTATTCATTTATGTATTGTTGGACATTTTGACTATTATATCTTCATGGGACCGATAAGGTTCCATACTTACTTCTTTTCCTGTCGCTACAGCTATGAAGGAATGACTCGCTCCAGTGTCAAACAAGACCTTCATAATATGATTGTGGACAGAAATCATACCTGTTATTACTGCATCATGAGCTTTTGCTTCCTGCTGATTAAGGTTGAAGACTTGGGGCATCACATGTCTTTCCTCCCTAGATTGTATAAATGGACCAGATGCCACTGATTCAATCGCCTTTCCTTTGTCCAAATTGTGTATCGTCGATGTTTGACCTGGGCCTCTAGTAGTCTTTTTTCCAGCTTCTGTTTTCCACAGGGGACATTCATGTTTCATATGCCCGGGGCGAAAACATTTAAAACAAACCCCTGTTCCTTTTAAGCATTCCCCTGTATGAGCTTTTCCGCATTTCCCACAGATGGGATGGCTGGTAGTACTACCTGTTGTAGGGGCTAGCATTGGCGCATCCTTTTTAAACTTCTTCCATTTAGACCCTCCACTTTTCCCCGAGAAGGTCTTGCTTTGCTCTTCTGGTGGCCTCTTTTGTTGGACTTCATTCTTCCTTTGAGACACATTCACATCTTTTTCAATCAGCTTTGCCGTCTCCACCAATTCATTATAGCGTTGGATCCTCTGAGAGATCAAATGTACTCGAACGTCTTCCCGTAATCCTAACTGAAAGCGGAAACAACGTTCTCTTTCGTTAGGGACCATATCACTCGCATAATACGCGAGCTAAGTGAATTTTGCTTCAAACTGCATCACTGATCAATTCCCCTGAGTTAAACGAAGGAATCTTTCTTGTAGGATTCGTTTCTCCGATGGCGGCACGAACCAATCAAGGAATTCATGCAGAAAGTCATTCTATCGAATATCTGTGCGTCTGTAGAATTTCCCTTGAGTTAGACTATCCCACCATCTATTCGCCTCGCCTTCAAAAAGAAACGTAACCAACTCAACTTCTCGATTCTCTGGACACTGCGTTGCCCTGAAAATCAGCTCGATCCTCTTGAGCCAGTCTTCAGTCTCCATTGGTGTGACACCACCACGAAAGATTGCTGGCCTCATCTCCAAGAACTGCTTCAACTGTACATCAACCGTTTCCTGAGCAGGTAGGGGTGCAACATTACTTGTCCGGATGGCCTCCGCTAAAGCTTGCATAACTTCTGCCAGAGGATGATTTGACCTTCCAGATCTACCACTCTCTGATGTCATTTCAGGCTCCTCTTCCCTATGTCGTCTACTTATATACGTTCGGGAAACTTCCTGAAATAGGAAAGGCAAGTCAGGAATCGTGAACAGTCTAATAATATCACGGGTGGTATTCATCTCAGCATTTCCTTAACGTACTCATATTGCCCCAAAATTCAAAATCTGGCTCTGATACCAATTATTTCTAATAGCCACCTTACGTCTACCGCTATAAATTTCATATCATTTCATTTAAGCAAGGTAAGAACCATCAGAGTACATCATATATGTGAAAGAGTACAATAAGTAAATGTTATGACAAATTATAACAATCCATTTCATTATATAACTGATAATAACGTACAATATGATCAAAAGGTAGTCTTAGATAACTCTACTAAGGCTTACCATCCCCGCACAGACAAAACAGTAGCCCTATATCTACATAAAAATGGCTTACCGACATGTACACTATACAGACTGACTCATACAAAACTACACAAAATAAAACTGAAAGTCTCTGCACTCCTCCAGTACTCCAAGGACTGCTGAGTAGATCTCTACCCAAAGGCGATACTTCTTCTCTTACCGAGAAGTGCATGGTCGACGCTGACTACTGGTGGCTGGAACTGCCTCTTACTTGACCTGTTTAGTTTCATGCTTTAATTAGTCAAAGGACTAAGTGAATTGTTAGCTTTCCTTAAATATTTATGAGTGTATGATGTCTTTGTTTTATGATCTTACACTTGTCTTTGGATTACCTTATACTTAATCTTACGTATGACTAGTCTTAATTTTAGGTGTCCTTGTCTCACACCTATATTGTGGGTTATATGAAGTGTAATTAGGTGTCCTTGTCTCACACCTAAAGGTAATGTATTTCTCGTGCCCTTGTCTCGCACGTTCACATTCCTATCTGTGCCCTTGACTCGCGCATGCCCGTACCCTTGACTCGCACATTAATATTACTCTTATTATTATCCCATAACTTATCTAAATCGCCGTTAACTATTTATCTTATTCAACATTTTATGTTCACATCAGGCGTTAGCCGCATAACAACAAACATGAAAAGTAAGAACTCACCGGGGCTTTTCCCTTGCCTTTCTCCATGTCTTTGTCCTTGTCACTGTTAGAAAGTAGAGAAAAGAGGCGAAAAGTAGAGAACAAGCGAATAAACTTTTGAATAATTGAAATTTTATTATCCAAAAAAGATATCATTTACAAAGGTATGGCCTCCCTTATATAGAATGGAGGAGATAAGAAAGAGAGTATACAAACAATGTGGGACTAAACATTTACAGTACTGAGCGGCTAGAATAATGGAGACCGCATAGGCCGCGCGGTTAGACAGATGGGCTAACCACTCGGCAACTCCAGCAGGATAGAACAGGCCGCAGAGTTAGACCGATAGACCGCCCGGTCTCCAGGCACCATAGAGACCGCCAGACCGCTCGGTCAACAAACCGCTGGATCAGACCGCTAAGCCGCCCGGTCTAATACTTCAACACTCCCCCTCAAGCTGGAGCATATATATCAATCATGCCCAGCTTGTCACAAATGCGGAAGAAGGAAGTAGAAACCGGCTTGGTGAAGATATCTGCCAACTCCTTGTCAGAGGTGACAAAAGGAGTACAAATCTGTTTCTTCAAAATCTCCTCCCGAATGAAGTGACAGTCAACCTCTATATGCTTTGTTCTCTCATGGAAGACCGGATTTCTGGATATGTGTATAGCGGCCTTGTTGTCACAGAACATAGGGAGAGGACAGTCATATACCTCGCCCAGGTCAAGCATGAGAGCCCGCAACCACTTTAACTCACACATAGTTGACGCCATACTCTGGTATTCTGCTTCGGCACTGGATCTGGAAACAACAGACTGTTTCTTGCTCTTCCAACTCACGAGGTTACCTCCAACAAAGGTACAAAAACCTGACGTGGATTTACGATCGCCTTTGTCATCCGCGTAACTTGAATCTGAGTAGGCCTCAACCCTCAGATGGCCATTCTTCTGGAAGAGTAACCCTCTGCCCGGTGCTGCTTTGATATACTCTAAAATCTTCAGGACGGACTGAAGATGACACTCCCTGGGAGCTTGCATAAACTGACTGATCTTTCCTACAGCGTAGGCTATGTCGGGTCTAGTCACCGTGAGATAGATGAGTTTGCCTACCAAACGTCTGTACCGTGTGACATCAGATAGAGGAGGCGATTCATCCGTCCACATTTTGTCTTCTCCAACAGCCATGGGAAGATGAGCTGGTTTGGCACCTGTCAAGCCTGCTTCTCGAAGAAGATCAAGGGCATACTTCCGTTGAGAGAGAACCAAGGAGTCAGGTTTCCGAGAGATTTCTATCCCCAAAAAGTATTTTGGGGAGCCCATATCCTTCGTGACCAAGTGCTGACGGAGGTGCTTCTTCGTCAAGTCCACCCCATATCGGTCATCACCAGTAAGGAGAATATCATCCACATATACGGCCAAAACCACCAGTCCCGAGGCCGTTTTGCGAATGAATAAGGAGTGATCGGCCGAACTCCTTTGAAAGCCGATGGTTGCCACAATACCACTGAATTTTTCGAACCATGCCCGAGGGCTCTGCTTTAGGCCATAAATGGCCTTCTTCAAATGACAGACACGTGTCTCCCCCTGAGCAACATACCCACGAGGTTGCTCCATATAGACGTCCTCCTGAAGATCGCCATAGAGAAAGGCATTCTTCACATCAAGCTGGGAAATAGCCCAAGCCCGGTTAACAGCCACAGAAAAGAGAACCCAGATGGTGCTGAGGCGAGCAACCGGAGAGAAGGTATCAAAGTAATCAACGCCATAAGTCTGAGTAAAGCCCTTGGCCACCAGCCGGGCTTTGTAGCGATCCACAGTGCCGTCGGGGCGAAACTTGACAACAAAGACCCAGCGACAGCCAACCACATCAGTGCCCACGGGAGGAGGAACCAGGGTCCAGGTACCCCGTTCAATAAGAGTAGCCATCTCCTCATCCATGGCAGACTTCCAATGAGGGAGAGCGAGAGCCTCCTGGTAGGTACGGGGAGTAGAGGTAGCAGAGATAGCCAAGTCAAAAGACCTGCGAGAAGGAGAAAGCTGATCATAAGAAACAACAGCCGTGAGCGGGTGTTGAGTACACGCTCGCACCCCTTTGCGAAGGGCAATGGGAACATCCAGGTCAACGGGAGCGTCAGCGACGGGAGCGTCAGCGACCGGAGCGTCGGCGACGGGAGCGTCAGCGACCGGAGCGTCCGTGGCGGAGAAGGCTGGCCCGGGACTAGAGAGAGACGGCAGCGGAGAGGAGGGTGGAGGGGTGGGTGGGGAGACGGACTGGGAAGGAGTGGGTGGAGGAGTAGACGAAGGTGGGAAAACGTGAAGAGGTGTGGAAGGAACGGAGATATCAGAAGGAAGAGAAGGAAGGGAAGAGGAAGGAGAGAAATAGGAAGCATTTTCGAAAAAAGTCACATCTGCGGAGACAAACTGTTTGCGGAGAAGGGGGTCAAAGCAGCAATAGCCTTTTTGAGTGCTAGAGTACCCCAAAAAGACACACTTGGTGGAACGGGGGGAAAGTTTGTCGCGGGTAGCGGAGGGAGCGTGAACAAAGGCCGTACAGCCAAAGACACGGAGAGGAAGAGGAAAAGGTTCCTGGTGGGGGTAGAGAAGGGAGAAGGGAGTCTGGCCGTGGAGAACCGCGGAGGGAAGGCGATTGATGAGATAGCAGGCGAGGAGCACATCGTAGCCCCAGTAGGAGAGAGGGACGTGCATCTGCGTCATGAGAGTACGCGCAACATCAAGCAGGTGACGGTTTTTACGCTCCGCCACCCCATTCTGCTGGGAGGTGTAAACACAAGTCGTTTGATGAAGGAGGCCATGTTTGTGAAAGAACGCGGAGAACTCATGAGTCAGATACTTCTTGGCATTATCAGAACGTAAGACTTTAATAGAAATAGCAAATTGAGTCTTAATCATAAAGTAAAATGATTGCCATACAGAAAATAGTTCAGAGCGATCTTTTAAGAGATACACCCAGGTACATCTAGTAAAAACATCGATAAAAGTGACAAAATAGGAACTGCCCCGACCAACGGTGAGGGTAGGAGCAGGACCCCATACATCAGAATGAATAAGATCAAAAATGCGAGAGGAGCCACGGCCTTGCTTCGGTGGGAAGGAGGAGCGATGATGTTTGCCAAGCTGACACGCATCACAGTTGAGCGGAGAACCGGTAGGAGGTAAGTGAGGCAGAAGCTGACGAATAAGCCGAGGAGGTGGATGACCAAGACGAAGATGCCACTGAAGGAGATCGGTGGAGGAGGAGTAGGCAGATAGAGCGAAAACATCGTCGAGGAAGTAGAGGCCGCCGCTCTCAGTCCCAGTAGCAATCGTCCGCTGGGTCCTCGGGTCCTGAAAAGAACAAGTAGTGGGAGTGAATAAGACGGAGCACTGAAGTTGCCGGCATAAAGTAGTAACTGATAACAAATTGCACGGGAACTTCGGGACATAGAGGGTATCCTCCAAGCAAAGCGATGGAGTGAGTTGAACCATGCCCGTCCCATGGACCGGGGACGGGGAACCATCCGCCACACGAACTGGGGGTAAGCGGTCATGGGTCTCAAGACGGGAGAAGCAATGAGGGTTGCCCGTCATATGGTTGGTGGCACCGGAGTCAATCAGCCATTTACCTTGGGTAACGACGTGGGCACTACCTGACGTCGTGGCCACAGAGGCAGACGGCCTAGAAGAGGCGGAGGCCGAAGGAGCATCACCGGAAAGGCGAAGATGAGGATGTTTCTGCCAGCAGCGGTCAACAGTATGGCCAGTACGACCACAGTGAGAGCAGAGGAACCGGGAGGAACCCCGTCCGCCAGAGGAGCCACGGCCACTGGGGCCCCCCCGCTGAGCGTGGTGAGCAAAGGAGTCCTGGGAAGGGGGGAGGCCAACAGAGGCCGCTGGAGGAGCGAAGTAACGGCGGCAATGCGAGCCGCAGTGGCATCCAAAGTAGGAGATTCCGCCTCACCCAAGATCTGCTGGCGGATCATATCATAAGAGTCGGGAAGACGAAGAAGATAACAAACAACCAGGAGTTCCTGGAAGTGTTTGTGCTGGTTGGCCAAGTCCGCGGAGAAGGGGCAATTCTGGAGGATTTCAGCACCCAGAGCCTGAACCTGCTGATAAGCCGCAGCCGGTGACATGGAAGGGCGGGCGAAGAGGTCCGCATAGAGAGTATACATGCGGGACGTCTGGCCCCCCTTAGAATAGAGAGCAGCGAGGTGAAGCCAGGCGGCCTTGACCGTCTCATCATGGCGAATGACGGGAAGGCACTCATCAGAAAGGCTGTTGGCCAGCCAGGTGCGGACAAGAGCATCACTCGCATCCCAGTCATCAAACTCAGGAGAGGTGCGAGGAGGAGGGTCATCGGTGAGGTGATGACGCTTGCATTGAGAACGAAGGAGAAAGGTGAAAGAAACGCTCCAATCGGGATAGTTGGAGCCAACAAGCTTGGAAAGGGTGCCAAGGTTGCCCGAAGAAGGAGGAGGAGAAGGAGCTACAGGAGTAGTGGTGAGACCGGAGGTAGTCATAGAACCCGGCAAGAGAAGAAGCCGCGCGAACAGAAGCGGTTAGAAAACAGACGAAGCCGCGCGAACAGTAGCGGCTTGAAAGACTCAAAGGCACAGTGGGGAAGAGGTCGCGCGGACTGAAAAGGCCGAGCGAACAGAAGAGAGAAGAAGAGCAGGTGACCGCGACCAAGATGCGGGTAAGAAAGGTATAACCCGCACGGTCAGGCAGATCACAGCAGCTGCGAGAAGGCGGTCAAAGGCACAGCGGGGAAGAGGTCGCGCGGACTGAAAAGGCCGAGCGAACAGACGAGAGGAGAAGAGTTGGTGACCGCGACCAAGATGCGGGTGAGAAAGGAACAACCCGCACGGTCAGGCAGATCACAGCAGCAAGCTGCGAGTAGAGAGACAACACACGCGGATAGGGACAGACCGCTACGATTAGGAAGTCAGAGCGGTAGGAAAGAACAAGGAGCGCGGCGACAAGGAAAATAGGTCGCTGCGACAAAGAGCAGTAGGAGAAGAGAAGAAGAAGCAAGCCGCGCGAACAGGGCAACAGACAGAAACAAGCCGCGCGGATAGAAACAAGCCGCGCGGACAGAGAGAAGCCAAGTCGCGAAGCAAGTCGCAGAACGCGGAAAACAAGCCGCGAATAACAGAGAGCGCACAGAATCAGAAGGAAATGACCGTGTCCTCTGATACCATGTTAGAAAGTAGAGAAAAGAGGCGAAAAGTAGAGAACAAGCGAATAAACTTTTGAATAATTGAAATTTTATTATCCAAAAAAGATATCATTTACAAAGGTATGGCCTCCCATATATAGAATGGAGGAGATAAGAAAGAGAGTATACAAACAATGTGGGACTAAACATTTACAGTACTGAGCGGCTAGAATAATGGAGACCGTATAGGCCGCGCGGTTAGACAGATGGGCTAACCGCTCGGCAACTCCAGCAGGATAGAACAGGCCGCAGAGTTAGACCGATAGACCGCCCGGTCTCCAGGCACCATAGAGACCGCCAGACCGCTCGGTCAACAAACTGCTGGATCAGACCGCTAAGCCGCCCGGTCTAATACTTCAACAGTCACCATCTTGTCTACGATTTCCAGCATTTCGGGATGCCATAACCTCGATGAAATTATTCATAATTAATTCATACATACTACATATTACATTTTTAGGTTCTACTTGACGTACTTAGGTCAAGGGACAATATTTCAATTAGGGTTTTGCTGCCCTAAGTGCAATTTAGCTTCTTTGAACCATTTGAGTGAAGGGGCAGCTATACCTAGCCTCCAAATAATTATTTGGAGTTAGGGGACTGACATTTCCCTCAAATCGTTTACTAGCAAACCTTGGGTAGGAGGCATACTTGCCACGAATCCTTTCCACATCTTAAAGCATGTGCCAAAATGTCGAAATCCCTAATACTTCACTTAGGGTTTCTCCAAATGACTAGAAATGGAGGATCAGGGCATGAGGAAGTGCTATAGAAACTTTCCCCATGAGTTTCATGAAATAAAACGCTAAAATGCCTCAACCCTAGAATTAAACTCACTCCAACATCGTATCGAAAGCAAAAGGAGTGTAGAGGAGGAGATTACCTTGTTATCGGAGGAGGAATCACGCGAAACGGAGGAAATTTGAGCTCCCAGAATCGATCGGCGGCGTGCGGCTTCTGCGGTTTCCGTCGAGTTGATTTCTGTCGGGCGTGAGAACTGAAAGAGGAGAACGAAGCTTACGGTCTTAATATCGGGAGAGCGGCACCGCTTACTTAGCGGAGGACAAGTATTTTTGAACCGCTTATAGCCGGTTCAATTCAACCCCCCCACCTGGTTTTTTTTTTCATTATTCCGAGCCGGTTCCTCTCCTTTACTCAGGTGGTGTTACAAAAGTGCACATTTTCTCTATGAGATCCACCTTTTAGGACACATCATCAATCATTGTATCATGCAGATTGATACAATGTAAGTGACAATGATCATGGAGTGGAAACCGTCCACCATGGTTACGGAGTTGAGGTCATTCCATGGACTGGTGAAGTACTACTGAAGTTCCATCCATGGAGACTCGCAGAGAATAGGCACATTGATGGACTTGTTAGCGAAGGATAAATCTTGGTATTGGTTAGAGGAGTGCCAACAAACCTGAAAGTGCAACTAGATCTGATATACTCTAGAGGGGGGTGAATAGAGTATATGGTGCTAAAAAACTTTTTACAGGCTTTTACAACAATTGTTGTAATCTGTGTTAGCAGGGAAGCAATAAAGAATCTAACTACAGCACTAAGCTAAACAAAAACTAAGCACAGAGAGAATCAAGGCCAGAAACAAAAAGTAAACAAGCAGAACCAGAAGACACAAGGAAATATAGTGGTTCCCCAAACTTGGGTACATCCACTCTTCTACCACCCTAGGTAGGAATCCACTGCAGGATGAGTTGATCAGGTGTCCTGGGCACCAATGAGCTTTTGATAAGGTGCTCAAAAACCAAAGCAGATTTTTTGATCAGGTGTCTTGCCACCAATGAGCTTTTGACAAGGTGCTCAAAAACCAGGTTCAAACTTTTGAAGGGAGTTTGAAAAACCCTTTATAGAGTGGGGGTGAGAGAGTGATGGCAGTCTTCTCTTTCTCAAACAGCTGAGAAGACTAAGTGGATTGATGTCAAAGCTCCCCCTGAATCCTTGAAATCTTCAGGAAGAAAAGCTTTGCTTGAGGGTGATAGGCCTTCAAATATAGAACTCCAGCAATGGATGATTTCAGCAATAGCTGAAATGTTGAGTGTCTGGAGTCTTGAAATGATGTTGGCCTTGAACACTTTGAAAGATGAAGAGATCTGAAGATTGAAAACTAGATCTCCTTGGATGAGTGTTCTTCAGAATTCTTTTTGACAGAAGATTTTGAATGAGTCTCTTTAATCTGTATTGTGTGTTCTCTTCTTGTTAATCTATCTTGATTCAAAAAACATTCTGTCTTTTATTCTCTGTTCCAGAATAGAATATCATTCTCTGTCAAGGATAGTCGTTGGTCTGCATTGATTGCATCCTTAATTGCATAATCTCTTCTAGAGGAAAGTCCACAGAATTATTCCTTGAAAAATCCCTTGAAACTTGGTCCAGAATTGAATGTAAACGGCTAGCAAATCTCTGAATTAATTGCAGAATAACTCTTAACTGATTTGAATTTGAATTCTGGAAGTTATCTGAAATCGTCGAACTGAGCTCTGCTATCGTCGAGCTGAGCTCAGCGATCAGAAAATCTTAAGCAGCAAAATAATCGTCGATCTGAGCTCAAAGATCGTCGAACTGAGCTCAGAGATAAAGATACAAAGCAGAGTCAAAATCGTCGAACTGAGCTCACCGATCGTCGAATGGAGTTCGACGATATTATGAAGTTGAGCTCAGCGATCGTCGAATGGAGTTCGACGATCTGTCGAAGTTGAGCTAGACGATCGTCGATCGGAGTTCGACGAATCGTCGTGCTGAGCTCGACGATCAGACTTAGTCTCCAGACAGAAAAACTTGGTCTTCAGGGCAGCTACCAATCCTAGACTTCTAACCCTTAGACTCAATTCTAATTGACCTTTTAAGCTATACAGAAGGTCAAGCAAAGGTTCCTAGAGACATAGTGATCCTGACCCAAATTAGTAATAGGGTGTTCCAACAATCTCCCCCTATTTGGGTTAAGATTACTATTTACAGACTTTGGAAAAATTCAAATAACATCATACAATCAGAAAAGCATAAAAACAACAGCTAGACATTGCAGAAATATCACAGATATATATATATATATGGCATCCAGATAGCAGTCAGAAAATCCAAAGATTGTCACCTTACAAAGCCACTTCTTCTCTTTGCCTTTAACCATTTTGATTTCTCTGTTAGGGTTCAGGGCTTCTTTGTTGGATCTGGTGTCATCTGCTGCACCCAAGTAGGTTTGCTTTGTAGGCCTGGGAACCACAGCAGCAGGATGCAATTCTATATATCTGTCTGCATCAAAGAATTTGCTGGAAGCATATTTCTCTAACTCTTTTTGTCTTTGCTCAGACATTGTAGAAATATTGGAAGTATCTAGTCCTTGATCTCTAGCCTTCTTTATCTGATCTAATGCAGCCAATTCTTTCAACTTGGCAGTCCAAGCAGCTGGATTATTCTCAGGGTCCTCAAAGGGTACAGGTGGCTCATACCTGTTGGAAAGATTGTCTTGAGGAGGCCTGGCAGTCACAGTCTCTTTTAGCTTATAAGGGAAAGGACCAGTTGATGTATCAGAAGTACCATGTCCTCCCCTAGAATATGGGTGCTGCCTGGAATACCCTTTGGAATAAACTTGAATATCTCTTTGAGTACCCCTGTATCCTCCTCTCCTAGAATAAGAACCCCTAGATTGGCTTTCCCTTTGGTAGGATCTGGCATGGAGTTGATAGGGAGCCTGGCTTCTAGCTGGGGCTTGACTTGCAGAGCTTCCACCTGCACCTGCATCAGGAGGAGGTGGTGGAGGAGGATGAGGGTGCTGGAACTGGGAGGAGCCCTTCTCATACTTTCTCTTCTTCTTCATGGCTTTCAGCTGGTTTTTGGAATACTGCATCCAATGTTCAGTAATAGGGCAATTATGCAGAATATAATAAGGAATATCATTATTATCCTTGACTTTTGCAGGAGGAACCCTTTTCATTGCCTTGCTCCTTGCCTTCCTTTTCCTGGAAATAGTAGCAGATGAATCATCAGAGTCTGTTTTGTACTCATCAGATTCAGAACTCTGGTCATCATATAAAGCATCTATTCTTTTCATCAAGTCTTTCTTCAGCTGAACAGAGGCAGAAGAGGCAGAAGCTGAAACAGCAGCAGCAGTAGGGGCAGCAGCATATGGAGCAGCAGATGGAGAGGGTGCAACAGAAGCAAATACAGCAGCAGCAGCAACAGATACTGGACTGGTGACAACAGCAGCAACTGTAACAGTCTCACTCACAGTAGTAACAACAGATTCACTCTCAACAGCAGATTCACTCACAGCCACAGAAGCTAGAGAGTGGATAGCAGCAACCACTTCATTGATAATAGCAGTAACATCATCAAACTCTGCAGCAGGCTCAACATCAGTGGCCTCTGTCATCAGAAGATCCTTGGATGTTTGCTCATCAGAAGCAGTTGGGATTTCAGCAGCAGTAAGAATATCTTCAGTAGCAGCATCAACAATCCTTTCTTCAGTAGAGGTAGCAGCAGCAATATCTCCAGTAGCAGCAATCACTGAGAGTACAAAAGAAGAGATAATGTTGGGGTCACAGCCAGAGAAAGGCACCAGTGCCTTGGATAGGTCTTCTGAGGGCTAGACAGCATTGCTCTCTGGCAAACAACTGAAGAAGGCAGTATCAAAGGCAGAAAGCAAATACTTTAGGTCTATTGCCAGAACTGGAGTAGGAGACACAGCAGCAGGAGCAGAAGTAGCAGAAACAGAAATATCAGCAGCAACAGCATGAAAGCTTGCTTCATAGGGCATCTCCCCCTGCCTAGATGCAGAGACATCTGTATCAAGGCACACTGTTGGAGGTGCTGCCTGAGGAAGGAGGGAGGAAAGCCTGGCAGAGAGGGCTGCCACTGACAAGTGTAGAGGAGCCAATGAGGTCTCCAAGAGTAGAGAGAGCCTGGGGGCAATTAGCTCATACAACCTGTCAGCTAGGGCTGAGAGTTCTACTTGCTCAACTGCTGGAGCAGAGGTAGATGGAATAGGAATAGCTGAATAGGCTGGAAGTGGAGGGCTGGAGAGTGGTGGTATGGATGGCTGAGGTGTTGGGATGGTGGATATGGAGGACAAGGGGATGGAGGTGGATGGAGTGAATGTTGGTTGGTCAATGATGTGGTGGAGGAGATCTTGGAATGAAGTGGAGGAGGAGGGTAACTCAGGAGGAGATGAGGGGGAATCATCCATGAAGGAATCATCCAGAAGAGTGAAGGATGGTATGGATGGTGAAGAGGTGATATCTGGTTGAGGGTATGAGAACAGTGGTTGGAAGTGGTCTGCTGGTGGAGGTAGAATGGGGTCTGGAGAGGGAGTTGATGTTGGAGATGGGCTGGATATGGTAATGGTGGATGGAGCTGGAATAGTGGATGGAAGAGGTACGGTTGGAATTGGAGGAGGGGGAGAGGCAGCAACAGCAGCAGCCAGGTCTTCTGCAGGAGCAGAGACCTGTGGGAGAGTGACTCTTTGAGTCCTGGTGCCTGAAGGAGCACTAGAGGAGGGCCTGCTGGGCTTCCTTATTTGCCTGTCCCACTTGCCAAAGAGGGCACAGGTAAGTCTCTTGGAGGCATTAATGTGAACTCCAGAGGAGACCAGGAAGGCAGGGCACTTTGTCTGCAGAAAAACTCCAAGAATCCTGCCAAAGTTAACAAAGCTCTTGTTTATCTTCTTCTTGATGAGGTCAAAGAACACCTCTCCCCAGTTCAAACTTTTCTTATCCACCAGAGCTCCCATGAGGCAGAGCTGATGTCTGGATATAGTGTCATGAGCTGAGTGCTTTGCCAGCAGCACTTTTCCTATGACATCTGCCAGGAATCTGTATTCAACAGATAGATTCCTCTTGAATAGCTTGTTAGGGTTTCCCTCTGGATGACCCATCCTGGCAAGCAGGTCAGAAAACTCCTCCCCAGATAACTCAGCAGATTCTTCTCCATTTCTCAGTCCAAAAACCTCAGTTAAAACTGTAGGGGTCAAGGGTACCTGGTTTCTAGCAATGGACCCAACTATAGTAGAGTTGTCTTGATTATGAGCAGTATAGACCCACTCCTTTATCTCATCTGAAGCCAGCTTTATTCTAGTGGTCATGAGGGCAGACAGATTCTGATCCTTGAATAAACTCAGAATGTCTTGGAAAATTTGATCAGTGGTGTTGAAAGATTCTATATCAATGTCGAATCCAGCATCGAACTTCATTGCGGCTAGAACCGCAACTGACACAGCCATTGTACCTACAAAAATTCAACAAACAAAACGACCAAGCGTAGAACTATTTGGAGGGAAAGAAAATTCTGCAGAGAAATCGAAAGCGCAAGAGAGAACGACGGCGAAAAAATGAGTTTTATATTAGGGTTCGATGCAAAATTGGAAAGATCGTTGAACTCAGTTCGACGATCGAGGCTTCTAAAGGAATCTGAAGAGACTCCAACATCGTCGATCTCCGCTCAACGATCTTGGAAGGCGTCGAGCTCCATTCGACGATCGTTCAGGGAACAAAATCGTCGAGCGCCGTTCGACGACCGTTGACCGGAAGAGATAGTTCATACTATCTGAGAGGCGCTGAACTCAGTTCGATGATTCTGGGAATCGTCGATTTCCGTTCGACGATCTTAGGGGAAATCGTCGAGCGCAGTTCAGAGATCAGAAAAAATTCTAGACACTAAGAAAAATCAGAAAGTTTGCCTAGTCTTGGTCAATTTTTGAGCTTTCAAAATCTTGGATATTATTTAAGGCTTCCTCCATCTAACATTCCTAACTGATTTAGGAAGAAAGTGTGTTTCTTTTCATCCAAAGGCTTGGTGAAAATATCTCCCCTTTGTAAATCAGTTGGGATATATTGTAATTCAATTTTGTTCTTTTCAACATTATCCCTTAAGAAGTGATGTCTAATCTCTATGTGTTTTGTCCTACTATGGAGGACTGGATTTTGAGCTATGGAAATAGCACTTGTATTGTCACAAAAGATTTTAGACTTCTCTAAGTTGTAACCATAGTCTAGGAGTTGGTTTTGAATCCACAATATTTGTGAACAACAACTGCCTGCAGCCATATATTCAGCTTCAGCAGTTGAAGTTGACACAGATGTTTGTTTCTTACAAAACCAAGAGACAAGTCTGTCACCAAGGAACTGACAAGTTCCACTGGTGCTTTTCCTGTCAATTCTGCATCCAGCATAATCAGCATCTGAAAATCCAGTTAAATCAAATGCTGAATCTTTTGGATACTAGAGACCTAGATTTGGACAACTTTTAACATACCTGAGAATCCTCTTTACTAATGTTAGGTGTGACTCTCTAGGGCTTACTTGGAACCTAGCACATATACATGTAGCAAACATTATATCTGGTCTACTAGCTGTAAGATACAGTAAAGAGCCAATCATTGCTCTATATGTTGTCTGATCAACAGGTTTCCCATGTTCATCAGCATCCAATACAGCATTGGTAGGCATGGGTGTTTTCATACAAGATGCCTCAGACATACCAAATTTCTTAACCAGTTCATTAGCATATTTAGTTTGAGAAATAAAGATGCCTTCAGCATGTTGTTTGACTTGCAATCCTAGGAAGAAGGATAGCTCACCCATGCTACTCATCTCAAATTTAGAATGCATCAGGTTAGAAAACCTTCTGCACAATTTTGGGTCAGTAGAACCAAAAATGATATCGTCTACATAAATTTGTACTAGTAGGGTATGGAGACTTATGGGTTCTAATAAAAAGAGTTTGGTCTACTCTACCCCTTATAAAACCATTTTCCAAGAGAAAGCATGCTAAGGTCTCATACCATGCTCTAGGAGCTTGCTTGAGACCATATAATGCTTTATTTAATCTAAAAACATAATCAGGATGAGTTGGAGAGATAAAACCTGGAGGTTGTCTGACATAAACTTCCTCTTTGATGTCTCCATTTAAGAAGGCACTTTTGACATCCATCTGATATACTTTGAAGCCTTTGTGAGCTGCATAAGCTAGAAAAATCCTGATGGCTTCTAATCTTGCAACAGGTGCAAAAGTCTGGTCGTAGTCGATCCTTCTTCTTGAGAGTATCCTTGAGCAACTAGCCTTGCCTTGTTCCTTATTATTACTCCTTGATCATCCAGTTTGTTTCTGAATACCCATTTTGTTCCAACAATGGAATGATCCTTAGGCTTTGGCACTAGTTCCCATACTTTGTTCCTCTCAAATTGATGCAACTCCTCTTGCATTGCAATGATCCAGTGTGGATCTTGCTCTGCATCTTGAATGGACTGAGGTTCAATTTGAGATAGGAAGCAGGTGTGCAACAGGTTTTGGTTGACCTGATTTCTGGTTTGCACACCAGCTGAGATTTCTCCAATTATTTGGGAAATTGGATGGTCTCTTGATGTTACTAAATCAACAGGGGGTGTTGATTGTTCACCAACCTGTGTTGTTGTTTCCTCTTGTGGTACAACAACTGGCTCTTCAAGTTGAGCTTCAATATGTTGAGCATTCCCTTCATCTTCACTGCTTTCATCCTCTTGAGCAACCTGTAACTTGTTCATATCTTCAACTAGAGAATGTTCCTGCAAAGGTTCTATGGTAGAAGAAATCTTCTCCTTGAAAGACATGTTAGATTCATCAAAAGAAACATGAACAGATTCCTCAATTTTCAAAGATGATTTATTATAGACCCTATAGGCCTTGCTGATCATGGAGTATCCCAGAAACACTCCTTCATCAGCTTTGGCTTGAAATTTTGCTAAATATTTCTTGTCATTATTGTGAATATAGCAAATACAACCAAAAATTCTAAAATAGTCAACTTTAGGTTTCTTCCCTTTGAGTAATTCATAGGGAGTCTTTCCCTTTAGTTTATGTATCAGACTTCTGTTCAGCACATAGTTGGAGGTGTTCACTGCCTCTGCCCAAAAGGATAGAGGTAGATGAGCATCTGACAACAATGTAGTGGCAGATTCAATAAGGGTTCTATTTTTCCTTTCAGCTACCCCATTTTGTTGAGGAGTTCTAGGAGCTGAGAAAGTATGCCTGATCCCTTCACTCTGACAGAACTCTTGCATAAGAAGAGAATCAAACTCTGTCCCATGATCACTTCTGATCAGGGCAATGTGAGTATTGAACTCAATCTGTATACATTTGAGAAACTCTGTCAGACACTTAAAGTTATCAGACTTCTTCCTTAGAAAGAACACCCAAGTGAATCTAGAGAAGTCATCTACAATTACTAAAGTGTAGGATTTCCCTCCTAGGCTTTGTACTGTGATGGGTCCAAATAGATCCATGTGTAACAGATACAATATCCTAGGTGAATCACTCTTATTAAGTGACTTAAAACTGTTTTTAGTTTGCTTGCCTAATTGACAAGCCTTGCAGAGTCCTTCCTTCTTGTAGGGGCCAGAAGGTAGTCCTCTAACAAGGTTGTCCTTGGATAGCCTAGCAATAGTTCTAAGGTTTAGGTGTCCTAATCTCTTATGCCATAAAATATTTGGTCTATAGACTGAATTAAACAAGCGGATATCTATATCAGTTGAAAGAAATTCTACTAAGTAGATGTTACCTTTCCTTTTACCTGTCAACACAGTTGTGTTGTCCTCTGACTTGATTTTGCATAAGGCTTTGCTGAAGGTCACCTGGTAACCTTCATCACACAGCTGACTGATGCTGATTAGGTTGTGCTTCAGTCCTTCCACATATGCTACCTTCTTGAAGGTTACTGATCCAATCTGGACTGCACCATATCCTTTAGTCTGTCCAAAGTTGGAGTCACTAAAGATAACTTTGGGTCCAAGCTTGGCTCTGAAGGATGTGAGGTTGTCCTTATTTCCTGTCATGTGCTTAGAGAACCCACTATCCAAGTACCATTGCTGGTTAGATGTTGGATAGGTCTTCACCTGCACATAAAACAATTTACTTGTTTTTGACCCAGTTTACCTTGGGCCTAGGTTGATAACCTCTAAATTCAGAAATGAAAGACATCCCTAGCTGACTCTTATATCCTTCAGGATGATATCTCCTTGGAGGTAGAATCCATTCAGTATAAGGGTTAAAGGTTTGGGATGAAGAGCCCTTAGGATTCAATTTTGATTTGCCTTTGAAAAAGTTTCCAGAGCTCTGACCTCTGTTCTACGATCTTGGAGCTGCGTTCGACGATCTTGGGTCAGATCGTCGAGCTCCGTTCGACGGTCGACTATGGGTGAGGTCAGGTATATGAGATCATCGACCTGCGTTCGACGACTTTGGCTGAGATCGTCGATCTACGTTCGACGATTTTTCCTGAGATCGTCGAGCTGCGTTCGGCGATCGTCGATCTTCATTCGGCGATCGTCGATCTACGTTCGACGATTTCTGCTGGGACTTAGTTTTCTGAGGCAGATCAGAATTTTTCCTAGCAACCTCTACAACTCCCTTTCCCTTGTCAGAAATGAACTTGATGGGAGTTGTTAGGACTATAGGTTGGCTGGATGAAGCACCCAAGCCCAGTGTACTGTTAAATCTAGAGTTCACTGTGCTTGTGATGTCCATCAGCTTGATGCTTCTCCCATTAAGGGATTCTTCAAGCTTCTTGGCCTCAGAGAGCTCACTTTTCAGTGTAGCTATCTGTTCCCTACAGTTCTCCAACTCCTGAGAGAGTTTGAGGTTTTCTGACTTTAAGACATTGTGTTCAGATAATTGATTTCTGAGAGAGATAATCTCTTTCTCAGACTTTAGCAGGTCTAAACACATTGCTTTAAATTCAGATTTAAAATCTTCTGAACTAAAATCAAAAGAGCTAATTACCTGATCTTCTTCAGGTTGAGTCTCTGAGTCTGACTCTGACTCCTCTTCCTCTGAATTGTGCTGTGAGCCATTAATTGCCATCATGCAGAATTCCTTTTCTTCTGCATCATCCTCATCATCACTTGAGCTGGATGAGGCTTCTGACTCCTCTTCTGTCTCACTCCAGGATTCAGCAACAAACCCTTTTCTTGTATGCTTATTTTTGCTTGAAGAAGGTTTGCCACTTCCATTCCTTTTGGAGTCTTTTTCCTTTCTTCTTTCTTTTCTGTCCCTTCTGTCCTTGGTCTTATTCTCTGGACAGTCAGGAACTATGTGCCCTGGTTTCCTGTAACCAAAGCAGATAATGTCTTTATTGTTGCTAATGGACTTGTCATACCTTGGCTTGTCCTGCTACTTGTATGATCTTCTTCTGAAGTCCTTTCTGGCCATCTTGTAGAATCTTTTGGCCAACAAGCTGAGTAGTTCATCATTGCCTGTGCTCTTATCTTCAGGCAGATCCTCAGTTGCCTTAAAGGCTATGGTCTTCTCTTTCCTTGTGGCTGGTGAAGCAGCCTTCTGTTCTTCCTCTCTATTCTTGATGAGTAGCTCATAAGGATTTGAGCTTACCCAACAAGGCTTCAGTGGTGATTTCATTTAGACTTCTGGCATCTTTAATTGGCCAGATTCTTGAATCCCAAGTGCTGGGGAAGCACATTAGGATCTTGTCATTAAGTTCTGTCAGAGAAATCTCTTTGTCCAATGTCCTTAGTTCACTGACAATTAGACTCAGTCTGTTGTACATGTCTCCCACTGACTCAGTCTCTCCCTTCTTGAAGTTCTCATATTGGGAGATGAGATGGGATCTTCTGTCCTTTCTCTCATCAGCTGAGCCTGAGACTATTTCTGAGAGCTTGTCCCAAATTTCCTTGGCTGAGTTGCATTCAGCTACCTTTTGGAATATGTCATCTGACATTGTCTGGGCTAGGATGTTCATAGCCTTGGCATCAGCTACTTTCCATTTTTTGATGTCAGCATCTGTTCCTGATGGAGGTGGAACAGCATTTGTACTTGTGCTCTCTGGGGGTCTTGGACACACTGTCAAAACATAATTAAATATATCTTCGTCAATAGAATTCATGTAAAGTCTAATCCTTGCCTTCCAAAGTGCAAACTTTGATAGATTGCACACTAGAGGTCTGGTGCTAGCATAATCTTTGTTTTGGGCCATGATTTGTGCACACAAAATCTAATAATAAAATACAAAAGAAAAACAGATCTAGTTTGGGATCTTGGGGTTCAGGTGTTAGCCTGTACAACCAATCAGATATGGTATGTTTAACCAACCTGGCTCTGATACCAATTGAAAGTGCAACTAGATCTGATATACTCTAGAGGGGGGTGAATAGAGTATATGGTGCTAAAAAACTTTTTACAGGCTTTTACAACAATTGTTGTAATCTGTGTCAGCAGGGAAGCAATAAAGAATCTAACTACAGCACTAAGCTAAATAAAAACTAAGCACAGAGAGAATCAAGGCCAGAAACAAAAAGTAAACAAGCAGAACCAGAAGACATAAGGAAATATAGTGGTTCCCCAAACTTGGGTACATCCACTCTTCTACCACCCTAGGTAGGAATCCACTGCAGGATGAGTTGATCAGGTGTCCTGGGCACCAATGAGCTTTTGATAAGGTGCTCAAAAACCAATGCAGATTTTTTGATCAGGTGTCTTGCCACCAATGAGCTTTTGACAAGGTGCTCAAAAACCAGGTTCAAACTTTTGAAGGGAGTTTGAAAAACCCTTTACAGAGTGGGGGTGAGAGAGTGATGACAGTCTTCTCTTTCTCAAACAGCTGAGAAGACTAAGTGAATTGATGTCAAAGCTCCCCCTGAATCCTTGAAATCTTCAGGAAGAAAAGCTTTGCTTGAGGGTGATAGGCCTTCAAATATAGAACTCCAGCAATGGATGATTTCAGCAATAGCTGAAATGTTGAGTGTCTGGAGTCTTGAAATGATGTTGGCCTTGAACACTTTGAAAGATGAAGAGATCTGAAGATTGAAAACTTAGATCTCCTTGGATGAGTGTTCTTCAGAATTCTTTTTGACAGAAGATTTTGAATGAGTCTCTGTAATCTGTATTGTGTGTTCTCTTCTTGTTAATCTATCTTGATTCAAAAAACATTCTGTCTTTTATTCTCTGTTCCAGAATAGAATATCATTCTCTATCAAGGATAGCTGTTGGTCTGCATTGATTGCATCCTTAATTGCATAATCTCTTCTAGAGGAAAGTCCACAGAATTATTCCTTGAAAAATCCCTTGAAACTTGGTCCAGAATTGAATGTAAACGGCTAGCAAATCTCTGAATTAATTGCAGAATAACTCTCAACTGATTTGAATTTGAATTCTGGAAGTTATCTGAAATCATCGAACTGAGCTCTGCTATCGTCGAGCTGAGCTCAGCGATCAGAAAATCTTAAGCAGCAAAATAATCGTCGATCTGAGCTCAAAGATCGTCGAACTGAGCTCAGAGATAAAGATACAAAGCAGAGTCAAAATCGTCGAACTGAGCTCACCGATCGTCGAATGGAGTTCGACGATATTATGAAGTTGAGCTCAGCGATCGTCGAATGGAGTTCGATGATCTGTCGAAGTTGAGCTAGACGATCGTCGATCGGAGTTCGATGAATCGTCGTGCTAAGCTCGACGATCAGACTTAGTCTCCAGACAGAAAAACTTGGTCTTCAGGGCAGCTACCAATCTGTTGAAGTATTAGACCGGGCGGCTTAGCGGTCTGATCCAGCGGTTTGTAGACCGGGCGGTCTGGCGGTCTCACTCTACGGCTTGTTCTATCCTGCTGGAGTTGCCGAGCGGTTATCTCATCTGTCTAACCGCGCGGCCTGATCGGTCTCCATTATTCTAGCCGCTCAGCCTGTAAATGTTTAGTCCCACATTGTTTGTATACTCTCTTTCTTATCTCCTCCATTCTATATAAGGGAGGCCATACCTTTGTAAATGATATCTTTTTTGGATAATAAAATTTCATTATTCAAAAGTTTATTCGCTTGTTCTCGTCTTTTCGCTTCTTGTCACTACTTTCTAACATGGTATCAGAGGACACGGTCATTTCCTCCTGATTCTGTGCGCCCTCTGTTGTTCGCGCTTCTTTTCGGCATTCTGCGACTTGTTTCGCGGCTTGCCCTCTCTTCTATCCGCGCGGCCTGTTTCGATCCGCGCGGCTTGTTTTTTGTCCGCAGACCTGTTCGCGCGGCTTTCTCCTTCTTCTCTTTGTCGCGGCGACCTGTTTAGTTGTCGCCGCGCCTCGTGTTCTTCCGTGCCTCTCCGACTTCCTAGTCGCTGCGGTCTGTCCCTGTCCGCGTGTGTTTTGTCTCTCTCCACGCGGTTTGCTACCTGTGATCTGCCTGACCGTGCGGGTTGTTCCTTTCTCACCCGCATCTTGGTCGCGGTCACCTGCTCTTCTCCTCTCTTCTGTTCGCTCGGGCTTCTCAGTTCGTGCGACTTCTTCCCCGCCGTCCCTTTGCCCGCCTTCTTGCCGCTGCTGTGATCTGCCTGACCGTGCGGGTTGTCTCTTTTTTACCCGCATCTTGGTCGCGGTCACCTGCTCTTCTCCTCTCTTCTCTTCTGTTCGCTCGGCCTTTTTCAGTCCGCGCGACCTCTTCCCCGCAGTGCCTCTTTCTAGCCGCTGCTGTCCGCGCGGCTTCCTCTTTTTTCTGACCGCCTCTGTTCGTGCGGCTTCTTCTGCTTCCGGGTTCTATGACTACCTCCGGTCTCACCACTACCCCTGCAGCTCCTTCTCCTCCTCCTCCTTCGGGTAACCTTGGCACCCTTTCCAAGCTTGTGGGCTCCAACTATCCCGATTGGAGCGTTTCTTTCACCTTTCTCCTTCGTTCTCAACGCAAGCGTCATCACCTCACCGATGACCCTCCTCCTCGCACCTCTCCTGAGTTTGATGACTGGGATGCGAGTGATGCTCTTGTTCGTACCTGGCTGGCCAACAGCCTTTCTGATGAGTGCCTTCCCGTCATTCGCCATGATGAAACGGTCAAGGCCGCATGGCTTCACCTCGCTGCTCTCTATTCTAAGGGGGGTCAGACGTCCCGCATTTATACTCTCTATGCGGACCTCTTCGCCCGCCCTTCCATGTCACCGGCTGCGGCCTATCAGCAGGTTCAGGCCCTTGGTGCTGAAATCCTCCAGAATCGCCCCTTCTCCGCGGACTTGGCCGACCAGCACAAACACTTCCAGGAACTCCTGGTTGTTTGTTATCTTCTTCGTCTTCCCGACTCCTATGATATGATCCGCCAGCAGATCTTGGGTGAGGCGGAATCTCCTACTTTGGATGCCACCGCGGCTCGCATTGCCGCCGTTACTTCGCTCCTCCAGCGGCCTCTGTTGGCCTCCCCCCCTTCCCAGGACTCCTATGCTCACCAAGCTCAACGGGGGGGCCCCAGTGGTCGTGGCTCCTCTGGCGGCCGAAGTTCCTCCCGGTTCCTCTGCTCTCACTGTGGTCGTACTGGCCATACTGTTGACCGCTGCTGGCAGAAACATCCTCATCTTCGCCCTTCCGGTGATGCTCCTTCGGCCTCCGCCTCTTCTCGGCCGTCTGCCTCTGTGGCCACGACGTCAGGTAGTGCCCACGTCGTTACCCAAGGTAAATGGCTGATTGACTCCGGTGCCACCAATCATATGACGGGCAATCCCCATTGCTTCTCCCGTCTTGAGACCCATGACCGCTTACCCCCAGTTCGTGTGGCGGATGGTTCCCCGTCCCCGGTTCATGGGACGGGCATGGTTCAACTCACTCCATCGCTTTGCTTGGAGGATACCCTCTATGTCCCGAAGTTCCCGTGCAATTTGTTATCAGTTACTACTTTATGCCGGCAACTTCAGTGCTCTGTTTTATTCACTCCCACTACTTGTTCTTTTCAGGACCCGAGGACCCAGCGGACGATTGCTACTGGGACTGAGAGCGGCGGCCTCTACTTCCTCGATGATGTTTCCGCTCTTCTGCCTACTCCTCCTCCACCGATCTCCTTCAGTGGCATCTTCGTCTTGGACATCCTCCTCCTCGGCTTATTCGTCAGCTTCTGCCCCACTTACCGCCTACCGGCTCTCCGCTCAACTGTGATGCTGTCAGCTTGGCAAACATCATCGCTCCTCCTTCCCTCCGAAGCACGGCCGTGGCTCCTCTCGCATTTTTGAGCTTATTCATTCTGATGTATGGGGTCCTGCTCCTACCCTTACTGTTGGTCGGGGCAGTTCCTATTTTGTTACTTTTATCGATGATTTTACTCGCTGTACCTGGGTGTATCTCTTAAAAGATCGCTCTGAACTATTTTCTGTTTGGCAATCTTTTTACTATATGATTAAGACTCAATTTGCTATTTCCATTAAAATCTTACGTTCTGATAATGCAAAGGAGTATCTAAATCATGAGTTCTCCACGTTCTTTCACGAACATGGCCTCCTTCATCAAACATCTTGTGTTTACACCTCCCAACAGAATGGGGTGGCGGAGCGTAAAAACCGTCACCTGCTTGATGTTGCGCGTACTCTCATGACGCAGATGCACGTCCCTCGCTCCTACTGGGGCTACGCTGTGCTCCTCGCTTGCTATCTCATTAATCGCCTTCCCTCCACGGTCCTCCACGGACAGACTCCCTTCTCCCTTCTCTACCCCCACCAAGAACCTTTTCCTCTTCCTCTCCGTGTCTTTGGCTGTACGGCCTTCGTTCACGCTCCCTCCGCTACCCGCGACAAGCTTTCCCCCCGTTCCACAAGTGTGTCTTTTTGGGGTACTCTACCACTCAAAAAGGCTATTGCTGCTTTGACCCCTTCTCCGCAAGCAGTTTGTCTCCGCCGATGTGACCTTTTTTGAAAATGCTTCTTATTTCTCTCCTTCCTCTTCTCTTCCTTCTCTTCCTTCTGATATCCCCGTTCCTTCCACACCTCTCCACGTTTTCCCACCTTCATCTCCTCCTCCACCACTCCTTCCCAGTCCGTCTCCCCACCCACCCCTCCACCCTCCTCTCCGCTGCCGTCTCTCTCTAGTCCCGGGCCAGCCTTCTCCGCCACGGACGCTCCGGTCGCTGACGCTCCGTCGCCGCCGCTCCCGATGATCTGGATGTTCCCATTGCCCTTCGCAAGGGGGTGCGGGCGTGTACTCAACACCCGCTCACGGCGGTTGTTTCTTATGATCAGCTTTCTCCTTCTCGCAGGTGTTTTGCCTTGGCTATCTCTGCCACTTCTACTCCCCGTACCTACCAGGAGGCTCTCGCTCTCCCTCATTGGAAGTCTGCCATGGATGAGGAGATGACTACTCTTACTGAACGGGGTACCTGGACCTGGTTCCTCCTCCGTGGGCACTGATGTGGTTGGCTGTCGCTGGGTCTTTGTTGTGAAGTTTCGCCCCGACGGCACTGTGGATCGCTACAAAGCCCGGCTGGTGGCCAAGGGCTTTACTCAGACTTATGGCGTTGATTACTTCGATACCTTCTCTCCAGTTGCTCGCCTCAGCACCATCCGGGTTCTCTTTTCTGTGGCTGTTAACCGGGCTTGGGCTATTTCTCAGCTTGGATGTGAAGAATGCCTTTCTCTATGGCGATCTTCAGGAGGACGTCTATATGGAGCAACCTCCTGGGTATGTTGCTCAGGGGGAGACACGTGTCTGTCATTTGAAGAAGGCCATTTATGGCCTCAAGCAGAGCCCTCGGGCATGGTTCGAAAAGTTCAGTGGTATTGTGGCAACCATCGGGTTTCAAAGGAGTTCGGCCGATCACTCCTTATTCATTCGCAAAACGGCCTCGGGACTGGTGGTTTTGGCCGTATATGTGGATGATATTCTCCTTACTGGTGATGACCGAGATGGGGTGGACTTGACGAAGAAGCACCTCCGCCAGCACTTGGTCACGAAGGATATGGGCTCCCCAAAATACTTTTTGGGATAGAGATCTCTCGGAAACCTGACTCCTTGGTCCTCTCTCAACGGAAGTATGCCCTTGATCTTCTTCAAGAAGCAGGCTTGACAGGTGCCAAACCAGCTCATCTTCCCATGGCTGTTGGAGAAGACAAGACGTGGACGGATGAATCGCCTCCTCTATCTGATGTCACACGGTACAGACGTTTGGTAGGCAAACTCATCTATCTCACGGTGACTAGACCCGACATCGCCTACGCGGTAGGAAAGGTCAGTCAGTTTATGCAAGCTCCCAGGGAGTGTCATCTTCAGTCCGCCCTGAAGATTTTAGAGTATATCAAAGCAGCACCGGGCAGAGGGCTACTCTTCCAGAAGAATGGCCATCTGAGAGTTGAGGCCTACTCAGACTCAAGTTATGCGGATGACAAAGGCGATCGTAAATCCACGTCAGGTTTCTGTACCTTTGTTGGAGGTAATCTCGTGAGTTGGAAAAGCAAGAAACAGTCTGTTGTTTCCAGATCCAGTGCCGAAGCAGAATACCGGAGTATGGCGTCAACTACGTGTGAGTTAAAGTGGTTGCGGGCTCTCATGCTTGACCTGGGCGAGGTATATGATTGTCCTCTCCCTATGTTCTGTGACAACAAGGCCGCTATACACATATCCAGAAATCCGGTCTTCCATGAGAGAACGAAGCATATAGAGGTTGACTGTCACTTCATTCGGGAGGAGATTTTGAAGAAACAGATTTGTACTCCTTTTGTCACCTCTGACAAGGAGTTGGCAGATATCTTCACCAAGCCGGTTTCTACTTCCTTCTTCCGCATTTGTAACAAGCTGGGCATGATTGATATCTATGCTCCAGCTTGAGGGGGAGTGTTGAAGTATTAGACCGGGCGGCTTAGCGGTCTGATCCAGCGGTTTGTAGACCGGGCGGTCTGGCGGTCTCACTCTACGGCTTGTTCTATCCTGCTGGAGTTGCCGAGCGGTTATCTCATCTGTCTAACCGCGCGGCCTGATCAGTCTCCATTATTCTAGCCGCTCAGCCTGTAAATGTTTAGTCCCACATTGTTTGTATACTCTCTTTCTTATCTCCTCCATTCTATATAAGGGAGGCCATACCTTTGTAAATGATATCTTTTTTGGATAATAAAATTTCATTATTCAAAAGTTTATTCGCTTGTTCTCGTCTTTTCGCTTCTTGTCTCTACTTTCTAACACAATCCTAGACTTCTAACCCTTAGACTCAATTCTAATTGACCTTTTAAGCTATACAGAAGGTCAAGCAAAGGTTCGTAGAGACATAGTGATCCTGACCCAAATTAGTAATAGGGTGTTCCAACAAAACCGTCGAAGAATTGAAGATCACAGTGAGCACAAACCAGTGTTATCATTGCCTAATTTTGACAAGATATTCAAATGGATGCACCAGACATTTCTATATGCACATAAAAATGTACTTGAGATACATCACGGTGGATTGACTCAGAATTGGGTGCAGTGGATTCTATCGGCCAAATACTACTACAACACCCATCAAAATTCCTTATGACAACCTTGTATAAGGTGATGCATGAGCATGATCCTCCTGAGAGTTTGAGACTTGTCACATATGAAGAAAGCACAATCGTAGTTGATGAGGTGGATAGAGCACCCCTGATCATAATCACTTGGTCTATGCTGCCTGCACTTAAATTACAACAGGCACAAGTGCGCTTTGGGAAGGCATACAACAAAGACCAACAAGGCTTTGGGAAGGCATACACCAATGACCAATGAGAACTCTCCTTTGCAATAAATGATTGGATATGATTGAAATTACTTGTCTACAGCCAAAGCTTACTGTCTGGACACAACAAATTTCACTAGTTATTATTCAAATCCAGAAGCAAATTGGAAAATGGTGTACAAACTACAATTGTCAATGGATGACAAGATCCATAATGACTTCTGATGGAGATCGACGACCCACACGTTTATTTCCGTAGAAGGCGGTGATCGACGACACATTTGGGCCATCCGAGTCCGTAGATGCGCCTGGATGGTCGCTCTGAATTTTTTTTACTATATTACTTCAGTTATTTTTTGTTGTATTTGGCTCCCGATCGGCTTGTTCATTATGAGCCGTTCTTCGGGATGCCCTAGCCCTTTTTTCCTCTATATATACTCATGTTTGTGGACTTTTGAGAGATCAGTGGTTGCTTCTTGGCAGCTGGCTGGTCCAATTCGAGGATCCCGACTGTGCTCCACTTTTCCCTGGCTTCCGTCCACCGCCTTACATCTCCCAGCCCCGTTATAGCTCCCTCTCATCCCTCTCACTCTCCCGATCTTCCTGCAACTCCATCTCCTAGCCTAGTAAAGCTCCCACACCCCCTCTTCGCCTCTCTCACTCTCCCGATCAGCCTGCTGCCCCTTCTCCAGCCCCCTGCGGCCCGTCCACCCTTCCCCGCATCCGTTTCCCTCCACCATCCCTTTTCCCACTTCAGACAACATCTTCTACTGCTCGGAACACCTTCTCGACGCTTCCTTGTACTCCCTTACCCCTCCTTGACCCCTTTCCCTCCCCCTCCTAAACCCGCACACCCCACCCTTTGCCCCAACAACGTCCAGTCCATGGCTACTAGCCCTGTATACTCCAGATCTACCTAACACCTTCCCACTCAACCGTTCGTGGAGCCATGTACGTGGTGACCGCCTCCTTGGCTTCTGACACCACCACCTAGTTGGAGAGTGTGGATCCCAACATTCGACGCCTCCTGACCGAGTATACTGACATCATGCTTGAGGAGCTCCCCGATGAGCTCCCTCTTATGAGGCATATCCAACATGCCATCGATTAGTCCCGGGGGCATCTTTGCCCAACCTTCCCCCCTATCGCCTGAACTCGACGGAGCATGTCCAGTTAAAACGGCAGATTGACAATCTTCTTCGGAAGAACTTCATTCGGGAGAGCTTGAGTCTGTGTGTCGTTCCCGCCCTTCTTACTCCGAAGAAGGATGAGAGTTGTCGCATGTGTATCGACAGTCATGCCATCAACAAAATTACGGTGAAGTATCGTTTTCCAATTCCCCATCTCGACGACCTCGTCGATGCGATGGCCGGTGCCCAAGTCTTCACGAAGATCGACCTGAGGAGCGGGTACCATCAGATTAGGGTTTGAGAGGGTGACAAATGGAAGGAGTCTTTCAAAACAAAAGATGGCTTATACGAGTCGTTGGTTATGCCGTTCGGACTATCGAATGGGCCGAGCACATTCATGAGAGTGATGACGCAGATTGTTCGGCCCTACATGGGCAAGTTCCTAGTGGTCTATTTTGACGATATCCTGATTTATAGCTGAGATCACACAGAGAACTTGAGTCACATTCGATCGGTATTCGACCTCCTTCGGAGGGTGCACTTTTATATCAACTTCAAGAAGTGCTCATTCTTGACTTCATCGGTACATTTCTTGGGGTATATCATTTCACAGTCTGGTATTTTGGTTGACCCCGATAAGGTCAAATTGATTCGTGAGTGGCCCGTCCCGCCCAATATCCACGAGGCCCGGAGCTTCCACGGACTCACCACCTTTTACAGGTTTGTTCGAGATTTTAGTTCGATTATGGCCCCTATTACGAGCTGCCTCCGCAAGAGGGAATTTGCCTTGACCTCAGCGGCCACTCAAGCGTTTGAGGAAATTAAGGAGAGGCTATCGACTGCTCCGGTATTGCGCCTTCCAGATTTATTGAAGGCTTTCGAGGTAGCGTGCGACACGTATGAAGTGGTCATCAGAGGAGTACTGAGCCAGGAGGGTCATCCAGTTGCTTACTTCAGTGAGAAACTGAATGAAGCCCGACAGAAGTACTCCAATTATGATCGAGAGTTCTACGCAATTGTACAAGCACTCTTATACTGGCGTCACTATCTTCTACACAAGAAGTTTGTCTTGTATTCTCATCATCAGGCCCTGCGATATCTGGACTCGCAGAAAAAGTTAGGCCAACGCCACGCGAAATGGGTGGAGTTCATGCAAAAGTATCACTACGTTCTCAAGCACCGAGCAGGTGTTGAGAACAAGCCGGCTGATGTGTTGAGTCGCCGGGTCATCATTCTCCAGACCATGAGCGCGCGAGTGGAGGGATTTGACCGTGTTCAATATGACTCCTCCAAGTGCCCATATTTTGGCGAGATCTACTCCTTATCGAGGGATCCTCCGAAGCCCCACGAGGGTTTTATCATTTCAGAGGGCTATCTATTCTATGGGTCTCGCCTTTGTGTGCCACATACCTCCCTTCGGGACTTCCTCGTCTGGGAGCTGCACGTGGCTGGGGACGCAGGACATTTTGGGCGTGACAAGATGATTGCATTAGTGGAGGACTGTTTCTTATGGTCTGACTTGAAGAAGGATGTTACTCCGGTCGTCCGTCATTGTTGTGTCTGCCAGACGGCAAAGGGTTCCTTCCCGACAGCCCACGAGCCTATACACTTCCATTGTCCATTCACCATAGGCCCTTGACAGATATTAGCTTGGATTTTGAACTTTGGCTCCCTCGCACGCTGAGGAAGTTTCACTCGATTTTCGTTATCGTGGACCGCTTCTTGAAGATAACCCACTTTATCCCATGTCACAGGACGTACGATGCCCCCACGTGGTGACTCTATTTTTCAGGGAAGTATTCAAGTATCATTGGCTACCCACTTCTATTTTTTCTGACCGCGACGTTTGCTTTATGATTTATTTTTGGAAGACGTTGTGGACGAAGATCGGGACGACACTCAAGTTCTCCACCGCCTATCACACACAGACGGATGGACAAACAGAAGTTATCAACCGTAGTCTTGGGACACTGTTGTGTTGTCTCGTTCGGGATTGCCCATCCACCTGGGATTCCCTCCTGCCTGTTGCGGAGTTTGCATACAATAGCTCAGTCAATAAGACCACCGGTCTTAGTCCATTCCATGTCATTTTGGGTTACGAGCCTAGGAAAGCCGTTGACTTGGTAGATGTCCCGCTAGAGGCCCGACCTAGTGAGTTAGTCGAGTCATTCATTCAACATATACGCACACTACATGAGACAGTCCGGAGAAATATCGCCGCCAGTAATGAAATTTATAAAGATCAGGCTGATCTGCACAAGAGGGAAAAAGTTTTTGACGTTGGAGACCAAGTTATGATCCGCCTTTGACCTGAGAGGCTCCCACAAGGGGAAGCGATGAAGTTAAGTGCTCATCGAATGAGCCCCCGTACAGTTACTCGATGATTTGGTACAAATGCTTATGAGGTTGATATCCCACCAACAAGGGAAATTCACTGGGTGTTCAATGAGGAGGATTTAACTCCTTACTTCGAGGAGCGAGTGTATGTGGACCCATTGTCTCCAGCTAACCCTGAGCTACAGTTTGCTCCACCCCCTTGTAGCTCCTTGGTACCCACCCTGCCCACGCAGTCGCGGACGGTTGAGCACCGTTCGGAGGACCACACCACCCAGCCGGCAGTCCCACCAGCACCAGTCCCATGCGGAGATACATCGCTTCGACAGTCGCCTAAGCCCACCGAAGATGCTTTACAGATCGTTGGTCACGACTTTATGACGATGGACGGTCGAATGGTTCTGCATTACCTGGCTCATTGGCTCGCCCGCCCAGTTTCTGATGACACTTGGATTTCTGCTGAGGAGCTCGAGATACTCGCCACGTAGTTATACCGAGAGTACGATCATCTTCACTCACCAGAGACGACTGCTTTCAAGTCGGGGGGAGTTGATGACAATCGACGGTCCACACACGTTTATTCCCGCAGGAGGCGGTGATCGGCGACCCATTTGGGCGATCCGAGTCCGTGGATGCGCCGGGATGGTCGCTCCGAATCTTTTTACTATATTACTTTAGTTATTTTTTTTGTTGTATTTGACTCGCGATCGGCCCGTTAATTATGAGCCGTCCATCGGGATGCCCAAGCCCTTTTTTCCTCTATATATACTCATTCTTGTGGACTTCTGTGGGATCGGTGGTTGCTCCTTTGCAGCCGGCTGGTCCAATTCGAGGATCCCTACTGTGTTCCACTTTTCTCCGGCTTCCGTCCGCCGCCCGACATCTCCCAGCCCTGGTATAGCTCCCTCTCATCCCTCTCACTCTCCCAATCTTCCTGCAGTGCCATCTCCCAGCTCGGTAAAGCTCTTGCACCCCCTCTACTCCCTTACCCCTCCTGACCCCTTCTCCTCCTCCCGAACCTGCACACCCCACCCTTTGCCCCAACAACGTCCGATCCATTACTATTTACTACTAGCCCTGTAGCCTCCAGATCTACCTAACACTTCCCCACTCAGCCATTCGTGGAGCCAGTAGCGTATCACTGTCAAGTTCCGGCACGTTTCCCCATCCCTAAGCTAGTCACCTCCAGCACGAGTGAATCTAGGTATGGATGTTGTAACTTTTCGTTGATTTCTTGGTTTAGACTCTTCCTATGGGATTTAATTATCATAAGTATTTGTTTTCGTTAATTGTTGTGTAATTTGCGGAGTGCATTCGACGCACTTGGACGGAATTGCGCCTCACTTCGTTGGTTGTTTTTAAATTGTTCTTTATTCACCTTGGCTTGTTAAACAATCGTGCAATTGGTATTTTGATGCTTTATAGTTTTAATTATTCACTGGTGAATCTTAATTTGGGACGGTTGTCTCACGTGACACGTGCACTGCATTGTCATTTGGCGTAATTCCTGTTCGGCTACTAGTGCATCAACTTCTGTGTGCCCCAACCAAAACCTTATGTGGGGATCCTCCCAAGAAACCAACCATACATAAGGGTCAGACAGTGATCCAACCACTTCAAGTACATGGGCAAGAAAGAAGACGTGATGGAGGAGCCCATTTAGTGGGAATGAGAGGAAGCTATAAAGGCGGTCTGGGAAGACCACTCTCACATTCGGACATTGTTTCCAGTCTTCAAGTTTGAGGACAAGGTTGATTAATAAGGTTGAGGTGATAATACCGCCGGAGCAAGGCCTAATATTTCCTTATTATGGTTTATTTTCGTCTACGGGCTTTAGTCATATTTTGTGCCTAATGACATCTTTGTAATATTTGGAAATCTTTATCACTTGCTTCTTAAGAAGATGGAGGAACTGAATATGTTTATGAGCGCCGGATTTTATTTTCAAGTCTATCTTCCACCTGCGCACATGAAGATCTTCGCGGAGACGTCTACCTCACCGGACGTCTTCATGTCAAACGACTGGTCATAACAAATAAATTCTGCAAAGTACTGTTAAAATAGATTCTTCAATAACAAACTAGTAAACTCAAACACCAAATGTCCTAAAACTGTTCAAAATAAAAATGAATGACAAATCTAAATGTCACAACAAAAAGAAGAGTTCTCAGAGCATAAGAAGATGAATATTTGGGCAACAAATCGATTTATTAATGAATTTCAATCTTATCCAAACTAGTACTCAAGCAACTCACAAGAATTTATATTCACTACTTTATAAATCCCACTTACTCCACTTATAAATGCACATAACCACATTTAATATAGGAATCATCGCCCAATGATTCGGCCTAACCACAAAGACATTTAAAAGGACTAATTTAGGCTCCGTGTTGGGCGACTGTGGCGGTCGTGAACGCAGTGATTGTGAACAGTTTTTCGTGAACGCCCGACCTCACCTAAAGATCTTCATCCATGATTATGTTCAAAACTAGTTTTCCTTTATTTGTAACAGTCATAACCGCTGTCATGCCAAAACAATCATGTTTTTGTCCAAACTCACCGGAGCCTTAACCAACGTTCAACTATAACTAATTACTCATAAAACAAAACTAATCTTACAAAAACTAACGGCTTGCAAAATTTTTGAGCTGTTATTTCGTTTATTGGACCAAACAAAAGCAAATTATAAGGAAAACATAATTGAATTACTGAATGTGATTTTCCGTGCAAGCAGGCCAATCAACGGATCATTGATGCTGTAGCCACCCGCTTGCAGATCGTCGGAGGTCATATCAAATCTAGCAAATTATGGAAACACGAGTGCCGCCTCCATTCCTCTCGCATTAGACGAGGCCGTGCGGGCTGGCAGGGTGAAGGAAGGCGACGTGATAGCTGCCTCAGGCTTTGGAGCCGGGCTCACCTGGGTTCTACCATTGTGAGGGGGGATAGAATCATTTGAGCTTCGGTATTTATTTGGAAAACCTTAGGGCTTGAGATTCCTGGAGCATGATTCAAGACCTTTTCTTTTCTTCTCTTGCTTCCCACTTTTGTTAGGGAAGAGATTGTTCTGCCCATGCGGCATTGCAAAAAATTACTTTCTCAACTTGATTTTCATGTTCTACAAAAACAATATTTTTGAATTTGCTTGTGGAATAATGATTTTTTAAAAGATTCTTATATTCTTCCATCTACGGCGACCATTTTGCATGTGAAAACTGAGTTGAGATTGGAACATTTTTGTTCGTTGCATGAGCTGAACAATCTTTTGTGTTGTTTGTAGCTTTTCATAGTGATAATAATCTTTTGTAATGTTATTAAGCTTGTGTTTCATTTTGTTCGGTTAAATTCTCAAACTATTTAGCTAAATTTACTTGTATGCATTCTAACTGGGAGTTTACCAAGCAGTTGCATAAGCCCTTTTGGAGGGCAGAAGGCCAGATGTATTATCGCGACTGCACTGGGCTCTTGTGCAACACCGCTAGTATACTATATTTAAAAAAGGACTTGCTGAGCTGTGCTCTGTTTGGAATGGCGGTAGCATTCTGGAAAGCTTTCCAAAGATGTTATTATCATTGTTTTTCAAGTTGTTTGGTTTAGGGCTTCAAAAGTTCTATTGGGCTCGAGGGTGGCAGCGGTCGTGAGCGCCACATTAAGAACCGTCATTTGTGAATGCCCGACCTCATCTAAGGAACTTTATCCTTTTTATGCTCAAAATTAGCTTCTTTTTTGGGGGTGATCATAATTATTGTCATGTTAAACACGTTTTATGATCATAGCATTTCTGTCCAAACTTTGCGGAGCGAATATGCTGTGCCATGACGATTTGTAACAACTGCATTGCGATTGCCACCACGCTCAAACAGACCCATAGTTGTCATCATGGTTTTTCAAATGCTGGCATTGCAAAGAAAAGCACCATTTAGTTGTTTTAATCGGGGGGAGTTAGTTTCTCGTCCTTCTCATTTCCCTCTCATTTTGTTGGTCTTCAGTCTCGTTGACGCATGCCTTCGCCGAATAGGAGCGTGTTCTATTCATATATAAATCCGTCAAAGTTTAGTGGAGGTTATTCAATCAGGATTTTATTTGCAAAGCGATCAATGAAGAATTCTTGGAAAAACATTGTGGCTGTGTTTTCCTATTCTCATTCATTAATTTCTCTCCTCATTTAACATGTGTTTGGCTATTACAAAAACATGTAGATGCAGAGAAATGGTGAATATACGTTTTATCATAATGTTGTGGCTAATATGATTTATTTGTGATGAAAAAAATTTATACTCCGGACCATTTAAGCACATTTAATGGAAATGTATTTACCATCTTCCAACTACTTGTAAAAGGCAGTTAGAAAAGGGACTTTTTCTAAACCATCTGCCAGAGTATGAGTTGATGAAATTTGTGAAGTGAAAGTGGGTGATGGACAAGCGGGCGGTCTGAGCGGTCTGAGTCTGCGGCCTAGGCGGACTGTTAGTTGCGGCCTGGGTGATCTGGCTTGGACTTGGTCGCTTGGCTGTTCTTGTGGAGCGGCCTGTGAGCCTGGTGTGCGGCCTAGGCGGACTGGTGTGCGGCCTGGTTTGTGTTTGGCCAAGGAGGAGTCTTAGTGACTTGGGCATCTAGCGGAGCGGCCTGAGTAGACTGCGGTTCGTGGTCTGTTGGCGGTGCTCAACTTGATCAGCGGCCTTGCAGTTAGCAAGCTCTTGTGGTAACCTGACGGATTAGGAGTTGTATCCGCGGTGTTTAGGCGGACTTGGTTTTTGCATCGCGGAGTCCGCATTTGTGGACTGACTGGAGATGGGCTTTTGTTCTTGTCGTGCTCTCCTTGATGCGATGGATGTTTTCACATCTTTGTGGCGGACTGTCCTGCTGTCTGACGGTCTGGGTCTTCTGTGTCCGCTGTGCTCGCGCCAGTTGCTTTGTGGGCTGCTGGACTTGGTCATTTTCTGTGACAAGTCCATGGTGTCCGCATAGTCCGCAGAGCTGCTGTTGACCGGGAGGACTGCCTGTGGTCGTGGACTCGTGGCGTGTGGTGGCGTTGTTGCCGAGCTCTGCAGACTGCCTCTTTTGTCCGCTTACATTGAAGACTGATGCAGCATGAGTTGCGGGTGTGTCCGCATGCTGTGTTGAGTGGCGGTCTAGCGCTATGCTTGCGTTGGGCGGGCTAGCGCTGTGCCTGTGTTGTACGGGCTGGCATTGGTCCGCATAATGGCAGACTGTCTTTGTTTCTGGCTCCTGGAGGTTTGAGTCTGGCTAAGTCTTGCGGACTTGGCGGACTGGGTTGTGTTAGCGCGCAAGCTGCGGTGGTGACTCTATTCACTAGGGTGATGAACCACACTCCTCACCTCCGCCTATAAATAGACCCCAGCACATCTACAGTAACTGAGTGAACAGTAAGTGAGGGCTTGGTTAATTGTTGCAGTCTGGTTTTTCCTGTCCGCGCAGGTTGAGCAGATTTAACTATTGCTGTGTGCAGGTTGCGCGGCTAACACTGAGGAGCCAGGAGTTGGCTTTTACTGCGGTCAGCATCAGTGAAGTTTGCGGTTTCAATCAGCAGTTCAGCAGGTCGCTTCTGCGGCTTATCAATTTTCTCTGCTTCAACATTTCCAAGTTCAATAACCTGTCCGCCAAAACTCGGCGGTTTGGCGGTCTGTTCTTCAGTTCGACAATGGCTTGTTCCAATCAGCGAATAACAGTGTGTCCGCACGACCTCGCGGTCTCGGCGGACTCGTGTTCTACTCGGCTTGTAGCAACAGCAGTTCGGCAGCCTCGGTGGTCTCGGCGGTCTCGGCGGTCTCCAGTTCTGTCCGCCCAGATTGTTTTGTTCTTTCTGTTTTTCCTTGTGTACTAGCGAAATCATGTCTCTCCATGTATACCTCGCCCTGTAAAGAAGTTGATAAATATATGATCTGATTGTGCATTTTATTTGCATTGGTGTTTGAAGCTTAATTTCCTGGTTCCGCATGATCAAAGTGTGACTGGATAGTTTTGAGAATATTAATTTGGCTTTAGGCTATCTTGCTGACCACTTTGAGAAAATTCAACATGGTATCAGAGAGAAGTTCAGTTGCTTGAGTGGTGATCAACCTGTGTTGTTGGCTCTATGCTTCTGAAAGCTTAAACCAACGTTGCTGCAATGGAAGAGAACTATGCAAGAGGTCTGGGTATTGAACTCTTGACGACGACTAACTTTAAAAAAGTGGAAGTCGTGTATGAAGAGTTTTCTTCCGGACGAGAAGCTGTGGGAGGTCGTCGGTGGTGACGACATACAGGAGGTTACTGCTGCTTTTGGAACTGCAGAGCAGGTGAGCTTTGGAGAAAAACAAATGCAAAGACCGAGTTTGTTCTCAAGAGGGCTGTGTCACCGGAGTTGTTTGATCACATCATTGGATGTGAATCAGTGCTGATATCTGGACAACCATTGATGAGTTGTTCAACAGGAAGAACGTGTCGAGGCTACAGTTCCTAGAGAATGAGTTGGTCAGGACAACTCAAGGCGACCTGACCATCTCTAAGTTTTTCTTGAAGATGAAGAGTCTGTGTGCTGAGATATCAGCGCTGATCCTGATGAGCCGATCTTTGAGGCCAAGTTGAAAAGGCACATTATTTCGCGGCTTGCGAAAGGAGTATGTTGCCTTTGTAACTTCTGTTCAAGGCTGGGCAACTCAGCCATCTTGCTGGAGCTTGAGAACCTGCTTGCTTCACAGGAAAGTTTGGCCAGGTAGATGGCTGGAGTGACTATCTCTGAAGTACGTAGTGATGCTCTCTTCACAGGCAAGAAGAAGAAGGGATGGGAAGGGAAGAAGAAGAACAGCGCTACTGAAAATGAACCATCAACTTCTATCAGCCAGAGAGGAGCGCTGCTCCTAAAAGGATTGGAAGAAGAACTTGAAGTGCTACAGGTGTCATAAGCGAGGACACTTCAAGCGTGACTGCAAGGTCAAACTACAACCTGGGCATGTTGCAGGCAAGGAAGAAGCTGCTCTAACACTGAGGAAGCTGGATGAGGTGGAGCTTTCATGACGGGCACTTGTGTCCGTGCTTTGTTGCTGTCGACTTCAACGAAGAGTGAATCGTGGACTCTAGGTGTGGTTATCACCTCACCGGAGACAAGTCGAAGTTCTCCTCACTTCAAGCTTACTCAGGTAAACAAAGCTATCATAACTGCTGATAATATTGTTTATGCAGTAGAGAATTAGGGGGTCGTGTATTGGGTAGTGATAAGGGGCCACTCTCATCAAGGAGTGTGTATCATGTGTCGGGCATGAAGAAAAACCTCTTCTTTGTGACCAATGCGGTAGACGCGGGTTATCACATTCTGTTGGGGCCAACATAAGTGAAGTTCCTTCGCAACGTATCGGCGGTAAGGCTGATGTTGCTCATGTTGGGAGGAGAGTTAAGAAACTTGTTTGTTCTTGCAACAAACTCTTATGTTGATCGGATGAGGGCAAATGATAGTGCTGCTATATGACATGAGAGGCTTGGCATGTATGAATGGATAACTTGAAAGCTATGGCAAACAGGAGCCTTGTAAGAGGTTGTCTAAGCTATCTTCTTTTGGCGACGGGTCACATTTGCGTGGGATGTCAGTATGGCAAGACTCATCGCCTTCCGTTTGATAAGTTACAACGAGGAGCAAGAGACCATGGAGTGTATCCATGTGACTTGATGGGACCAACCGTCACAGCTAGCCTTGGTGGGAGTAGATACATGCTTGTTCTGATTGATGACTACTCAAGATACACTTGGGTATATTTCTTGAAGGAGAAGTCAGAAGCTTTTCGGTTGTTTGTGGATTTCAAGGAGCTAGTGGAGGGCCGACTTAGCTTGCGGATCAAGAAGTTTAGAACAGACAACGGTGACGAGTTTGTCTCCTCCGAGTTTTTTAACTTCTGCAGGAAGCACGAGATCCAGAGAGATCTTACTTGTGCTCATACTCCACAACAAAACGGAGTAGCGGAGTGGAAAGATCCGTCATCTGACGGAAACCTGCAAGTGTTGGCTTCATGCAAAAGATATTCCTAGGTCCTTTTGGGCAGAGGGGATGTCTTGTGCTTCTTACGTCATCAATCGGATGCCGCTCAGCCCGATCAACATGAAGTCTCCCTTTGAGATGTTGCTGAAGGAGAAGCCAAGTGTGGAACACCTTCGGGTGTTTGATCAACTTACTACGTGCATATCCGGATGCTTAAAGGACAAATCTTGTGCAAAGGCAAGGAAGCTTGTCTTTGTTGGCTATGATGAGTGGAAGAAGGGATAGAAATGTATGGATCCTGCGACGAAGAAGTTTGTTGTATCAAGAGATGTGGTCTTTGATGAACTGAAGTTGTATGGAGAGAGAGCTCGGTTGAGTATACCACGGAGTAAGGTTGATGAAGAGCAGAAGGTGGTTGCTGAAGTCCTGGAAGAGGAGCTTGTTGTATCACCAGCAGCTCCTGTTTCAAGCTTGGTTGTGATAAGGTTTGCTAGGCTTAGGAAAGCAGGGGGAGCATTGCTCAAAGCTTGCCCGAAGTTGGAGCTGAGCTTGAAGAAGCAACGGAGGTGGTGAGCAAGGAGCAGACCTTGTGAAGATCAAAGAGAACTGTCAAGCCACATGCTCGGTACTGTGATGGGAATGCAGTGAGCTTTGTTTCTGCTTCTTTGCAGGTCTCTATGATGAGCGAGAGCCTGCAAACTTCAATGAGGCCACTGGAGTCAAGAAGAGGGAAGATGCCATAAAGGAGGAGATCGCTGCTCTCAAGAAGAATGAAACCGGGACCTTGTGCCCAAGTTGATGGCATTACTCCAGTGACTTGCAAGTGGGTGTTTTAAGTGAATAAGAAGGCTGATGGGAGCATCGAAAGATACAAGGCTCTCCTTGTTGCTCGAGGATTCTCACAACAGTATGGAGAAGACTATGAGGAGATATTCAGTCCAGTTACAAAGATGACTTTGGTTCGGATGGTGATCGCTTTGGCTGCTTGCCAAGGATGGATGATGTGACAGCTTGATGTGAAGAACTCTTTTCTTTATGGAGAATTGACAAGGACATCTTCATGGATCAATCGCTTGGATTCATTTCTGAAGTTCATTCGGACTATGTCTGCAAGCTCAGGAAGGCTCTCTACGGGTTGAAGCAGGTCCTAAAGCTTGGTATGGGAAGATAGTAGAGTATCTTCAATTCTGCGGTTATCTTGCTTCCAACTCGGATTCCAGCTTGTTCATCAAGAAGAAGGGGGGAGCTTCAGGTCTTGGTCCTACTGTATGTTATGACATGATCATCACCGAGAATTCAAGGAGAGGTAGCTAGGCTCAGGGCTGAGCTAGCTATTCGTTTGAGATAAAAGACTTGGGAGAGCTTCATCACTTTCTAGGTTTTGAAGTGGAGAGGAAGTGTAACAACCCCATCCGTTCATATGGTATATTCTAGAAGTTGGCCGGCCGGGGCCCCACAGTATATACCACAAAATAGGCGGTGAAGGTACAGGATGATACCAGAGTAGCGCATCGCACCTATCACAAATCATTCTAGCGGAAGCCTAGACTACAACTTGAACTCCTCATGAATGTCCAAACATAAACTTCACATTTATACAATATAGGAATGTCTTACAACAAGTCAAAAGAGTTGGCCTTATGGCCTTACATGGCTTTCACACAGTGGCCTAAAACAATTGGCGCGCAGGCCGACCACCGAAAAGAAAACACACAACATAACATAGAGCTTCGAGGGCTCGCAATAGTAGCAGCAACAGCAGCAGGAACATCAACCTCTATGCATCCCGCTCGGCTCTCCAGCACCTGGACAGGGACAATCCACCAACGGTGGCAAACAAAAGCAACGGTCAGCGTTCAGCTGACAAATTATAACGACCCTACCCCTTCTCTCGGGGCAGTGGTATTCTTCCCTGCAGGCATAGCAAATCACAAGGATGGCAATCTATATAGCATTAAAATGTGCTTTCACGCAACAAAGCCATCACAACCGTTCGCCACCGGCCCAACGGTCCGTGCACTCAGGGCACATCTTGGTGTTCCGGCAACTCTCTTTGCCCACCACCGTATCAGGGTCATAACCCAACGGTAAATCTCTTGAGCATTTACTCCATGACGTGCAGCCGGAGTTAGTCTTCCTACACCGGGATGGCCTGTAGCCCCCCATTGTGTCATGGCACGCAGGCCGGAAGACTCTTGTTATGCGCTCCAATAGACCGCACCTTTTGGTCTCACGTCGGACGGACATAGCGCAGGTCGGATCCTCCACCCCCCGTTGCTCAAATCGCCTTGCCTTCTCCGAGTACAAATACTCATGGCTATATCAAAGGCCGGGGTCGTCTCCACCAATCCTGTTCCTGGCATTCAAGTCTGGGCATATCTCGATACCCATTTCCTTAACACAAACAGCGGGTCTTCCTGGGCCTCCCAGTACTTCCTGTGACTCTCTTCACAGGTGGACACCGCACAAGCACAAATGTCAGGGGTCTTTCCTGGCTATCATGCCACAGTACTTCCTGTTACTCGCTTCACAGGTGGACACCCTACGACATCAAGCATCACAAAGGGCCTTTCCTGGTCACACCAGTACTTCCTGTGCTTCATTCACAGGTTGAACCCAAAAAACATCACAAGGCTACTTTCCTGGGCTACCCACCCAGTACTTCCTGCTACTCCTTTTTGCAGATATAACCCGCAAACTCCTTAACCTACACGTATCACGGAGTCTCCTCCGGTTCGTATGCAACATCACCAATCCAGACCAACCTGTCCAGATGGCTTCACACAGCATGCCTATTCCGTACTCCATTTCCGGATCTATATGCTAACAAAGGGGATGTCAAGCATCCACCCAAAGATTTCCAAAATCAGCCACCTCTTGGTGGGGGAAATCACAAAGCTATGCCAAAAAGAAGCCTTCATATGGCTAGGAAGAAGAGTCGTTACCCTTGACGACCGCTTCGGTGCCATGACCACAAAGCTAGCTTGCAAGACTGGCAAGATCGTTTCCTCCGCAACGCCGGCTTCGGAACTCTTGTCGGTAACCGCAGCACCACCCAGCAGCAGCCCCCTTTCCTCTTCCTATCCTTTCTCTCTCTCTTCTCTCTTAACTTGAAGAAAGAAATCAAGGCCAAGGAATGAGAATCATTTCTCTGATTTGGCCTTTAGGAAAAAGAGGAAGAGGCTTCAGCCCTTGGATCCCAGCTGAAGGAATGCACGGCCACGATTTTCCAAAAACACAAATTAGGTAGTGTCGCGCCACTTGAGTGCAAAAATCACCGCCGCTAGTTCCAAATCATGGACGGGATAATTTCACTCGTGCACCTTCAGCTGGCGTGAGCCATAAGCAATCACCTTTCCATTCTGCAGAAGAACGCAACCTAAGCCGCTCCCTGAGGCATCACTATAAATCACAAATCCATCGGTTCCACGTGGTGAAGACAACACCGGCGCCGTGGTCAACCGAACCTTCAGCTCTTCAAAAGCTCGTGCGCACTCTGGCGTCCAAACGAACTTTGATCTTTTCGCGTCAGTGTGGTTAGCGGCACCCAAAGCGATCCGAGAGGAAGTTTCCACAAATCAGTATAGTAGCCCGCAAGTCCAAGGAAAAACTCCTGGACCTCGGCCACGGGAAAAGACAACATTGGCCACTTTGTATGCTCTATCTTCGCGTTATACTGCAATGCCCGCTTTGCACTCACCATCATGTGCCCAAAAATGCCACTGAACGATGACAAAAATCGCACTTCAGGAGAACTT